>OU015742.1:38157743-38198457 GCA_907169655.1 Acomys percivali
CCAAACCAAATAACCCAATTGAGAAATGGGGCTTGGTTTGGTGGTGTTTAATTTCTTGAGTTCTTTATATATTTTGGATATTAGACCTTTGTCAGATGTAGGGTTGGTGAAGATCTTTCCCAGTCTGTAGGCTGTCGCTTTGTTCTCTTGACCGTGTCTCTAGCCTTACAGAAGCTTCTCAGCCTCATGAGGTCCCATTTATTAATTGTTGACATTAAGGCCTGGGCTGTTGGTGTTCTGTTCAGGAAGTTGTCTCCTGTGCCAATATGTTCCAGGCTCTTCCCCACTTTTTCTTCTAACTGACTTAGTGTCTCTGGTTTTATGTTGAGGTCTTTAATCCACTTGGATTTGAGTTTTGTGCAAGGTGACAAATATGGGTCCAGTCGCATTTTTTTACACATAGACATCCAGTTAGACCAGCACCATTTGTTGAAGATGCTATCCTTTTTCCATTGAATGGATTTGGCTTCTTTATCAAAAATCAAGTGACCATATGTGTGTGGATTCATATCTGGGTCTTCAATTCGATTCCACTGATCAACCAGCCTGTTGCTGTGCTAGTACCATGCTGTTTTAATTACAATTGCTTTATAGTACAATTTGAAATCAGGTATGGAGATTCCTCCACAGCACCTTTTATTGTACAAGATAGTTTTTGCTATTCTGGGTTTTTTGTTTTTCCATATGAAGTTCAGAATTGAACTTTCAATGTCTTTAAAAAATTGTGTAGGTATTTTGATAGGGATTGCATTGATTCTGTAGATTGCTTTTGGTAGGATGGCCATTTTTACTATGTTAATTCTCCCTATCCATGAGCAAGGAAGATCCTTCCATCTTCTCATGTCACCTTCAATCTCCTTCTTCAGAGTTTTGAAATTTTTTTCAAACAAGTCCTTCACTTGCTTAGTTAAAGTAACTCCTAGATATTTTATATTGCTTGTGGCTAATGTGAAGGGTGTGGATTTCCTAATTTCTTCCTCGGCAAGCTTGTCATTTGTGTATAGGAAGGCTACAGACTTTTTGGAGTTAATTTTGTATCCAGCCAAATTGCTGAAAGTATTTATCAGCTGTAGGAGTTCTCTGGTGGAATTTTGAGGGTCACTTATGTACACAATCATATCATCTGCAAATAGAGATAGTTTGACTTCCTCCTTTCCCATTTGGATACCCTTGATCTCCTTTTGTTGTCTTATTGCTCTGGCTAGACCTTCGAGTACTATATTGAAGAGATATGGAGAGAGTGGGCAGCCTTGCCTTGTTCCCAATTTTAGAGGAATTTCCTTGAGTATCTCCCCATTTACTTTAATTTTGGCTATTGGCTTGCTGTAGATAGCCTTTATTATGTTGAGGAAAGTGCCTTGTATCCCCGATCTCTCTAAAACTTTAAACATGAATGGGTGTTGGATTTTATCAAATGCTTTCTCTGCATCTAAAGAGATGATCATGTGGTTTTTTATTTTCAGTTTGTTTATATGGTGGATTACATTGATGGATTTCCGTATATTAAACCATCCCTGCATGCCTGGAATGAAGCCTACTTGGTCATGATGAATGATATCCTTTATGTGTTCTTGTATTTGTTTTGCAAGAATTTTATTTAGTATTTTTGCATCGATGTTCATAAGAGAAATTGGTCTGAAATTCTCTTTCTTTGTTGAGTCTTTGTGAGGCTTAGGTATCAACGTGACTATGGCCTCATAGAATGAATTTGGTAATGTTCCATCCAATTCTATGTTTTGGAGTAGCTTGAAGAGTATCGGTATTAGCTCGCCTTTGAAGGTCTGGTAGAATTCTGCACTGAAACCATCTGGCCCTGGGCTTTTTTTGCTTGGGAGACTATCAATGATTGCTTCTATTTCTGTAGGGGAAATGGGACTATTTAGCTTGTTTATCTGTTCTTCACTCAACTTAGGCAAGTGAAATTGATCAAGAAAGTCATCTATTTCCCTTAGGTTTTCAAATTTTGTGGCATATATGCCTTCAAAGTAGGATCTTATGATTCTTTGTATTTCTTCAGTGTCTGTTGTTATGTCTCCCTTTTCATTTCTGATTCTGTTGATTTCAATACTGTCTCTCTGCCTTTTAGTTAGTTTGGCTAACGGTCTGTCTATCTTATTGATTTTCTCAAAGAACCAGCTCTTGGTTTTGTTGATTCTTTGGACTGTTTTCTTAGTTTCTAATTTGTTAATTTCAGCCCTGAGTTTGATTATTTCCAGACGTCTACTCCTTTTGGGTGTTTCTGCTTCCTTTTTTTCTAGGGCTTCCAGCTGTTTTGTTAAGTTGCTTATGTGCAATGTTTCCAATTTCTTTTTAAAGGCACTTAGTGCTATGAGTTTTCCTCTTAACACTGCTTTCAATGTATCCCACAAATTTGGGTATGTTGTTCCCTCATTATCATTGAATTTCAGAAACTCCTTGATTTCTTTCTTTATTTCTTCCCTGACCCATGTGTCATTTAGCAGAGAGTTGTTTAGTTTCCACGTACGTGTAGGCTTTTTGTTGTTTCTGTTGTTGTTGAATTGCAGCCTAAGAGCATGGTGATCTGATAGGATACAAGGTATTATTTCAATCCTCTTGTATCTGTTGAGGCCTGCTTTGTGACCTACGATGTGATCAATTTTGGAGAAGGTTCCATGGGGTGCAGAGAAGAAGGTATATTCTTTCTTGTTTGGGTGAAAGGTTCTATAGATATCTGTTAGATCCATTTGACCCATGGCATTGGTTAATGATGTTATTTCACGGCTAAGTTTCTGTTTCAATGACTTATCCTTCAGTGAGAGTGGGGTGTTGAAGTCTCCCACTATTATTGTGTGGTGATCAATGTGTGGTTTAAGTTTTTTTAGCAGATCTTTTATAAATGTGGGTGCCCTTGTATTGGGAGCATAGATGTTCAGAATTGTGATGTCATCTTGGTTGGCTTTACCTTTGATGAGTATGAAGTGTCCTTCTGCATCCCTTTTGATTAATTTTGGTTGAAAGTCTATCTTGTTTGATATTAAAATGGCTACGCGTGCTTGCTTCTTGTGACCATTTGCTTGGAATATTTTTTTCCAACCTTTTACCCTGAGGTAATGCCTATCATTATAGGTGAGATGTGTTTCTTGAATGCAGAAGAATGTTGGATCTTGTTTATGCACCCATTCAGATAGTCTATGTCTTTTTATTGGAGAATTAAGACCATTGATGTTGAGAGATATTAACGACCAGTGACTGTTAAGAGTCTTAATTTTGATGTTGTTTCCAATAGAGTGTTTGTGTAGTTGTGTTTTTGCCATGGTATAAGTACCTATTTCCTGAGTAGTTTTGGTTGTAGCTTGATCCTTTGGGATGGAGTTTTCCTTCTAGTACCTTCTGTAAAGCTGGATTTGTGGATAGGTACTGTTTGAATTTGTTTTTGTCATGGAATATTTTGTTTTCTCCATCAATGTTTATTGATAGTTTTGCTGGGTAAAGTAGTCTGGCCTGGCATCTGTGGTCTCTCAGGGTTTGCAGGATCTCTGTCCAGGCTCTTCTGGCTTTTATGGTCTCTGCTGAGAAGTCTGGTGTAATTCTGATAGGTTTGCCATTGAATGTTATTTGGCCCTTTTCCCTTGCAGCTTTTAATATTTTTTCTTTGTTCTGTATGTTTTGTGTTTTGATTATTATGTGACGGGCAGTTTTCCTTTTCTGGTCAATTCTATTTGGTGTTCTGTAGGCCTCTTGTATGTTTATAGGTATCTCTTTCTTTAGGTTGGGGAAATTTTCTTCTATAATTTTGTTGAGAATAGTTTCTGGGCCTTGGAGTCTGATATCTTCTCTTTCTTCAATGCCTATTATCCTCAGATTTTTTCTTTTCATGGTGTCCTGAATTTCTTGGATGTTTTGTGTCAGGAGTTTTCCAGATTTGGCATTGTCTTTAATGGTTGCTTCAAGATCTGTGATTGTATCTTCTAGACCTGAAATTCGTTCTTCCGTCTCTTGGATTCTGTTAGAAAGGCTCACCTCTGTGTTGCTCGCCTTCTTCTCTGAGGTTTCACGTTCTCGTTTTTCTTCTGTCTGTGTGTTTATCATTGAATCCATTTTTGTCTTCAGATCTTGAACTGATTTTTTTATTTCTTTCACCTCATTTTTTGTATATTCCTGAGTTTCTTCCATTGCCTCTTTATAGGTCTTCAGAGCTTGAACCGTTTTAATTATTTCTTCCATCTGGTTATTTGCATTTTCCTTAAATTTTTCCAGTTCCACTCTATGTGCTTCTTTTATGTCTCTCATCTGTTTTGCTGCATCTTCCTGTATTTGATTACGAATTTTATTTGTTTCCTCCATTAATATGCTCCTTATTAAGGATTTGAGGTCATTTTCTTGTATTTCCGTTGTATTTGAGCTCTCTGGGTTGTTTTCTTTGGGATAGCTGGAAACTGGAGGCGCCATGTTGTTTTGAGGGTTTTTGCGTATGCTTTTACGCTGTCCTTTAGACATCTTGCCGGCTTTGTTTTCGTTGGGTAGATTCCCGAGTTGGATGGAGGGAGTCTGATGATAGATTCACTTGTTTTCTCACGGTTTCCGTAGGTTGGAAGCTCTTATGTTTCACTGTTGTGGATGGCAGGAGGTTAGCCCTGGCGTTTTGGGCTCTCACAGCCAGTGATCCTCAGCTCTCCTGTGCTGTGGGTCCTGTAATCGTTCTGGGTCTCTGGATGAGCGTTGGGTCAGGCCAAGTTATCCACAGCCTTCTGGGTTCCCTGCCAGGTCCAGCCAGGGACACTAGTCCCAAACCACCGTCTGAGCTCAGCTAGTATCTCAGGGCCTGAACCGTCTGCCGAGCTTAGCTAGGAATTCTGGGCTCAAAATGCACACAGGGTCCAGCCAGAATTTTCGGGCTAGGACTGCGCACCAAGCTCAGCTAGGGGTGTTTGGCCAAACTGCTTGCTGTGGTCAGTTATTGACTCATGCCCAAAACATCCGCGCAGCTCAGCCAGGAATTCTGGATTCAAACTGCACACTGTGTCCAACCAGAGTCTTAGAGCCGGGACTGTGCCAAAGGCTCTACTAGTGACTCTGGGCCCAATCTGTCTGCCAAGCACGGTTAGGGACTGTGGCCCTAAGCTGCACGCCGAGCTCCACCCAAGTCTCAGGGGCAGAATTGTGCTCCGAGCTCAGCCAGACACTATGGACCCACACTGCACGCTGAATTCAGCCCGGGCCTCCAGGCCTATACTGCGTGCATAGTCCAGCCAGAGTCTTGGGGCCGCCGAGCCCGTGTGCACAGCTGAGGAAGAATCCCTGGGCCTAATCCGCCCGGCAAGCCCAGCTAGGGCCTCTGGGCTGAATCTGCGTGCTGACCTCAGCCTGCGTCAGCGCCCTAAAACTGCCCTCTGAGGAGAGCTAATGTCTTGAGCAGAACTGCTCGTTGATGTGTGCTAGCGCCTCCGGTTGGACTGAGCGTCACAGCCTGCGTCACAGCCGGTGAACTGGCTGCACTGAGGTGGTCCTTCGGTGGACCTGAGCGCTATCGCCCAGCCTGCGTCACAGCAGGTGAACTGTGGCTGTGCAGAGACGGGCCTGGGGTGGAACTGAGTGCTCCGCCCAGCCTGTGTCACAGCCGGTGAACTGTGGCTGTGCAGAGACAGGCCTGGGGTGGAACTGAGTGCTCCGCTCAGCCTGGGTCACAGCAGGTGAACTGCTGCTGTGCAGAGACGGGCCTGGGGCGGAACTGAGTGCTCCGCCTAGCCTGTGTCACAGCAGGGGAGCCGTGGCTCCGCTAAGCTGTTGTCTTGGGCAGGATTGCCCGCTGCGCTGAATCAGTGTCTCCACAGCACTGCGCCCTGAGCTGTACCTGGGACTCTGGGGCTGAACTGTCCGCCGTGTCCAGCTTGGGTCACAAAGCACAACCCAAATCCTGTCCAGTGTCCCCTCTCCCGCAGCAACTCCCACTGGCCACCACACTAACCGCCTCCACTGGATGGCTCTGAGCTGCAAACCTCAGTCGCTGCTGCTGGTGTTGCTGACGCCGCCTGTGCCGCCGCTGCTCTGATCCGAGAAAATCCGCACTCCTCCCGTGTGTAAGGGCACGCAGGTCCTCCGCACCCTGGTCCTTCCGAACCGTGGAGCACTCCTGCTGCCGTGGTGTCGGGATCCTGGTGTTCTTGGCTCAGAAATCTGTGCAATTCCCCGAACTGTTCACTGGAGCTTCCAAACACGGTCCACACTGCTCGCCGCCATCTTGGATCTCCGCAGCTTTTTTTTTTTAAACCATGTTCTAGGACCAAGCATATGATTTTTCAGAAATACGCATTGTATTTGTTTCTATTTAGTCATTACCTTTTTAGTGCTTAGTACAATGCCTGAGGCAGAATAAGTATGTAGTAAACATTTGCTGAATGAGTGAACAAGACTCATTTGCTCTGGGGAATAGAACTTGGAAGGACAAGTGTCTGGATTCTGGATTCTGGGATCTTTGTTGTCTGACAAACCAGCAGCTGGGTTGATGTTATGTTGATGTTACCAAGTAACTTTTGAAAAAATAACAATCCTCTTGCCTGAGTGTTCAAAAACCCAACAAACTAGATGAATATGCTTTATCTTTTATACTGAAATTCAAAATCACAAATTAGGTGCTGAGGGTCTGGCTCAATAGTATATTTGCCTTATATGTGTGAGGTCTTGGATTTACTCCCTCAAACCACAAAGCATATGAGCAAACAATCAAAATTCCAAGTTAATTTTTGAAACGCACTGGCTGCTACTTCCCTGAATGTATAAAATAGCAGTATGTTTTGGCATGACAATCCTCCTCTGATCTGTGTGGCTTTCCTGTGTATTTTGGTATCATTCCTGAGAATCAGGCTTGGCTCTAGACTGGCCAGCTGTATTGCCTTGACATTCAGGCAGGGTTCGATTTATTGGGAGTGAGGGTCTGGTCCCAACCCAGTTGTTCATATTCATTCCTGGGGAGTTCAAACTTTTTTTTTAAACCAGAAACTAAGCATTGCAACCTGACCATTTCTGTACCTAAACTTACCATAAATTATTCATGATTAGCCTCCCCAATATTTAGGAAAAGGTAGTGTAGAGTAGAGGAAACACGCAAATAGATAGGAGAGGTGACGGACATCTTGGTAGCATTTCAGTTCCATATTCCACATGTTTCTTAACTCTACACATTTCTTAGGCTATCAAAGGTTTAAATTTTATAGGATATCAAAGGTTTGGCATTCTAAGCCAAGACAGAGACTGGTGTCTAGAGAGGTCATGGGGTCTAAATGTATGAACTGTAACTGTCAAAATGCCTTCTCAATATTTTGTTTATGCCATACATTACAGGTGCTATCAGTCTCACTTGGTTATGGAGGGACCTATTTATTACAGTGGGCAGTCATTATTGGAGAGGCTCATAGCCGCTCAAGCTCCTGAAAATGTGACTACTGCTGTTGCAGCATGGCCCAATGTTTTCCCATAAAGGGAAGAAAATGATCAAACATCTATACCACCCCCTGAAAAACTCATGGGAAAGGTGACAGCAAGGATATAATAGCCAAAGGAAGATACTGAGGGCTATGTAGCTATTTCTTTTGAATAGAAACACTCCCTACTCTAGGGAATATGGAATTTCATAAGACTCTGGAAGTTAATGAAACTTATTTAATTGACGGCATAAAAGAAAATTGCAAAGTTCAGAAAATTCCCTAAACTTACAGGATTTGGGAGGCTCCTCCCTAAGTTTTAGAGGGGAGGATACTCTTTTTAAAACTTTTTAAAATAAATTCACTCATATTACATCTCAATGGTTATCCCATGCCTTGTATCCTCCCATTCCTCCCTCCTTCCCACGTTCACCTTATTCCCCTCCCCTATGACTGTAACTGAGGGGGACTACCTACCCCTGTATATGCTCATAGGGTATCAAGTCTCTTCTTGGTAGCCTGATATCCTTCCCCTGAGTGCCACCAGGCATCCCCATCCAGGGGATGTGGTCAAATATGGAGCACTAGAGTTCATGTGAAAGTCAGTGAGCTGTGTGCCAGGGAGGTGAGTACTATAGGAATGAAATTTTGTTGAGTTGTCACTTGTGTTGAGATGGGCTTTTGGGTGACAACAGCAGCCACGGAATCAACCACCCATGTGTTTGTAAGCTCTTACCCATATTCTGGTAAGTAACTCCAAGAAACTTAGTGTTTCTCCAAATTAGACTCAGGTGAAACTGTCTCTTTGGTTTGACACCAGTGCCTTATCTGGGGACAGTGGGAGTTCTTTTATGTCTCCTTAAGAAAAGTAGCATAGCCATTACTTAAAAGAATTAAAGTGGAGTTTCTTAAGAAAGAGTTTTTTTTTTTTTAAAGGTGTGTGTGTGTGTTCCTAAATATAAGCTGTTCAGTTTGTAAAATGTGACTTGTGTACATGTTTTCAGGATTGACTATCTGGTATTAGATAAGCAATCGCTGTGTTCTTCCCTGGGGAAGACAATTTCTCCTGCTCTCAGCTTTCCTTAGTTGCTTGTAGTTCTTTGTGTAGGGTTAAGGCCTTGTGGCGTTTCCCCTGTCCATGTTGGCATCTCTATTTTGTCCTTGTTTACCGCATGTTTAGGCAGCCATATTGATGACAGATTACAGGTGTAGCTGATGTCACTAGGAGATACAGTCTCACAGTAAACTCTCTGAACCTCTGGCTCTTAAAATCTTTCTGTCTCCTCCTTTGTAATGTTCCCTGAGCCATAGGTGTGGAAGTTGATTTGTGGATGTATTCACTGGGACTGGGATCCACAACTATTGGTTGTTTTGTTTTGTAATGGTCTCTGTTGCAAAGACATATTTCCTTGAAAGGGTGAGGACATTTATCTATGGGTATAAGGACAAATAAAAACATGGAGCACTTCACAAATTTTCATATCATCTTTGTGCAGGGGCTATGCTGATCTTCTCTGCATTTCTGTCTCCAATTTTTGTATGTGTGCTGGGTAACTGGATGTTTTTATCACACTGCCCTGTGTACTATACACATAACTAATATTCTCTTTTCAGATTGGCTGCTAAACTGACAAATTTTCATTCTCTTAGAAACTTTGTAACTTTATTGTATGTTGTCACTCCTTTTGACTTCCAGGTCATTTATATTGCAAAGATTCACATTTTGTCTAGCTAGAGTTTCATAACATTTTAATATGAATATATGAGAGTTAGGCACATAATTTTTAGTTGCCTCACACCCATTCTGAATGTTATTTTTCATTTCACATATACATGCATACATGCGTACATACATATATTTATACTATTTATATATATATACAAAAATATCTTCTGGTACTGCTGAAGTTATTTGAACATATATTTTGTTAAATTTTATTTATTTATTATTACTGTTGTTATTGGTGTGTGTATATGTGTGTGTATTTGTGTGAGTGTGTGTATGTGTGTGTAAGTGACTCTATGTGTGTGTGTGTGTGTGTGTGTGTGTGTGTGTGTGTGTGTACAGGACAGGGGACAACTTTGTGAAGTCTGCTCTTTCCTTAGACCGTTATGTGTGTTCTGGAGACCAAAATCGCGTAGTCATTGAGGTAATTGCTTTCTTTACTTACAGGTGCACTGCCTTCCACGTTTTTAGTTTCTGAGATAGGCTTTCTATAATTAAGAACTGGCTAGCCCAGGGATCTCTGGTAAAACCAAATAACACTGGCCCTGAATAACTCCTAATGATATTCTGCAATGCCATGGATCAGTGGCTTGCTCTGCCACCATCAGAGCAAGCAGCAAATGGGGACAAGTACAGAAACCCACAGCCAGACATTCTGCAAGAGTGAGAGACCTTGAACACACAGCTTTAGATGGGATGTCTCCATCAACCCCCACCTCCCCGGGCTCAGGGAACCTGTCAGTAGAGGAGGCAGAAAGAATGGAAGAACCCAAGGGATGGAGAAGATCAAGAAAGCAAGGCTCTTTAAATCAACATGAACAAAGTTTATATGAACTCACAGAGACTGAAATAGTGAGCATAGGACCAAAACGGGTCTACACCAGGTCCTTTGTGTATATATTGTAGTTTCTAGGTTAGTGTGTTTATGGGATTCCTAAATGTGTGAAGAAGTGGGTCTATGATTCTTGTGCTTTCTCCTGGGATCTTTTCTTTTTATTTATTTATTTATTTATTTATTTATTTATTTATTTATTTATTTTATTATTCTTTCTTCGAAGTCTAATGAGAGACAGAAAGGAGTGGATCTGGAGGGGAGGGATGGTGGGGAGGAACTTGGAGGAGTAGAGAAAAGGGAAGCCATAATCAGGATATATTATAGGAGGAAAAATGTATTTTCAACAAAAGGAGGGAAAAGGTTAACCTGTAACTCACTGTGTCAGCCTCTAATCTGCATTTTCCCCCCTCTGGTCTCATGATGGAATTAAACGAATGCACCACAATGTTTATCTAGGTGTAATTTTTATTAAAAAAATAACATCTGCCATTTTATCCATATTTAAGAATACAGTTCAATGCATTCACATTTCTGGGCATCTGTTGCCCCCATTGATCTCCAAACCCCTGATCTCAAACTGAAGCCCCATGCTTATGAAATACCAATTCCTTGGCTCCTTTTCTTCTATCCTTTAACAGCCACCATTTTACTTTCTGTTTCTGTGAATTTAAATATTATTGGCACAGAGAGAGAGAAGGGAGGAAGGAGAAAGGGAGGGAGAGAGTGAGAGGGAGAGAGTCAGACAGAGGCCATACTTATCCTCACGTGACTGCCTGGTTTCACTAAGAATCACACCCTCAAGCTTCTTCCAAGGTACACCATGGATCATACACCCTTCCTATTTAAGAGTGGATAACACCCCATGGTGTATCTACCACATTTCAGCTAGTCATCTGTGGTTTGCATTTTCCCACGGATCTTATTTCATGTTGTCCCTCTGGTTCCCCACCCCCACTTACACCCTTCTTTTTTGAACAAAGTGCAGCAAAAAAAAAAAAAAAAGAGTGTTTTTATCTTTCGTGTTCAGTAAGACCATCAGCTCCTCTCCTTCACACAGAGCAGGTTTTTGATGTACTGTTTTGTTGGCACTAATGACACTGTGGTGGAGGGGACTATGATGAGGCAGGGGAATGTCTGGATCCTGGCTGCTCATGATGTCATGGGTCTTTTTATCTAAATGCTCCAGGCTCTCGAATTTATTCTGTTTCTGCAAATATCTCCGTGTGATTGTCTTTGCAATAGCATTGTCAACATGTATTACCAAAAAAAAAGTGCTGACATGAGCCCCATTGGGAAGAAGGGTGCAGGCCTAGGAACAGAGAGTCCTCTTTTCCCTCTTCCTGTTTCTGCCTCACCACTGATCTCGGTGGATACAACTACTGTGTGATCAGCGTGCGATCAGAGTAGATGAAAGAGTAAGGCTGCTTTAATGCTAAGAAGTTTTCCAACATTCAAATTCACTGAGAAATGCTTTTAAGCCTTTAAAAATAGAGATACAATTCAGTGATCTTTTAGGGAAAACCTTTAAACACCCTAAAAAGAGACACTTTGGAAGGAACCTATAAATATAATGAGGTTATCCCAGGAGACGGGGTTGTGTGAGTTCCATGAGTTCTTCCCTGCAATTAAAGGGTACTTAAATCTCTCTGAATCGGCAACACAGCAGGCCTGGGAAATTCTGCCTCATGTAGACATCGTATTGACTGAAGGCACTACCTGTAACAGCTCTTGTGAAAGACTTGTCTGAGAGTGAGACAGAGCTATGATGGCTCATCAATACAGATTCCTTACTGAAGATGAAAAATAAAAAGCATTCCAAAGCAGGATCAGAGCCAGTTACTCCATGGAGCAAACACTGGGATTATCCACTGCCTACTCCATCCCTAACAAGAGGATATGAGCCTGTGCTGGAGACCCCTTGAGAAAGAAACCCCCATCTGTCATTCTTTCCCTTACCCAAGCAGAACACTCTAGTGTGGGACAGACTAGTCATAATGAGATGTTATTACTTGAAGATCCAAACATCATTGAGTGTAATCATCACTCTCAGCTTATGTTTTGGCTGCATATTTGTATGGCTAATCCTGAGTGTTCAGCTAGCACACCATAGCTAAGAATTGGCAATGAGAGACCTGGAAATTACATTGGGTGGTTTTCATGACATCACTTGGGCATCACTGAACTCTGGGCAAGCAGTTAGGAAAGCTTAGTCTTTTTTCTAGTTTGGCTGTCTTGAGAACACCATTTAGGTTCTATGTACCTTAGTTTCTTTATCCATTAAATAAAATTAAGAGTTTAGTTTTTCCACCTCCCAGGACTATGCTAGTAAAGAGCGTTAAAGCTCATATATCAATAATACAAACTGTCTCCATTCTGTTTTCCTCTCCTGCTTACTTTCCTTGCACCATGTAACATTTATTTCTACTCTTTATCTATAATCATGTTGTTAAGTGTTCATGCATTTCAAGGAGCCTGCTCTTTTTTGAGATATGGTATGGAATTACTATTTTTAATTTAATTTCTTTTGAGAATTTCAGACATGAATCTTGTATTTAAATCATTTTACCCCCTCCTACTCTAACTCCTGCTGTCCCAACTTTCTCTCAAATTCATGGCTTCATATTTATTAATCATTGTTGTTGTTGTTGTTGGTTAAGGTGGTGTTGTGTGTGTGTGAGAGACAATGAATTGATTGGGTAGTGGTGGGTTGTGTATGTGTTTAATATACACAAACCCAATATTTGATGAATTTCTAGGGTTATTATTATCTTGAGAAGTGTATTGGAGGAATTATTCATGGAATGTTTTATGAAGAAAATATATTAGTGAAAATGCATTGTAGAAAAAAATGTTTTATTATTGATTTAGACACCAGCCTATATTCTTTTAAGATGCTCTTTTCTCTAGTGGAAATTTCTTTGTCTCAAACCCATGTCTATAGAAAGGAAAATATCAGCAGAGTTGATGCTCACAGAGTGTCTGCTCAGCATCCCCAAAGCGTTTTTCCTGCTAGTGAAGTGCAGTGTGTTAATGGGACCAGGCTTACCCAGTGTGAGCTTTCCTTTTAATTTATTTTGTTCTTTGACAATTTCATTCATGTATGTAATGCATTCTGATTAGTGTCTCTTCCTCACCTTCTCTTTCCTCAGTTCCATCCCTTATGTGATACCTGACCCTACACCCTTGCCCCGATTTATGACTTTTGGTTTTGTTTTATGACCCATTTACCTTAATTAGAGCCATTGGTGTGACCATTGGGTTAGAACTACACACTGGAGCTTGGTGTCATCATTAGTGAATACTCAAATGAAGGTAATCATTCTCCTCTCCTTATATATCTTTTAATTATTTTCCCCTATGGGGGAGGCATAAGCCATACCCCAAGTCCCTCCTCCACCCATGCCTGGTTTTTGATGTCCCATTTATGTGCAGATCCAGTGCAGCCATTGATGGGTGCTGTGAATTTATTGTCCATCAGCTGTGTCTTGCTCAGGAGACTTCACAACTCTTTGTTTCTATCGTTCAGCTCTTAGATCTTGCCTCCCTTCCTTCTACACTGTTCCTTACAATACATGGTATGGGTGCTATTTTCTCCTAGTTAAATGACTATGCACAGAGTCATTCTCAAGCTATTCACTTTCTATCCTCTGTTCTGACCAGAACTGACTAGGTGGAATCAGCCTGCTCCTGTTATGTAGATGGTTAAATGGTGTGCAGGGAAGTGGTCTGACACTCGTAGCTTGGATTTGTAGCCCACCAAGCAACTGAGTGCTAAGTTACTAATCCTGGGCTAACAACTTGATCTTTCTGAGATCTAGTTTCCTCATCTATGAAGAGGAGGAAATATTAGCAGCTATAGAATAGTATCAATCATCATCATCATCATCATCATCATCATCATCATCATAATAATAATAATTGTATTAAATGCTACTACAGTCCCAAGCTCAAAGCTTGGCTCTTATTGTTAATAAATACTACCTATACAGTCTCTTATTTATCTGAGTAAAGCTTCAGGCCAAGAGAAAATATTTTGTGCTATGAGAAGAGGGAAATTTATAAAACCCAGTCAGAGAGTTTGTTTTCTGAACTTAAAAAGTAAATATCTTCATGAACTTAACAGTTAAGTAAAGAACATCATTATGGTACACTGTACTGAAAGGGTGGGTGCATATTTCTGCATAGGACACAATACAAAGGTGTCAGGGCTAATCTATCTGATTATTCTGATCAGAATTCAGGCCCAGTTTGGGAATCGTGATTCATGAGCTGTCTCTGAACCCCACAGTTGGTAAACTGGGCAGCAATACCTTGTTTTCTGGAAGGTTGCCAAATACAATTAGCCAAAACACCTTGAATGTAACATTTATATAATTCCTGATTGTTTCATGGTTCTTCTTGCTGTATGTAGTTTTTTAAAATTTATGTGTAATAATATAAATGTATATGCCAAAAAAATCTTTAAAACAACAGCAACAAAAAGAATTATCTTATCCCTGCCCCTAGCTTCTTCCCATGAATTCACATACCACAAAGGGATATATACCTTACAGTTAGTTTTTTCTCATATGGAGTAAATTGTAATATTTGCCTCTTGTTTTTTTTTTTTATAGGAGACATTTTAATATAGGCTTGGCCATGAAGCATAAGGAGAAAAGAAGCAGCCAGAAAGAAAGAGATACATATGCAAGTGAGCATTGCTCCCAAAGAGACAGTGTGGGTAAAGGCTCCTCAAGAGAGAGCTACAGAGGGTGGGGCATACACAAGGAAGCGTTGCAATCAACTGTCTTAGTGTTAGCCGTACCTACACTTTCTGTGACTATCAAAGTTGTATTTTTACAAGTTACTAACTTACCTTATTCTTTCTCTTCTGCCCCTGATAAATGAAATGAAACTTTTGATGACAGAGATAACCGAAGTGGCTCCAACCATGTCTTGCACAGTGGATAAGGTAAAATCAGGAGTCACTGAGTTTATACAACTCTTGTTAAACACCACTTTATGAGAGAAAAGAAAGACTACAGTTTAAAGAGTGTCATTGATAGCATCCACTCAGAATTGTCATTCTTGGATTAAACCATACTTCCTGGACTGGCATCCGAGATTGAATTTGTGAATTTGCCGGATCTTCAGAGAAGGAGAGAATTGCAAACATTATATTCTGTTCCCACATTACCATGCTAATTCATAGCATGCATGCCTGGGCTGCTTCATATCAAGGCCTCCATGACCTTTGTCCCACTCACCTCTGTGTTTTCTGGTCTATTCTGCCTCAGTCATGCTGACTGATCTGCTCAGTGAACAAGTAAATCTAGGTTTGCCTCAGGGGTTTTGCACTTGCTGTCCTATCTGCTTAGATAATTCCTTGCATTTGCTCGTTCCAATTGCTTGTTGTGGTTTGAATATGAATGTCTTCCCTAGGTTCACGTAATCAAGTGTGGTCCTCAGATGTAGCTGCTGTTGAAGAAGGCTGTGGCTCGCTGAAGGTAGTGGGTCACTAGAGGCAGGCTTTGAGGCTTCGTAGTTATAGCCCTGCCCTACTTTCTGTTCACCCTCTGCTTCCTAAGTGTAAATGCAATGTGACCAACTGCTTTATGCTTCTGTCTGTTGTCTGTCTTTCCTACAATGATGGGCTGTATTCCCTTGGATCTGTAAGCCAAAATAAAGTTGTATTTGTTAGAGCATTTCCCCCCTTTCAAACATCTGACATGTATATCTTTAAAAATTTTTAGATAATTTCTTACATGAGTTCTGTATTTATAGAATTTTCACCCCACACTCCCAGTGAGTCCATTTAGTGTTGCTCATATATGTATGTGTTTAGGAACGACCACTTGGGATTGGATAGCCTATCAGAGGGCTCGTTCCTGGAGAAGACTGACTTCCCCTCCCTTTAGTACTCATTAATTACCTGTAGCTTTTGCCATAGGTATTTTATAACAGAAACAAAAAAGCAATTAGGACTAAGGTACTAAGGTATTTCAATCTCAGCCGAAAGCCATTTCCTTACAGAATTTTATGGTGAAATAACAGCCTTCAGACATTCCTTGTAGCATCCCTTCTTTATCGCTTCCATAGTACTCACCACTATTTCTCAATGATCTTAGTTTATGGACGTGACCAAATGATAACAGGGAGTGGTCAGTCATACAAAGATTCATAACTTATGTTTCCTAAGAGAAGAAAACATGCCACACCATGCAAGAACACAGAAGGAGCATTAGGATTTGATAGAAGGCAGAGGCAGGAGCATGAATATCTAGGCCAACGCTTTTGTTGGGGAATACTGCGAAAAAATGTAAAGTGGGGCAACACAAACACTTTGATACTAGCTAATTTTCATAATTTCACAGGCTGTGTACTATGAAGTTAGTCTTGCTGTTTGGTACATTCCCAGGGATGATTGAGGGTAGGGAAAATGTTAGTTGAGTTGCAAGATAAAGAGAGTAGCTCTGGGAATACACATGGGACTAGCTCATGACATATGAAAAGAATATTGCTGAGCCCTTTGCTATTTCAGAATATCGACTTGTCTTGAGTGATAGTCTTTTTCTAGATGTTAAGTATCTTTGTAAATTTCCGTAGGCTTCCACGTTTTCTACATTGAGCATGCATGAATTTTTAAATAAGGAAAAATATTTACAAGAAAATTAGCATTTTGGTTTTATTTTGTTCTGCCTTCAACATTAGAATAAGCCACAGATTAATAGGTCTAATAAAGGAGCCTAAGTTCTGCAGCTCCTCATCGTTTATTGATGTCTCAGATGATGTGTATATTCCTAAATTATTTTTCACAAAACCTATTTAGTCTAGATTATCTCTAAGGTATATTACTATGTCATGCACAACAGAAAATAGCCCAGTATATTCCATACTCCCAGACTGATGTCAGCTCTGCCAAAATCCCTCATTGACGTCCCCAAAGCTGACATTACCCTTTCATTGATGTCACTGAATCAGGAAGATGAAAAGCTGTTGCAAAGTAACTGTTTCTATTGCAAAAAGGTTTAAAACTTTAGAGATTGAAAGGTTAAAGTTAAAAATATGTATTTTAATTTGAACAACAGATGGCCTTGGAGTGACTGCATGGCTGAATTAACTCTCAAGGCTCTATGGCTGTTTGTGGAAGGGAAAAATAAAAAAGACAACCAACACCCTTAAAAAGCCCACATTGGAACACTCAGCTCAACTGCTAGTGACATCAGCAGAATCTCCCGGTTTGCTAAGTCCTGAATTTGGCTTCATAGCATCTGTTAGCTCCCAGCTTGAATAATCTTCTATGAAATTATACTGCACATTTCTACTAATGAACTTTTCTAGTTATTAGGAGCTTAACCTCATAGCTGTCACATCCCCCAAACCCTCAATGTGTCTCAAAGCTATGGAGAGATCTTGTTTCTGAAGTCCAAAACATGCCTTGTCTAAGACTGAGCTCTATGGGAAATGACTGAGATGAAGCGTGGCTTGTAGACATTCTATTGGGAAGGGCTCTTGGGAAATATATCCATAAGGAAACATGGAAGGCAGAACAGCGCAGAAAAAGTTGACCTACAAGGCAATTCCAACTTGGGTCTCTGCTATCCTTCAGGGAGCTCTGCTGTTAAGGTACTTGAGAGTTCTTCCAAATTGAGTCACAGAAGTCAGGTCTTTACATCCAAATATGAGCTGCCGTTGGGCATTCTCTCTGTTCCATGAGAGAATGTTATATTTGGTGGTAGTTTCTTGGGGCTTAAGATAGTTTCTAATAAGAGGTTTAGTCAATATCCTCACTATCTGGGGGCTAATGTGATAAGGGGACGTAGAGGAAGCAGATGCAGTCTCTCTCTACTCCACCCTACCCACCCAGACTCTAGCAACTGTAGCACCCAGATCCTTAGATCTCTCTGTGGCTCTTTAATTCATGTTTCTGTCTCTCAGCCTTGGCCAACTTCTTTTTTGCATTATGGCATTTTCACATAAGCATCAGCCACCTAGATTCCAAGAATTAATTTCATCTATTCTTCAAATGCTACTAATTAATGCTGATATGACCCATGGATGAAACTGAAGGGGGTAAAAGGGGGAAAGTGTGAGCACTAATGAGCTCAGGGAGAAAATGGCTGGAGAAGATCAGAGCACATCATTGTGAAAAGGTGCTGTGTCCTGCGCTGCACAGTTTGATATTTGACTTGACATCCTTTCACATCTCTTCCATAATTCAGGCAGAACAAATTGGAATCATGCTTGACTCATCCCTTTTTTTCAGACCACACAGTCTGCTGTTAAGTCTGCATATTTCAGCCAAATCTAAACTTTCTCATCACTTCCACTACCTATGCTCACTTATCCAATCCATTCTTTGCCTAGATTACTTAGATGCTAACCCATCTTTCTGCTCTTGTCCTCAATGTTGAGTCAATTCTTAACAAACAGAAAATTTGATCTTGTGACTGCACCATGAGTCAGCTTACTTAACAAAGAACGAAAGCTAGAGTCCTTACTATGGTTGCTAATATCCTGCACAACCAGTCCCTCTCTGCCTTTCTTCACATTCCATGCTCACTCTGTGTCCCACCTTGTTTACATTTCAGCAATGCAGGAATGGTCTCCCTTTGGGGCCATCCATTTTCCTTCCTCCTAGGATGATGGTGTGTGAACATCAAGCTAGTTCCAGCACTTCTTCCAAGATTTTGTTTTAAAAAAAAAATCCTTTAATTAGTGAGGAATCCACTTTACATAAAATATTAGATCTTAATCTCAGTATTTCATGGATACTCCCCAGTTTTATTTTTTCATCTATTGTACTGTTGTTCTACTAAATATTGTTATAAATTTAATTTACTTTTCACCCTCTCCTTTATAAAGCAGGATGTCCTACTACATATGGCATATAATAGGCATCTCAATAATTATTGAATGACTCGGTCAGGAGATCTGAACAGGGGGAAATTCTGCCTAGCTTAGATCCAGGTAGGAGGTTTGTCTTCCCAACTAGAAAATATTTTTATGTTTGGAGCACATTTTGTAGACAGCTTTTTACAATTTATTGAACCATTATCTGCATTTAAAAATATAATAAGCTTCATGTGGTAAAATAAGCAAGCTTTCAAATCTTTCTAGGTTTTTCCCCAATGTGAAATAACTTCTGCGTGTGCATGTACTGCCTAGTTTCCTTCTTCCTGCCTTCCTAATGAAGTTTTAGTTTTCAATGTATTTGGTTTTGTGTGTGTGTGTGTGTGTGTGTGTGTGTGTGTGTGTGTGTATGTGTATCCAACTAAACAGAAGTCAGAGTCATGGACCTCTTATATTACAGTCACTAAAAAGTCAAATGGTCTTCAGGTCAAGTAGAAAGCATCGAGGCTGGAAATAAGAAGATATGTATTCTAGTATTGCCAATAATCAACAACTGTACGGAAAACACCTGAGTTATGGAGCTGTTAATATATCACATTCATGATATACTTGGGTTGTGTTTGTATTGTTTCTATTTTATAGCTAAGGAAAGTAGCCTATGGGAAATTGATCTACTCAAGATCAAATTGTTTACCAGCTACAGATTTGGAGTTGATCCTGGGTCTCTGGTTTAAACTATTATGTTCTTTCCACTGTACTGGGCAAGAAAACTACTTAGTCCATCTGGGTCATCATGAAAAAAAATTCAAATACTATACACCACAAGAAAAATTATCTGTAAGAACAATAGGTGATTTAAAAGGTAAACCAATGCCAAGTAAATTCTTGTTAATTTCTGGGTTTCAGTTTTTCATTTGTAAGATGAGAACAAAAGCATTGACCCCCAGTAACAGGGCTGCTGTGAGCTTTTCTAGTGTAATCAATATAAAACACAGACATACTTCAGTACCTGATGTATAAAATGCACCTAGAACTAATTCTTTCACTGTTTGATATGGACGAATGTTATGTCCCCTCAAATTTTTATGTTGAAATTCTCTTCTTGAATGGTGATGGTGTTTAGAGGTAGGAGCCTTTCAAAGATTGTGAAAAGTCAGATTAGTGACTTAGTTATCTGGCCTCCTTTTCCACCGTGTGAAATTTCACCACGAAGTTACCACCTATGAGGCAGAAACCAACCTTCCATGAGACACCAAATTGGCCTTCATCCTGGATTTTCTTTCAAGAAATAAACTTTTACTGTTTTTTTACCTATATAATTTATAACATTTGTTACAATAGCACAGTGTACCAACATGTTATTATGACATTAAGAATGTAAAAATGTCCTATTATGGGGCAAAAGTCAGTATCCAAGAAGCTTCGGGCCATTTGTACAGGAAACAGCAGAAGATCAAGGCCTACAAGTGAGCCTTATGCCACTGTTCAGTGTTGGAATTAAGGAAGGACAATGTCACTCTGAATGCCCTTAGCAATGCATTGAAAATCAAAATGTTAGCAAAGTCTGTCATCTCAGCAGCAATGAAGCAAGCTCACAATGGTGTGGACATTTGGCTGCCCTAACCGGAAAGCTCTCAGCCTGGGCTGCTGCCTATTTAGACAGAACATTATCTGGATTAGATTCCATGGCTGCATACTGTAAACTGAGCACCTTTACATGCTGTCAAACATCCAAGTTCAAGCAATTGAGCTCTTTTAATCAGATTAGCAATTTGGCCCCTTCCTATAATTTTCTCTCTGCAGGATTTCATTCAGAATCCTTTGGAGAGAAGCATCATCAGCAAGTACTGGGACTTCAAGGAGCCTCATCTTATTTCCTGAGGCAAACACAGCTAAAGTGGTCAAGATTTCTGCGGCTCAGAGCTTCCTACGAACCCCACATTTGTTGTAGAAGCATGCTCATAGGTGTAGCAATGTGAGTGGGAAGGCTGTTTAACTAAGTGAATTCTGTTTTGAATGGTGAACAATGCTACAAGTTTGCTTGTACCTCATGTTGAGACTGAGGACCAAGGACGGCAGTATGGTCAGCAATAATGACATAATATTAAGGATTTGGAATGAAGTTGAGAAGTTATGTAGAACTATCTTTCAAATTTCAGTTCCTTCACTTTCTAAATTTGATAACTTCCTGAAATAGCATAGCATTTCTTTGTTTCCGTGTGTGTGTGTGTGTGTGTGTGTGTGTGTGTGTGTGTGTGTTTACATGTTGTATATATGTGTGGGTGGTGCGTGTTGTGAATGCATGAGTATGTGACTATGTCTAGCCATACAAACCAGAGGCCAGAGGAAGATGTCAAGTGTCTGCTCTACCATTCTCTTGTTTATTCGCATGAGGCAGGGTCCTTCACTGAACCAGATGCTTACCATTTTGTCCAATAATCTCAGTGCTGGGGTTACAGACACAGTCAGCCACAACAGCCTTTTTTCCATGGAGGTTGGGGATTCAAACCCAGACACTTATACTTGCTGAACTTTTACTCACTCAGCTATCTCCTCAGCCCCTAGCTTTTTTTCTTTTAAACTAGGGTAGTAATGCTTGTCTGTGACAAATTAATCTAGTATATTTGCTTATTCACAAATATTAGCTCCTCAAAGGATTTTTAAGTTTTGGTTTGTTTTGTACTTATATTAGGTTTTATATGTAGGGTTTAATGTTTAATAGTTACACAGTACTATAACTCTCCACTTCGATAAAGTCTTTTCTTCAGGTGCTATTTTTCAGTGCAAGCAAGTATTGGGCCAAATTAAGTAAGCACAATAAGGTAACCCATTCTGTAAGTATGAAAAAGTCCCAGCTCCCTGGAACCCATGAATGAATGAATGCATGGCTAGATAAAGAAATACAAGGCTCTGAAATATGTTGCCAATCAGATTAGAAGTTTTTCATGGAGATCCAATGTGTTTATTTATAGCAATTGTATGGTAAAGTTGTACACAAGATGTTCAGAGTGTCACAGCATCATTGCAACCAAAGAAATGTTCTTACATAAAGAAAAGAGGGAGGAGATTTCATATGACCTGAAGAGTAAAGGTGCTTTGCATGATCACTTCAGAGCATGTCTGAGTCAGTCATCATTTAGGACTATAATTTCTTGTTATTATGATACATTTTACCTATGGATATTTATTTATTCATGGTTTTTTATTTCAATGATCTTCCTTTTGTTTTTACATATTCTGTATATTGCCTGAGAACTATTTCTCTAGGTCAGGGTTAAAAATGTATCCTTTATGTTTCAACATTTTAAATATTTGCATCAATAATTATTTTGTGCCTGGTATGATGTAAAAATGCAATTTTATTTTTCTCATTACAACTAATCATGAAAGATAACTTGTGTCAAGTGTCCCATACCTACATGTTACTTGCTTTGACCAAATTTTTCATCAGGGTTATTTGGGATGGGAGTGCACATGCCAAAGTAATGCCTTCCTTATCTAAGGCAACCAGCATCTGAAGGTTAGATATTTTAGAGGGAAACATGCTTTCTCTACTTTCTCTAGACTCATCTACAGCAAAAATGAAACAGGTTAAGTTTTTCTTTTGATTGTAAATGTATTGCTTAATGGGGAGACCAAATTTTGGGGTACCCTTTTTATTAGGTCTATCATTTTCCTTTCTTTTATTTTTCATTACTAGCTTCATCTAGACCAAGTCACCAAGAATAGTCATTTTGGCACCATTATCTATCTTTATTAGTGATTTTTGACCTCAAGAACTTGGAAATTCTCTCTGCTAATGGAATTGAAGTTTGAAATTCATGGTAGTTCCTCTGTGCATTAAAATATATTTAAATGCTTTAGGGTTGGTAACATGGCTTAGTAGGTAAAAGTTCTTGCTACCAGAATATATTGTAAAAGTTGGGAAATGACTTCCATTGTCCTGACTTCTAAAAACATGTTGTTCCCTCTCTCTCCTCTCCCCCTCTCCCTCTTTCTCTCTTTCAAAAAAACAAAACAAAACAAAACAAAACAAAAAACCCCCAAAACCCAAAAACCAACAGCAAACAAAAATCCCAGGTTGATAAATTCAGCAAAAATATCATTAAAATTGGTGGAAAAAACACATTTCAAGACAATCACTAATTAAGACAGTTTATAAACACCAAACCAACAGTGCAAAAGATCTTAAAAAAATACTATACCCAGAGAGGGAAGAAAGTCTCATCAAGACAGCACAGGAAAAATAAATATAATGAGAGGAACAGATGAAGAAAAGACAACAAGAAAAGAACCCATCATGTCCAACACAGTTATGATGACTAGTTTTAACAACTTGAAAGAACTTAGAACAATTTGAGAGACAAGCTTCCTAGGAAGTTTGTGAGTGGTTGTCTCGGTTAAGTTAATTGAAGTGGGGAGACACAACTGTGGCCTATACCTTTCCCTGTGCTGTGATCCCAACTGAAAATAAGAGAAAAAACTGAGCTGAACGCAAGCGTTCATCACCATCTTCTTCCTCACAGCTGGTTTAATGTGGGCCATGGTCACCTTGAGTCTTCACTGTGATCAACTGTAACTGTGAAACAAAATAACCCACTTTCCCCTTAAGTTGTTTATGCCAGAGTATTTTATCACAGCAGAGGAAATACACTAAAGACAACAGCAAGCAAAACAAAACAGCAGCAAACACACATACCATAAAAGAATTAGAAGAATCCACCCCACCATAATAAAATGCCCAAACTTGCAGGAGTTATCTAACCTCTTTCAAAAATGACAAGTGTAAATGACATCAACTAACCAATGAAAGATGCAGAATAGTTTGGACTAAAGAACAAGATTTTCTCCAAGAAATATACCTCATTGGTAAAGGTAAGCAAAGGTTGAGAATCAAAGGATAAAAGTCAAACTATGAATTGAAAGGAACCTTGAAACCAGCTGACACAGAAATTCTAACATTTGATAAAATAATATTCAAACAAAAAAGTAAATATTTCTGTGCTGAATGCCTGCTTTTCCAGTTGCATAAAACAAACATTGATAATATAGAGTGTGATAGGCCTTGATACAGGAATCGCAGTGACTGCAGTACTCCACTTTTGACTTCTGAGAGGACATTCAAATTAAAAACATATGAATAAAATGTAGAGGTAAACTACAGCACAGATTAAATGAACTTAACGGATAACTAAGGAATGATATAAAGATGATTACTATATCCAATAGTTGTAGTAAGAATTCTTCTCAGCCTCCCAACAGAAACTCTTCTAAAATAGAATACAACCTGTGTGTAAAGACAGTCTTGACAGATATAAAGGAGCAAGACAATTTACTGTACAATCATAGGTGAGTAATGTCTAAAAATTCAATGACAAGATACATCACAGAAACTATATAGATACTTCTTGAATGAAAATTTAAGGAAATAGAAAAGGAAGTAAAAGTTTCTGCAATGAAATAAAAATGAGAATACAACTTATGAGAATTTCCAAGGTACAGCTTGAGACATATCTAAGGGGAAAAGCTTAGAGATTTGAGGCTAAGAATAAAAGAGTTATTAAAGAAAAAACAATTAGACTTCAAATAAATGACCTAATCAGGTACCTCAGGGTCTAAAGAAACAGCCAAACCCAAAAGCTGCAGGCAACAAGAACAGAGAACAGGATAGAAACTAATGAGATGAAAACCAAAGGAGCAGAATGTAAAACAAGCAAATAAAAGTGGGTTCTAGGAAACACCTAGATCATGAGAGAGAGAGAGAGTGAGAAAGAGAGAGAGAGAGAAGAGAGAGAGAGAGGGGAGAGAGAGAGAGAGAGAGAGAGAGAGAGAGAGAGAGAGAGAGCAAAGAGAGGACCCAAATTAATAAAGTTAGAGAAGAGAAAGGGATTAGGGAATACTTTGAAAACTTACATTCCAATAAAACTTGAAAAAATATAAAATAAATGAACAAATTCCTAGACACATATGATCTACCAAAATAAAACCAAGAAGATATGCACAGTTTAAACAGAAGCATAACAAGTAGCAAGATTAAAGTGGCAGTAATAAACCTCTCAGGTATCTGATCTTTTGTATTAGTCATTTGTCCTGTTGCTGTGACAACATCCCTGACAATAACAACTTCAAGAATGGCAGGTTTATTTTGGCTCAGCTCTAGGTTTTACCCATCACTGCTAGGATGTCATGACAACTGGTCCTATTGCATCCACTCTTGTGCTTACCTCACTTTCCTCCAGCCCACAGGATGGTGCTTCCCACAGTTAGGGTGGGTATTCCTACCTCAGTTTATCTAGAACTCTTTCACATACATGTCCAAAACTTTGTTTCCATGGTGATTCTAACTTTCATCAAGCTGGCAATCAAGACTAAGCATTCCAGTGTGAAAAACACACATTGCAAAAAGAACATCTCACATAACAAATTGTGTTGAAAGAACTGATTATCATCATATAATGAAGTATATCCATGTCTCTCACTCTGCATGAATATCAATTCTAATGGCATCAAAGGCCTAAAACACTGAAACTACTAGATTAAGCTATAGACAGAATATTTTTAAGATATAGGCCTAGGCAAGAACATCCTGAAAAACACTCTACTAGCATATGTATAACTCCAAGATTAAAAAAAGGTATTACATGAAAATACATGCCTTCTTCATAAGAAATGAAATAATCAGCAAAATAGAGACAGCATGTAGAATAGGAAAAAGTCTTTGCCAGCTCTATATCTGGATTAATATATAGAACCTATAAAGATCTTCAGAAGAAAAGCACAAGAAAACCAATTTATCCAGTCAATGCATAGATCAAAAATCAGCCACAATGGGAAGACAAAACAAAAAATAACCCCCCCCTTCCCACCAGCAAACCAAACCAAATCAAACAAACAAAAATATCCAACCAAGCAAACAAACAAAAAACCAAATCTGGTGAACATGTGAAAGAAGAGGAATCTTTATGTTTTCATGTGGGAATGGAAACTGGTCCACCTTCTATAGAGATAATATAGAGAGGCTTCAACAATATGGAAATGTAATTACTTTATTTTTTTATTTTTTTATTAAAAATTTTTTAATTAATTTATTCTTGTTACATCTCTATGGTTATCCCATCCCTTGTATCCTCCCATTCTTCCCTCCCTCTCATTTTCCCCTTATTCCCCTCCCCTATGACTGTTCCTGAGGAGGATTACCTCCCCCTGTATATGCTCATAGGGTATCAAGTCTCTTCTCGGTGACCTGCTGTCCTTCCTCTAAGTGCCACCAGGTCTCCCCCTCCAGGGGACATGGTCAAATGTGAGTCACCAGAGTACATGAGAAAGTCATATCCCACTCTCCACTCAAGTGTGGAGACTGTTCTGACCATTGGCTAGATCTCGGTAGGGGTTTAAAGTTTACCGCCTGTCTTGTCCTTGGCTGGTGCCTTAGTTTGAGCGGGACCCCTTGGCCAAAATCTGCCTATCATAATGTTCTACTTGTAGGTTTCTAGGACCCACTGGATCCTTCTACATTGTTATTCTCACATGGTTCTCTCATCTAGAGTCCCAATAGGGTGTCCTCCCATCTATCCCAGTGTCCTGGTAACGGAAGGCTTTCGTGGGACATGCCCCTTGGGCTAGTATGCAGATATAAGTGAGTATATACCATTTGAGTCTTTCTGCTTCTGGGTTAACTCACTCATTATGATCATTTCTAGCTCAATCCATTTATCCACAAATTCCGGGAATTCCTTGTTTTTAATAGCTGAGTAGTATTCCATAGTGTATATGTACCACAGTTTCTTTATCCATTCTTCTACTGAGGGACATTTAGGCTGTTTCCATGATCTGGCTATTATGAATAAGGCTGCTATGAACATGGTTGAGCAAATTTTCTTGTTGTGTGCTGGTGCATCTTCTGGGTATATTCCAAGGAGTGGAATAGCTGGGTATTGAGGAAGCCCTATTCCCAGTTTTCTGAGATAGCACCAGATAAATTTCCAAAGTGGCTGTACTAGTTTGCATTCCCACCAGCAATGAAGGAGTGTTCCTCTCTCTCCACATCCTCGCCAGCATGTGGTATCGCTTGAGTTTTTGATCTTAGCCATTCTGATGGGTATAAGATGGAATCTCAGAGTTGTTTTGATTTGCATTTCCCTGATGACTAAGGAGGTTGAGCATTTCTTTAAGTGTTTCTCAGCCTTTTGATATTCCTCTGCTGAGAATTCTCTGTTTAGTTCCAAGCCCCATTTCTCAATTGGGTTATTTGGTTTGGTGATGTTTAATTTCTTGAGTTTTTTATATATTTTGGATATTAGACCTTTGTCAGATGTAGGGTCGGTGAAGATCTTTTCCCAGTCTGTAGGCTGTCGCTTTGTTCTCTTGACTGTGTCTCCAGCCTTACAGAAGCTTCTCAGCCTCATGAGGTCCCATTTATTAATTGTTGACATTAAGGCCTGGGCTGTTGGTGTTCTGTTCAGGAAGTTGTCTCCTGTGCCAATATGTTCCAGGCTCTTCCCCACTTTTTCTTCTAAGTGACTTAGTGTCTCTGGTTTTATGTTGAGGTATTTAATCCACTTGGATTTAAGTTTTGTGCAAGGTAACAAATACGGATCCAGTCACATTTTTTTACACATAGACATCCAGTTAGACCAGCACCATTTGTTGAAGATGCTATCCTTTTTCCATTGAATGGATTTGGCTCCTTTGTCAAAAATCAAGTGACCATATGTGTGTGGATTCATATCTGGGTCTTCAATTCGATTCCACTGATCAACCAGCCTGTTGCTGTGCCAGTACCATGCTGTTTTAATTACTATTGCTTTATAGTACAATTTGAGATCAGGTATGGAGATCCCTCCGCAGCACCTTTTATTGTACAAGATCATTTTTGCTATTCTGGGTTTTTTGTTTTTCCATATGAACTTCGGAATTGAACTTTCAATGTCTTTAAAAAATTGTGTAGGTATTTTGATAGGGATTGCATTGAATCTGTAGATTGCTTTTGGTAGGATGGCCATTTTTACTATGTTAATTCTCCAGGTCCATGAGCAAGGAAGATCCTTCCATCTTCTCATGTCATCTTCAATCTCCTTCTTCAGAGTTTTGAAATTTTTTTCAAACATGTCCTTCACTTGCTTAGTTAGAGTCACTCCTAGATATTTTATATTGCTTGTGGCTAATGTGAAAGGTATGGTTTTCCTAATTTCTTCCTCTGCAAGCTTGTCATTTGTGTATAGGAAGGCTACAGACTTTTTTGAGTTAATTTTATATCCAGCCAAATTGCTGAAAGTGTTCATCAGCTGTAGGAGTTCTCTGGTGGAATTTTGAGGGTCATTTATGTACACTATCATATCATCTGCAAATAGGGATAGTTTGACTTCCTCCTTTCCCTTTGGATACCCTTGATCTCCTTTTGTTGTCTTATTGCTCTGGCTAGAACATTGAGTACTATATTGAAGAGATATGGATAGAGTGGGCATCCTTGCCTTGTTCCCGTTTTAGAGGAATTTCCTTGAGTTTCTCACCATTTACTTTGATTTTGACTGTTGGCTTTCTGTATATAGCCTTTATTATGTCGAGGAAATGCCTTGTATCCCCGATCTCTCTAAAACTTTAAACATGAATGGGTGTTGGATTTTATCAAATGCTTTCTCTGCATCTAAAGAGATGATCATGTGGTTTTTTGTTTTCAGTTTGTTTATATGGTGGATTACATTGATGGATTTTCGTATATTAAACCATCCCTGCATGCCTGGAATGAAGCCTACTTGGTCATGATGAATGATATCCTTTATGTGTTCTTGTATTCGTTTGCATTTAGTATTTTTGCATCGATGTTCATAAGAGAAATTGGTCTGAAATTTTCTTTCTTTGTTGAGTCTTTGTGAAGTTTAGGTATCCACGTGACTATGGCCTCATAGAATGAATTTGGTAATGTTCCATCCAATTCTATGTTTTGGAGTAGCTTGAAGAATATCGGTATTAGCTCGCCTTTGAAGGTCTGGTAGAATTCTGCACTGAAACCATCTGGCCCTGGGCTTTTTTTTTGGTTGGGAGACTATCAATGATTGCTTCTATTTCTGTAGGGGAAATGGGACTATTTAGCTTGTTTATCTGTTCTTCACTCAACTTTGGCAAGTAAAATTGATCAAGAAAATCATCCATTTCCCTTAGATTTTCAAATTTTGTGGCATATATGCCTTCAAAGTAGGATCTTATGGTTCTTTGTATTTCTTCAGTGTCTGTTGTTATGTCTCCCTTTTCATTTCTGATTTTGTTGATTTCAATACTGTCTCTCTGCCTTTTAGTTAGGTTGGCTAACGGTCTGTCTATCTTGTTGATTTTCTCAAAGTACCAGCTCTTGGTTTTGTTGATTCTTTGGACTGTTTTCTTAGTTTCTAATTTGTTAATTTCAGCCCTGAGTTTGAATATTTCCAGACGTCTACTCCTTTTGGGTGTTTCTGCTTCTTCTTTTTCTAGGGCTTCCAGCTGTTTTATTAAGTTGCTTATGTGCGATGTTTCTGATTTCTTTTTAAAGGCACTTAGTGCTATGAATTTTCCTCTTAACACTGCTTTCAATGTATCCCACAAATTTGGGTATGTTGTTCCTTCATTTTCATTGAATTTCAGAAACTCCTTGATTTCTTTCTTTATTTCTTCCCTGACCCATGCGTCATTTAGCAGAGAGTTGTTTAGTTTCC
Organism: Acomys percivali; assembly: GCA_907169655.1. NCBI lineage: Eukaryota > Metazoa > Chordata > Mammalia > Rodentia > Muridae > Acomys > Acomys percivali. The sequence goes on from OU015742.1 coordinate 38,187,201, forward strand.
ACGTACATGTAGGCTTTTTGTTGTTTCTGTTGTTGTTGAAATGCAGTTTAAGAGCATGGTGATCTGATAGGATACAAGGTATTATTTCAATCCTCTTGTATCTGTTGAGGCCTGCTTTGTGACCTACGATGTGATCAATTTTGGAGAAGGTTCCATGGGGTGCAGAGAAGAAGGTATATTCTTTCTTGTTTGGGTGAAAGGTTCTATAGATATCTATTAGATCCATTTGACCCGTGGCATTGGTTAATGATGTTATTTCACGGCTTAGTTTCTGTTTCAATGACATATCCTTCAGTGAGAGTTAGGTGTTGAAGTCTCCCACTATTATTGTGTGGGGATCAATGTGTGGTTTGAGTTTTTTTTAGAAGATCTTTTACAAATGTGGGTGCCCTTGTATTGGGAGCATAGATGTTCAGAATTGTGATGTCATCTTGGTTGACTTTACCTTTGATGAGTATGAAGTGTCCTTCTGCATCTCTTTTGATTAATTTTGGTTGAAAGTCTATTTTGTTTCATATTAAAATGGCCACGCCTGCTTGCTTCTTGTGACCATTTGCTTGGAATATTTTTTTCCAACCTTTTACTCTGTGATAGTGCCTATCGTTATGGGTGAGATGTGTTTCTTGAATGCAGAAGAATGTTGGATCTTGTTTATGCACCCATTCAGTTAGTCTGTGTCTTTTTATTGGAGAATTGAAACCATTGATGTTGAGAGATATTAACGACCAGTGACTGTTAAGAGTCTTAATTTTGATGTTGTTTCCAATCGAGCATTTGTGTAGCTGTGTTTTTGCCATGGTATAGTTACCTATTTCCTGAGTAGTTTTGGTTGTAGCTTGACCCTTTGGGATAGAGTTTTCCTTCTAGTACCTTCTGTAAAGCTGGATTTGTGGATAGGTACTATTTGAATTTGTTTTTGTCATGGAATATTTTGTTTTCTCCATCAATGGTTATTGATAGTTTTGCTGGGTAAAGTAGTCTGGCTTGGCATCTGTGGTCTCTTAGGGTTTGCAGAATCTCTGTCCAGGCTCTTCTGGATTTTATGGTCTCTGCTGAGACGTCTGGTGTAATTCTGATAGGTTTGCCATTAATGTTATTTGGCCCTTTTCCCTTGCAGCTTTTAATATTTTTTTTTGTTCTGTATATTTTGTGTTTTGATTATTATGTGACGGGCAGTTTTCCTTTTCTGGTCAATTCTATTTGGTGTTCTGTATGCCTTTTGTATGTTTATAGGTATCTCTTTCTTTAGATTGGGGAAATTTTCTTCTATGATTTTGTTGAGAATAGTTTCTGGGCCTTGGCGTCTGATATCTTCTCCTTCTTCAATGCCTATTATCCTCAGATTTCTTCTTTTCATGGTGTCCTGAATTTCTTGAATGTTTTGTGTCAGGAGTTTTCCAGATTTGGCATTTTCTTTAATGGTTGCTTCAAGATCTGTGATTGTATCTTCTAGACCTGAGATTCGTTCTTCCGTCTCTTGGATTCTGTTAGAAAAGCTCACCTCTGTGTTGCTTGCCTTCTTCTCTGAGGTCTCACGTTCTCGTTTTTCTTCTGTCTGTGTGTTTATCATTGAATCCATTTTCGTCTTCAGATCTTGAACTGTTTTTTTTATTTCTTTCACCTGATTTTTTATATATTCCTGAGTTTCTTCCATTGCCTCTTTATAGGTCTGCAGAGTTTTATTTATTTCTTCCATCTGGTTATTTGCATTTTCCTGAAATTTTTCCAGTTCCACCCTATGTGCTTCTTTTATGTCTCTCACCTGTTTGGCTGCGTCTTCCTGTATTTGATTACGAATTTTATTTGTTTCCTCCATTAATATGCTCCTTATTAAGGATTTGAGGTCATTTTCTTGTATTTTCGTTGTATTTAAGTTCTCTGGGTTGTTTTCTTTGGGATAGCTGGAAACTGGAGATGCCATGTTGTTTTGGTTTTTTTTGCGTATGCTTTTAAGCTGTCCTTTAGACATCTTGCTGGCTTTGTTTTTGTTGGGTAGCTTTCCGAGTTGGATGTAGGGAGTCTGATGATAGACTCACTTGTTTTCTCAGGATTTCTGTAGGCTCGAAGCTCTGATGCTTCACTAGTGTGGATGGCAGGAGGTTAGCCCTGTTGTTTTGGACTCTCACAGCCAGTGATCCTCAGCTCCCCTGAGCTGTGGGTCCTGCAATCGTTCTGGGTCTCTGAATGAGCTTTGGGTCAGGCCAAGGTATCCACAGCCTTCTGAGTTCCCTGTCAAGCCCAGCCAGGGACACTGGGCCCGAACCACGCGCCGAGCTCAGCTAGATTCTCAGGGCCTGAACTGTCTACCGAGCTCAGCAAGGGATTCTGGGCCCAAAATGCACACAGGGTACAGCCAGAAATTTTGGCCTGGACTGCGCACCAAGTTCAGCTAGGGGTTTTTGGTTCAAAGTGCGTGCTATGGTCAGTTATTGACTCAGGGCCCGAACTGTCTGCCAAGCTCAGCCATAAATTCTGGATTCAAACTGCACACTGTGTCCAACTAGAGTCTTAGAGCTAGGACTGTGCTAAAAGCTCGATTAGAGTCCCTGGTTCCAATCTGTCTGCCAAGCACAGTTAAGGACTCTGGCCCTAAACTGCACGCCGAGCTCCACCTGAGTCTCTGGGGCGGAATTATGCACCGATCTCAGCCAGGGACTATGGACCCACACTGAAATCAGCCCGGTATTCCGGGTCTATACTGTGTGGATAGTCCAGTCAGAGCCTTGGGGCCGCCGAGCCTGTGTGCACAGCTCATGTAGAGACTCTGGGCCTAATCTGCCCGGCAATTCTAGCTAGGGCCTCTGGGCTGAATCTGTGTCAGTGCCCCAGAACTGCCTGCTGAGCTGAGTTAGTGTCTTGGGCAGAACTGCTCATTGAGGTGAGCTGGTGCCTAGGGTGGACCTGAGCGCTCCGCCCAGCCTGCGCCACAGCAGGAGAACTGCGGCTGTGCCGAGCTGGGTCCTAGGGTGGACCTGAGCGCTCCGCCCAGCCCGCGCCACAGCAGGAGAACTGCGGCTGCACTGAGCTGGGTCCTAGGGTGGACCTGAGCGCTCCGCCCAGCCTGCATCACAGCAGAGGAGCTGCTGCTGCGCTGACCTGACGCCTCGGGCAGAATTGCTTACTGTGCTGAGTCAGCGTCTCCACGGCACTGAGCTGAGCCCGGAACTCTGGGGCCGAACTGTCCACCGAGTCCAGTTTGGGTCACAAGGCACCCCTTGACCCAAATCCTGTCCAGAGTTCCCTCTCCCTCAGCTACTCCCACCGGCCACCATACCAATCGCCTTCACCGAAAGGCTATGAGCTGCAAACCTCAGCCACTGCCGCTGCTGTCGCTGGAGCCACCACTGGTGCTGCTGCCTCTGCCGCCGCTGCTCCAATCCGAGAAAATCCACACTCCTCCCATGTGTAGGGGCACGCAGGTCCTCCGCTCCCTGGTCCCTCCAAACTGTGGAGCACTCCCGCTACCGTGGTGTTGGGATCCTGGTGTTCCTGGCTCAGAAATCCGTGCAATTCCCTGAATTGTTCACTGGAGCCTCCAAACATGGTCCACACTGCTCGGCACCATCTTGAATCCTCTGTAATTACTTTATGACTATCTTAATCATGAGAGTACAACTAAAAGATTCGGTCAGCCTATCATGGATCCTTGCATATCTGTGTTTATTACTGCACTATTTACAATACCCAAGATATTGAACTAGCTAAAAATGCCCATCAACAAATCAATCGATAAAAATTGTACCTATATACAATGGAATTTTATGCAGCTCTAAAGAACAAGGAAGTTAGATATTTATGGGAAAATGTATGGAATTGAAACTCAGTATGCTAGGTACAATAAGCTAGACTTAGAAACAGAAGTATACCTCATTGGTAAAGGTACGCAAAGGTTGAGAGTCAAAGGATAAAGTCAAACTATGAATTGAAAGGAACCTTGAAACCAGCTGACACAGCAATTGTGCTTTTGCATATGTCAAATGCAGATTTGTGTGTGTGTGTGTGTGTGTGTTGTATGATGTGGAGGTATGTAAATAGAAAGGGTACTATGAGAAAGGAAAAAGAAGCTTAAAGAGAGAGGAGGTGAGGAGCAAGAGAGGGTAATAGAATATATGTCATAAAAGCAGAATGAAGATGTGTTTGAGAGGGAGGAAGGTAACCAGCAGGAAGGCAAGAAGGTCAGATGATGAAGAGAGCATTATATTCATGGCAGGGGTGGGGTGGGGGGCTGTGAGCACTATGAAGAACAAAGTGTGCTGATCCATGTGGCTGAAAATGTTACATCAAATCCTATTTCTTGTAACACTAACCAAATTAGAAAAAAGATAACCAAAGGAGGAAAACACATATATACAAAGATGTCTTTCGAAATGAAACATAAATGGAAAGAACTAATAATGATTCTCCAGTCATCCCTTCATGCATACAGAAGCTCTCATTTACTAGGCATCATAGTGCAGGAAGTACTTGCACCATTCACATTCTATTCCAATAGTGGATAAAAATATAACAAGACTAGAATTTTAAAAGCGAATCAATGTGTATTTTTATAAATGCATTTGTTGGCATACAGACATGAAGATATTTCTTAAGGATCGTTTACATGAATTCAGTTTTCTTGCCTCTACACAAGAAGTAACATTTTGGGTGATTTTTTTTCCCCAAAAGCTAATTTTTAAGCTTTGTAGAGTAGGTGCCAAGTGATATTTTAAAAACACATATTTTAAAAAAGGATGTGCATCTTTGCTTGGAATACAGATGGAGCCTTTGTCAATTGGAGGCATTTTGCCTAAGGACGCAGAGAAAAATCTCTTCTTTATAAACACACAAACTCCACTCTGCTGCTTCTGTTCATCTTAATCTTTGGAAGATAAGGAGAAACAAAATAAGGGCCTCAAAATTTCAGCTATTTAGCAATCTGATCACTCTGATTTTGTATTAATTATGCTGCAGAATTGATCACACCCTCAGATTAATATTATAATTTTTCTATGAAGGAATATGATAATTTATGAAGTTTTTTACTGATATTTTTCTTTGCGTACAGAAAGTGATATTATATTCTAGATCCAATACTAATAAGTATTTTTCATATCTCTTCATTGTGGCCTTCTGATCATACAATATATTAACAATAGGGGGAAATACTATGATAGTCAGTCATTGCTTTTGTTATGTTAACATGCAATATTTGAAGTGTGAAATGGCAGCCGAAGACATGGACAGCGGTTAAGAGAACTTGCTGCTTTTAAAGAGGCCCTGTGTTCAGTTCTCAGCACCCACATGGTGGTTCACAACCATCTGTAACTCCACTTCCAGGAGATATGAGAATCGGATATTCTCTGTCCCTTTTGAGCCCTGAATAACTGTTGTGCACATATACATTTGCAGGTAAACATCTGTTGACATATAATAAAAATAGGCAAATCCTTTAAAACAAATAAATGGCAAAACAGAAAGAAGAAAACAATTTGTTTGAGTGGTAAATATCAGAACCAAAATGCAAGCATGCCTTTTGGCTTTTAAACCCTTCGGCACTTATGGATATTCATAAAATAAAAGCAAACCAACAAAACCCACTAAACCTCTAATACGAGATTCCTGGAAATTCTTGCTTAGTGATAAGGAAGTGTGTCTATATTGTGATGTATAAAACTCTTTTCTTGTTTTCCGCAGGGACACAGTATGACAGAAAATAACATTGTGTAACCCTGCTTCATCGTTCTTAGGCCTTTCTAATCAGTACTACAAATGCACACAGCTGTGCCATGTCACAACACTTTGGTAGACACTGTTTCAAATGTTATATCCTAACTACACAGGACGTTCCACATCCTGGAAGCTTTGTCTACAATACTGAAAGACAGACTGCCATGAAAACAATTCATTAAGCATGTTTAAACAGAGATGCCAGGTTCCTTCTTTCTCCTAAGATGCAGGGATGTTTAAAGGGCTCTGAATCATACGGATAATATGAGAATGTATCATAGCTGCGTGTTTATGGAAATACTGCATATCCATCTAACTCATCACCTGTTAAATCACAGCTTTGTTTAATTTTCAAGAATGAAGTGATTCATAGTCATTTCATTCATGGAAGTTGGCGCCAGTTCATTTCTGGGAGTTCAACCACCAGCTTCTGGAATTGAGATGCAAATATTTTGTGCGGAAACTTTCAATCTTGTTTCTCTGCTGAAAAGTATCAGGAATTTTGTATTTGGGCTAATAAATAGATTCCTGAAGCAATATTTATTGATTCTGTTTTTAGATTCTCTACACATTTGATATGAAGATATGGTTAGATCAGGTTCAAAGACATTATTAGGATTGGCAGTGTCTCTTCGCCTGCCCTCCTGACTCTACAGTTTCTCCCCTATCCTAATAGAAATGCCCCAGTGCAGGGCAGGTTTGGGAGATCGACGGGGCTCTTCTGAAAAGCCTGGATTTCACCATGTCCATGCTAAGCTGTGGCCACTCAAGGCCAATACTCAGACCCATCCAAAGCTCTCCATAACCAAGAAAGTCAGATTTATAAGTGACTCATAAAATCAAGAACAAACTGAGCCCCACTGTACTGATCCTTCTCTCTCACATTTAAACTTTTGTGGAGGTGAATTTTAATCACAACTGATATGAAAGATATCTTCAGGGCCAATAGAGAAGGAAAATACTTAGCTTGGACTCTTGACAAAGAAAAGCTTTCTTTCTGCAGCCCACACTAATTGTGTGCTAAGGAGCACAAATGCATTCTCTGCTCAGGCCCTAACCATTTTCCGCGCTCCAGCTTTGGAACCTAGCACACGCTTACTATGCACAAATTCCTGGGCTCGTGGTTTGGGAAGACCTATTTTCAGCACCACTCATTTATTTAGTGCAATTTTAAACAAAGCTCTTAAAAAAAAATACTTTGATCAATCACCGACTTTCTGAGGCCAGTTACATAGCTCGGCCTAGACGGGAACTTAAATCTGTGCTGTTTGGTCCATCTAGCAGCGAAGCTCACTGAAAGGCTTACCTCAGCCTCAGGACACCACCAGGTCTAAAAACAGAGCAGCTTTGGCCCTGAGTTCTAGATAATCTTAGGGCACCGAGTCACCACTCCTGCCATTGTTCTGAGTGCTGTGGGGACATCGACTTCAGTACAACGGAACTGCCACATGGGGCTTATGTGGAGAGAGCCACATTAGAGGCTGAGATGCAAGAGAAAGGATAAAAATGGCACTGTTGCCAATGGCAGAAACCTTAAAGAGGCTTCTGTCACGTCAACCGTCACAATGGAAAGCAGCCAGCGCTGCCACTGCACCGGCTCGACAGAGTGGCCCTAAGCTAGTCAGGAGATGGTAGCACCAGCAGAGGCAGACATACACATACCCAGGGGATCTCTAGGCCAGCATAGGCAGCAGAAAAATTAACACTCACATCAGGAAAGATACCTGAAAAGAAAAGAGTCATATCCTGGGCATATGGTGCACAGCAAAAAACCCTTCAACTTCTATCTAGAACCAAGCAAGACCCCAGTGGGGGTCCTCATATGGCACTGGGGTGGTGTCTCCACAGGAAGAGCTTTGGTCTCTGCTCTGGTGATCACTGTTTCTTTTGCTTTCCTTCTGCGGAAGAGTTCAAAGTTTTCCCAATTACAAGAACCTTCTTTCGTATTTAATAATATGAGCACAATATTTTTTTTTCAGTTTAGGTAGAATCATCATGGTTTTGACTGAAGATATACGTGATGGCTAAAGACTTATTTTCTTTATTTATTTTTAAAGATTTATATATTTATTTACTTTATATCCCGTGGCCTGGCACGGCAGCCCCTCCAGGGGGATGTGATCGAAAAGCAGGCAACAGAGTCCATGTCAGAGACAGCCCCTCTTCCCTTCCTAGGAGAGCTACATGAAGACCAAGCTCCCCATGGCCTATGTATGTGTAGAGGGTCCAGTCCAGTCCATGCATGGTCCTTGGTTGGTGCATCAGTCGCCACAAGTCGCCGTGGGCCCACGTTTGTTGATGTTGTTGATCTTCCTGTGGAACTCCTTTCCCCTCTTGGTCCTTTCATTAAAAAATAAAGGGGAGCACTCCTCCATTGCTGGTGAGAGTACAAATTTGGTTATCAATCTGACGCTTTCTCAGAAATTGGGAAGACCCACCTATACAACTCCCAGCCATATACCTGAAAGATGCTCCACCACACAAGGACTTTTGCTCAACTATGTTCATAGCAGAATCTGGACAGAATCTGGAAACAACCTAGATGTCCCTCAATTGAAGAACGGATAAAGAAACTGTTGTACATTTACACAATGGAATACTACTCAGCTATTTAAAACAAGGAAATATTGAAATTTGCAGGCAAATGGATGGAATTAAAAACAATCATCCAAAGTGAGGTAACCCAGACCCAAAACGACACCCGTGGCATATACTCACTTATAAGTAGATATTAACCCAACATAGATGTTCTCTGAGAGTCTCTGTTCAGTGGGGGATCAGGACAGATGCTGAGACTTGCTCCTGGATTCCCGGTGAGAGTGGTATGGAAGAATGGGGAATGTGGGTTAGAAGAACCCAGAGGTCCAGGAGCTCCACAAGTAGACCAGCAAGGCTGGCAGATCTGGACCCGGGGGGCCTGCACAAACTGCTGTACCAACCAAGGACAATGTATGCAGTAGACCTAGATCCCCTGTTCATATCTAGACAATGAACAGCTCATTTTCCACAGTGGTGGGTAAAGTGAGAAAGGATTCTGATATGAACTCTGATGTCCCCAACTTGATCATTTCCCCTCGGTGGGGAGGTCTGGAGGCACTCAGAGGAAGGAATAGCAGGCTATCAGGAGGAGGCCTGATAGGCTGTGGTCATATGGTGGGGGAAGTACCCTCCTGTCAGAGGTCTAGGGGAGAGGAGTAGAGTGAATGGGGGGGATGGGAAGATAAAAGTGAGTGAATAACAATAGGGATGTAATCTGAATAAATTATAAAAACTCAGATACACAGGAAAATTTTCCCATTAATATTAAGATAACAAAGCTCTATATATCCACCATACAGAATTCAAAATTAGCCAGCACTTGCCATCCTTTATCATTTAGTATTGTGGTTATTGGTGCAAAATGTCTTTAAGTAAATGCTACAGTTGGTTGTTATACAACATGTTAATGCTTAGCTTTAAATATATCAATATTTTGAAAATATCAACAACCATCATGCCATAATTATACCCAAGAAAATTTAGGATATTTCCTGGGTATCCCGTAACAACTAAGAGCAGTAAAACACTCTTACTACTTAAGAATAGGAGATGGCAGACAGGATAAGGGAGGTTGCTGTCACTGGTGGTGTGGATAGAATCAAAGCATATTATACACATATATAAAAATTTCATAACCAATTGGTTTATACATTTAACATATATCAATAAAAGTAATTTTATCATACTTCCCAAATTTCTCTATTAATTGAAATTGTTTAAATTAGTAATCAAGCAAAGCTTAAACATTGAAATAACAACTCAAACTTACTTTCTATTGTATTCACACATAGTCACATTTGGCATGATAAAAAAAAAAAAAAAAAAAAAAAGGAAGCTTGTCCCAAATTCTAAATTTTTTTATTTACTTCTTTGTAGAATCACTTATTTTTGGTCTTTCATTCTGTTCTTTTCATGAAGGTCAAGCTAAAGATTTGACTAGATTTTTGTACTATTTGTTTATTTGTATTATTTGTTTCTACAAGGAACAAAACTTTGATTCTGTTTTATTCTTCTATTTTTTTCATCATAAAACTTGTCCATAATGAGGGGAACAGCATAAGTTTGTTATGGTCATACTAGGCTCCAAGGACTACTGCTTTCTTTTCACTAAGCATATTTCATAAATGGTCCTTTGTGCTACACATAATGCTGGTTATACCATCCTCCAAACCTCTTTGCAGAGTTTTAAGGGAGAGCTTAGGGAGCATACTTAATCCTGAATAGCCTTGTTTTCACATAAAGATGTTGGAAAACATAGTATAGGGAGCATACTTAATCCTGAAGAGCCTTGTTTTCACATAGAGATGTTGGAAAAGATAGTAACACATGCTTCAAATGCCTTCTGTAAATCCTATATTGTATAATCTTTGTAAATAACACAAATGGTGCCTGGTATATTCAAACACTAAATGTTAATTATGATTATGAGTAAGGCTTTTAAAGTACTTAGTATAGTCTACTGGTGTAAAGCATTCATATTAACCACTATTGATATCTTTATTTGTTATTTTGGTTGATTACATCATGTACATGTCAATGGTAGATGGTATGGAAGGATGAATACAAAGGAAGTTGACACCTTGACACATGGATACTATGAAAATTTTGTGTGATAAGTTTCAACTCTGGAATAAATGATAAGCTTCAAAATATGTGGGTGTCCTAGATATTTCACCATGACCAAAATCAGCTTGGATGAGGGAGGGATATTTCAGCTCACAGTTAATAGTCCATCATCAAAAGAAGTCAAGGTAGGTAGTCAAGGTAGGAACCCAGAGACAGGAACTGTAGCAGATGCTGTGGAGGAAAGCTGCTTACCAGGCTATTCACCCTGGCTTGCTCAGTTTACTTTCTTATATACTCTAACACCAACTGCCTAAACATGGCATGACTCACAGTGGGCTTGGCCCCTCCACATCAATCATTAATCAAGAAAATTCTTCCATAGACTTGTCTACAGGCCAATGTTATAGAAGCACTTTCTCAACTGATGTTTCCTCTTCCAATGATAACAGCTTATGCCAAATGGACAGAATCTAGCCAGGATAGCAGGACTTTATTAATTCCTATGGCCAAGATATGTAGATCAATGCAAGGTTCTTAATGACAAGTGAATAGAAGACTGCACAAAACACAGCTTTAAACTGGCTGCTCTACTACTGCATAGCCTCGTGCTCCCATATAGCAAGCTTCTACTACCATCTCTAGACATCCGTGTAATCTCCACTGTTTCAGGGACTTATGCCTTTTGCCTTTACCAATAAAGTCAGACCAGACCTTCCACATGTTTTATCTTCCTGTCTCCTAAGGGAAGACTTTTCAGAATGTCTCACTTTACATCAATCTTTTGCTCTTCTCAACACTGATCTCAGCATAACCCACACAATTCAATGCTTATACCTTAAAAATTTGTAGGTTGTCTTGATCTCTGACACTTTCATCTATTTTTCCAGTTAACCTGTAAACTCTTTGATGAGTGGGGTGTGTTTTTTGTTGTGCTATTTCCAGTCCT
>OU015742.1:38199419-38221365 GCA_907169655.1 Acomys percivali
ACACACACACACACACACACACACACACACACACACACACACACACATATATATAATGTAACATATGTATTCAGAGCAGGTAACTGGCTAGATGGTGGTAGAGTATACATCGTAGGGAGAAAAGTAAGGATAAGACTTGGAAAAGGACAATTGTGTGGTCCATAAAGAAGGAGCAGCAGCTTGTCCAAGGACCACGAAACTGTGCTTGCACTGTGGAATGGAATATTGGTCCTATGCTAATATCTGTGACGGAGAGTAGGAGATACAAGATTGGGTGGTTTGATGGGATGCCAGAAACAATGTATAGAAGTTCATCCTTTTCTCCTTTCTGTGGGGGATGTATTTTTTACACAATGGAGACATCTTTTCGGTGTCACTTTGAAAACAAAACACTTCAGATTATCTGTAGCTGTCTCTGGGCATGACAATATCGTCAGATATGCCTTCTAATCTCTAGGAACATATTTTTTCTTGCTAAGTTAAATTTCTGCTAGAGAAATCTAATAAGAATTGCATAAAGGTCTGGAGGAATAGCTCAGTTTTCAGAGCACATACTGCTCTTTCAGAGGACATGAGTTCAATTCCCAGGACCCACACCAGGAGGAGCACAACCACCTGCAATTCCACTTTCAATGTTTCTTTTGCTCTTTGGTCTCTGCAGGCACATGCATGCATGTGGTGCGTATAAACTAATGCAGGCCTACACATAAACATAAATTAAAACAATGAAATAAATCATTATAAAAATCTCATTGCTGGGTGTAGTAGTATATGCCTCTAATCTCAACACTCAGGGAGGCAGACATGGGCAAATCTCTGTGAGTTCAAGGCCAGCCTGGTCTACAAAGCCAGTTCAGGACAGCCAAGGCTACACAGAGAAACCATGCCTTAAAAAAAGTCTCATCAAAGAGACCTTGAAGAATGAGTGAGTGTGAAAATAAAGTAACATAATTGAGGGAGTGAGAATGGTTCTTTTCTGAATGTACATATGAGTGACCATTCCTATCAAGCAAGCCACTAATCACTTGGCTCTTTATAGGAATGCTTAAAAGAACAAGCCAAATCCATGTTTCAAGGTAAGAAATGGCGTGTTTGTTTACAGGAGATCCTGTCCTTCAGGAGAGGTCACCATTAGGCTGAGAGGGTGGGATAAATAAATGGATGCTAAAACTGGTGCAATCTGAGAAATGCTAGCAGAGGAAGCAAAATCCAGCAAAACAAAATCACCACTCCAAAGCCATGCATCGTTTTACCTCTTAAAAACGACAGCACATAAGGAATTATATTTCCTTCTCTGAACCTCCAATCACATCACTTGTAGCAAACCTGAATGCCTGGTTTTCCTTCTCAAATGCTTTTAATGTGTGTATGATGGTGAGAGCTGCTGCAATGACTGCCTCGTGCTATGTTGGAGGCCAAGAGCACTGCAGGTTTGACCCTTCCCTTTCTTTGCGACTTACTTCTAATGTACTATGTCCCCCTTGAAATGCTATCTTATGAGGCCATGTGCCACCTCCAGTGTGGTTCTGTCTCTTTCTCCCTGTGAAATCTTCCCTAAGCCCAGGAGAAAGAGTGTTGGTTTCATGAGGAGCTGATAGTTTACTAAAAGACCAGCTCTTCTTCTTGCTGCCTGGAGCCAAATGGATGAAGATAACCCCTCAGCATGTAGCTTTTCCTTGCATTTAATGGACATGTGGCCTCATTGCCTTCCACAGGGGCACAGTTCCATGATGCAGTGATGATTTCCAGGAGGGTGCAGTCACATAGGGAAATGAAAGAGTGGCATTTATAGACTCCTTTGTAGACAGGCCCTGTGAGACCTGCATGCTGAGGTCTGGGTCTGTATAGTGAACACAGAGCTGCTGCCCAGGTTGCTGGTGAAGAAGAGAGTTTGTAGGTCCTGGTCCATGGAAAGCAATGCAGAGATGGAGGTTCAGAGGAATGGCTGGCTTGATGTTGAGTTTGAATGATAAATGCCCTTGATAGGCTCTTGTATTTAAACCCTTGGTCCCCAGTTTGGGGTGCTGTTTGGGAAGGTCTAGGTGACATAGCTTTACCAGAGGTAGTATGTCACTGGTGGGCTTTAGGTATAACTTTGAACTACTTTTAGCTTGTTCTTTTGACAGGGGATGTGAACTCTCAGCTTCCTGCTCTGGTTGTCATAACTGTCAGCCATGCCTCCCAAAGATGATGACCTCATCCCTTTGGGACCATAAGCCTAAATAAACCTTTTCTTTTATAAGTTGTCTTGGTTATTATGTTTTTATCACAGAACAGAAAAGTAACGATGACACTTGGCAATGTGTTGCACTGGCCAATGTTCTGACTTAACATACATCTTAAAATTCCAAAAAAAACCTCAGATGCATGAGAGAATTCTCATAAAATTAAGGTCAATTGTGATCCTGTGGCTACCCTCTTCATCCTGCCAGGTGATTAAGAATTGGGCGCCAATCACATTATCATCCTCAGGGATAGGAAAGAGCCTGAGGCTATTGTTAACATGTTGCTCAAGTTACATTTCCTTAGCCATTGAACTTGTCTATAGTATTTACTGCTGAGATCTCCATGTCCTCAGATAATATGTCATAGCTTCTTCCATTTCTGACTCCCTGTCAGGAAAGTCACTGGCAAGCTCCTGAGGTCAGTCTATCAGAAGTCCTCCCTTGGTGAAGAGTACTTCAGAACTCTAGCTCCACTTCACACCCTGCCTTTTCTTGCCAGCATCTCCGGGATGCTGAGTACCACTCCCTCAATGGGGTTAGGTTTTATGGAATTCAAGGCTGTAGTCAGTAACATTTTGTAGACAACTTTGGCTTCTGGATTATGGCAAGTATTTGCACTGTGGTGAGTGGCCACGCAAAAGCCTGATCATTTGCCCACAATAGAAAGAAAGGTCCATTTGCTTGGAATACGGTTTCCCAGCCCTTTACTCTAAGCACCTAAGATCAAGCTCAGAGTAAGTGATTCATCTTCCAAGAACTGATACAGCCTCAAGAGAAAAAGTATCAAGCCTTCTTCAAGCCATCATCACTTTCCAACACTGTAACAAGAGAAACAATGCCTAAAGTTAATATTCACATCACACAGGTCTTTCACTTGACTATTTGTCTTGTTCGACTTAAGTGAGGATAAATATTTTTTGTTATATTCTCACTAGAGTGAAAAGTGAAGTATCACACTAATATGATCATTTGAATGAATAATGCACAAATTCCTAGGATTCTTAATCTGGTGGTAACACAGCTGAGATTGCACTGGTTACTTTGTAGTATTTTTAGGTCTCTACTTTCAATGTAAATCTTAATAAAGAGACTTATAAATATAAAAAAGAAAGAAAGGAGGAAAAACCACAGAGTACAAATGCAAGTTAATATCTAAAAATTATACCACCATATGCTGTTGACAGGTTCATAAGTATCTTTCTGGAATTTTCTTGTACCTACACTGCAAACTATCTAACTACACATAAGCTACTTTTTAGGCAAAAGAAAATCATACTGTGCAAATATATTTGCAATTTGTTTTTTTCTTCCACTTAGTTTAGCATAGATGTCTTCCTTGATTATTTTTATATTTTTCAGTGACATTAGCTATTGCTACCTTGGTTTGTTTCTGGTGTTTTGCCCTCACAAACAACGCCGTATTGTGCACATATGCATGTGCATGTCATTGTGGGTTTTCTATTATTGCTTCCTAGAAGTGAAATAAGTTGATAATATGGTTAGTATTTATATATTTATTATACTGTTGGGGCTCAAACACAGGGTCTTGTGCATGCAAAAGAAGTGCTCTATTACTAAGCTGCATTCTTGGGCCATAGGGATTTTGTCTATTTGTTTGCTGTTTTTACTTGTTTGTTTGAGACAGAGCCTCCTTTTGTAGCTCAACCTGGCCTCAAACTCCTGATCGTTTTTCTCTGGCTCCAGAGAGAGATGATTACAAGCATGTGCCACAATACCTGGCACCAGCAGATGATGAATTGCAAACATTCAGTACTAGTTGCTGCTGAGCAAAGAAGAAAATGGTTTTTTTAGGAAGTAAAGTCTATATTATAACAATAGTTGACCAGAAGAAAATGTAATTAGAGCAGCCAATAAAGACAATGTTTTTAATGCTTCACACATGGGAGAATAAAGGAAATAGCCAAAGGGATGAAAGGATAACTTCAAGGAATTGGCTATTATAAAAAGAAATGTTTTGATAAGGTTTTGAGAATAGGAGTCAAATTGATAAGTCTAAAGTGTTTACTGTAACAAATGGGTCTGGGGTGATATGGAACCATCAAATATGAAATCCCAGAGACTGAGGTACTTCTCTTACCCAGTGCCTGACTGAGGATAGGATTTGTATTGGAAACTAGGTGACAGATTGTACTTTTAAAGCACTTCTTACCTATCCTGAGCTTTCTGACTCTCTTCACCCTCCACTCTGAGAGTAAACTTTAAACAACAAAACTTTAAGCATTCAAAAGAATTCTTAATATTAACCTGCAAAAAGAGGTCCCTGTTATTTAACCTTGGTTCCCTTGGGTTGGTTAACACATGCTGATTTTCAGGAAAGATGGATTCCAAAGATGAGTTTGTCAAGGTCTTAATTTTTACACATTTAATAAAGGTCATGGGGCCAACACAGAGGTAGTCCCAGATCTCCCTCCAGTATTCCTCAGTGAGCGAGCAGGACTGTCAGTATTGAGGCATCAAGAGCCTGAGCTATCCAACCATCACCTAAGGGACTGTCATCATTTTCCATGCTAGATCTCAAATGGATCATTACACAATGGAGATGGGAAAGCCAGATGCTCTCCTAGGAACTTCCTGCAGTGATAAAAGAGATGCCAAGGAGGTCAGATCTCTTTCTGTTCAGGTTCTTAGATTCCTAGACAGATAGAGCTAGAGCAGCCTAATAAACAAATATGTTTTTGTTGGGAAAGCAGAGACCTTGACTTCCACCTCAACTAAGCAGCGAAGACCCTGTTGGAGGAGGTTTGAGTGGTGTTTTATAGTGAAGACTCACTAGCAGAGGAGTGCTTCTCAGGTAGACCAATTTGGTTACCTATTATTTTGATACAAATTAGCTCTTGAGAGTGCATCAAGTCCGTGTCAGACAAAATCATATACAGCTGGTAGTTGAAGTCAGTAGTCATGCTCAGTAGAATAACATTTCTTTTAAAATGTCCCTGCTGCTCAAGCACCATCAGTAGAAGGTCACAGAGGGTCACATGGGAAAAGGTTTGAAGGACTAAACATGTTTAGGAGTTTGAGAATCTGACAGAAATTTGAAGATCCAGGACCATATCTTGGAAAAAATAATACTTTCCATTTTTTTAAAATTAAACAACTAGGACTTACAATTAATTACACTGAAAAGCAAACAAGGAAGGGGAAGTTTCACTGAGGGTTACGTCTAATGCCTCCAATTTGATGGTTTTTACATAACCACACTTAAAGTTATATACATCCTCAGTGTCTAAAAATGGGCCATGTGTCAGACTGGCAAATAGCATCTGTCTGTGGGCACATGACAAACTTAGGGATACACTGACCCTGTTATGTATTTTTAGCCTTCCACTTTTAATTTTACTAGGACCAATCCCTGGGACAAGCATTCAAATGTAAGAGGTTTCAATATAGAAAGTGCAAGGTCAGTATGGAACAAGGAAGTGATACTGTGCAAGGTGGTGGCCTATATAAGACGTATTACCAAGGCAGCTGTCAGAGAGCTTAATCCCCAAGGGCGAAGCTAAGAAATACATGCCCCAACCTGAAGAGCATGGGAGATGAGGTGTTTATGCTCCAACTCCCATCAACACACCCAAGTGCTTTAATGTGCTAATTGCTAGCATATCTAGGCTGCCACACAAAGGCGAAGCTATCTCTGCTGGCTTAGAAACTGCAGGTCAACTGCTTGAGTAGAGCTCTCCAGACATGACACAGCACCAATAGTGGCTGTTGTGCAACCTTCACATCTGTCTTGGTTTACCCTTCTGCACCTTCACTTACCTTGTCCATTCTCCTTTGGTTTTCTGATTAATTTATAAGTCAAGGCTTCTGAGATATGTGTCCTACCTCTATTACTTGATAGTTAACTGACTTTTGGCATATTACTTAAGCTTTCTTTGCCCCAATTTCCTCATTTTAAAAGAGATATAATGGCATATCAGTTGCTTCTCTACTGCCATTCTCACCCAAACCATCACACATGATGACTATTGACTCACAAAACAGTTGGCAGGATTGTAGCAGTGCCTGACACTTACTAAGGGCTTCTATAGGACTTTTCAATACCACAACCCAGACTTATAAAAGATATTGCCCTCTTGGGCTGGTGAGTCTTGAATCTGTCACGGCACAGATGTAGCAGAGATAGCAGGAGCTCATGTTTCAAAGGAGGTAGAGAGCGTAACAAAAGTCCTTTGAAACCTTAAAACTTGGGACTAGGTTTACTGCATGTATTGTCCTTGGTTGGTACAACAGTTCATACAGGCGCCCTGGGTCTAGATCTGTCAGCCTTGATGGTCTCTTTGTGGGAGCTCCTGAAACCCTCTGGGTCCTTTTGTCCCCCCCATTCTTCCATATTACTCTCACCTGGAATCCAGCAGTGAATCCTAGCATCTGTCCTGATCTGTCACTGAGTGGAGTCTCTCAGAGGACATCTGTGTTGGGCTAATATTCAATTATAAGTGAGTATATACCATGTGTGTTTTTCTTGGTCTGGGTTATCTCACTCAGGATGATCATATCTAGTTCCAACCATTTTCCTGCAAATTTCAAGATTTCCTTGTTTTTTTTTTTTAATAGCTGAAATAGTATTCCATTGTGTAAATGTACCACAGTTTATTTATCCATTCTTTAGTTGATGGATACCTAGGTCATTTCCAGATTCTGCCTACCACAAATAAGGCTGGTATGAACATCACTGAGCAAATGTCTTTGTTGTGCCATAGACCTCCTATTCAGATCTAGCCAATGGATACCTCATTCTCCACAGTTGTGGGGAGAGCAGCAGAGGGTGCCTCTGACATGAACTCTGATGCCACCAATTTGATCACTTTCCCTTGGTGGGGAGAACCAGTGGGCACACAGAGGAAGAGTAAGCAGGCTATCTGGAAGAGGAGGTCCCCTTCTGTCAGAGGTCAAGGGAAGGGTAAAAGAACAGAAGAGGGAGGAAGGGTGGGATCAGGAAGATACAAGTGAAGGGATAAGAAGTAGGATGTAATCTGAATAAAATATAATTAATTTAAAAAAGAAAAAGAAAACAAAACAAAAAACTTGTGGCCAGTGACACACGTCCTCCAACAAAGCTACACTTCCTAATCCTTTCCAAACAGTCCACCAGCTGGGAGGAGAAACCGAAACAAAAACAAAAACAAAAATACAAAACAAAACCAAACAAAACCAAAACAATAGCAACAACAACAAAAGAGCTTATGGGGGCCATTCTCATTTAAACCATCACACATAATGATTGTCTCACAAAATAGTTAGGATTATAGCAGTGCCCAACATTTAATAAGACTTCAATAACTTTTACAATAGCTATTATATTACTACCTTTCGGTTGCCACTGAGTGATAATGATTTGATGAGTCCTTCCCCAAGACTTCAGGCTTGGTAAAGGGCACGGGCCTTTAAAGAAATATTTTATGGTAAGTTTTTATACACAGGTTTGTCTTTCACAAAGGGCGAGATCTCCAGGTGTCACTGTGGCTCATTCAGGCCTAGAGTCCCTGAGGTTAATTCAGGGCTTGGCCTGCCATTTTGTGGTCAGTTAACAAACCACCACCCTGAGTTCCCTCATTCTCAGATGAATTTTGTTTTGTTTTGTTTTAAAATGTATCCTGAGTAAGATGCAAATTTTACCAACTAAAATACAAACACCATTTTTTTTGGGTCATATGATGTGTATGTGCATGTGTGTATGCAGCTGTTCATTTGTGTGGGCTGTGCATACCTGCAGAGGACAGAGGACAGCTTCAAGTGTTCCTAAGGTATGGTTCTGGTTTTTGTTTTTGTTTTGTTTCATTAATTAATTTATTTACTTTATATCCAGCTAGGAAGTTGTTGTCCCTCCTTTCCTTCCAATCCCTTCCTCTCACCTCACCTCTCTTCCTCCTATACTTCCTCTTTCTTCTCAGAGAAGAGACCTCCCATGGGTATTAACCCACCTTGGCATATCAAGTAGGCCTGGGAACATCTTCTACTGTGCCTAGACAAGGCTGGCCAGTTAGGGGAAAGGGATCCAAAGGCAGGCAACTTCCCCTCCTGTTAGAGGTCCCATGTGAGGACCAAGCTGCACATCTGTTACATATGTGGGGGCATATAACTGTCCCATGGATGCTCTCTGGTTGGTAGGTCAGTCTGTATAAGCCCCTATGAGTCCAGGTTAGTTGATGTTGTAGGTTTTCTTGTGGTGTCCTTGACCGCTCTGGTTCTTTCAGTCCTTCTTCTCTTTCTTCCATAAGATTTCCCAAGTTCTTCTTAATGTTCAGCTGTGAATCTCTGCATCTGTTTTGATCAGATGCTGTGTGAAGCTTCTCAGATGACTGCTACACTAGGCTCCTGTCAGCAAGAGTATCAGGAGTAATAGTGTCATGCTCTCTCTCATGGCATGCCACTCAAGTTGGGTCAGCCATTGATTTACTAGGTTGAAGGTTTTATGTGTGGTTTGGTGTCCCACTTCCTGTACTGGAAGTCCCTCCTGGCTGTAGGATGTGGCCACTTCAGGTTTCATATTCCCTGCTGCTAGGAGTCTCAGCTAGAGTCACCACCATAGATTCCTCCATCCCACAGATGCCCCCAACACTGATTTCCATTCTCTCTCCCAGCCCTCCTCATCTTGCCCCATACCTAGTTTCCACCCCCATTCACCCCCTCCCCACCACAGAGTTCTCTTCCTCCATCTACTTCAGATGTCTATTTTATTTCCCCTTTTGACTAAGATTCAAGCATCCTTCCTTGGGTGCTTCTTGGCTTCTTTGGGTTTATGAATTGTAGCATGGCTATCCTATACTTTATGGTTAATATTCACTTATAGGTGAGTAAATATGGTGCATGTCTTTTGGGGTTTAGGACACCTCACTCAGGATGACATTTTCTAGTTCCATCCATTTTTCTGCAAATTTTCAGATGCCCTTGTTTTTCATGGCTGAGTAGTATTCCATTGTGTAAATGTACCACTTTTTTTTTTTTTTTTTTATCCAGTCTTGGGTTGAGGGGCATTTAAGTTGTTTCTAGTTTCTGGCTATTACTAATAAAGCTGCTATGAACAGTTAAACAAGTGTCCTTGTGGTATGGTGGAACATTTTTTGAGTATATTCCCAGGTATGGTAATAGGTGGGTCTTGAGGCTTTGGGTTTGCTTTATTTTGCTTTTGAGACAGGGTTTCTCTGTGTAACTGTGGCTGTCCTGGAACTCGGTAGACCTGACTGGCTTTGAACTCACAGGGATCTACCTGCCTCTACCTCCCCAGTACTGGGAATAAAGGCATGCACCACCACTGCAAGGCTTTTTAGATAGTGTGTCTCATTGGCCTGTAGCTCATCAAGTGGCTAGCATGACAAGCCAGTGAAATCCTGCTACTCCATGTCCACCTCTCCCCCTCAGAATAGTCAGACCTGTTGTATACCAGGCTGGACTAGGAGGGAGTGAAGCTTGGCCAGGGCAGGTAGGTGCAAACAGGATCCTGGTCAGTGCACTGAGTGCAAAGAACACATACCTGGGAACAGCTTCTGAGAACTGGCTTGTTATTGGGAGAAAGCGGGGGTATTTCTGCCCCTTGGGAAGTAACTAGGGTCTCTGGGCCAAGCTTTGTGTGGCAGTGTATAATTGGCTAGGACAGAGGTGTTGGAAGATACTTCATCTGTGTCATAGGGGGTGGGGTTGTGTGTGTGGGAACCTTATAAGGTCAAACAAGGAGTCTGTTAAGTGTCAGGTTAATACATTCTTAGTAGGGTGAATTGTGGCACCGAGATGAGAGGGGAGAGAGAGAAACTCTTGTTAACTTCACCTGAGGTAACCAGGGTTGAAGCTCTCCTCAACACTTCCTCCATGATCCTGGGTCATTACAATACCACAGCACCCAGGGATCCAATTGCCTCTACCTCTCCATCACAGTTAAGTATATCTGGTTTCTTTGTCCAAGGTATCTTGGGATCAAACTCACATCCTCATGGCAACCGAGCCACCTCCTTAGTCCCTAAGTATACTTTATTGGATAATCACTCTGTCTGTTTTGAAGTTCTTTTGACATACCACTCTGTGATGTTTTTGAAATCAAGTTGAAGCTGTCATAACACGGTTTATGTTTCATCTTGTGTACCTTGTATTCTTTAAAAGAAACTACTAATAAGTACTGAGCTCTGCTATTAAAATTGACAATGTGTGGTTTAGATCTGTGAGTATAGGGGAACTTGGAAATAGTTCTCCACCTCTCTTCAAGGAGAAAGCACTCTTGAGATGTCGTGTCAATGCTCCATGCTTTGGGTACCATTTCCCTTCCTCCTGACGTAGCCCCAGGATCAGCTTGACTCACTCTACAGAGGCTCTGCCCCACCCATCTGCAATAGTGCCAGGGACAGATTCTGCTCAGTCTCACTGAGACCAATATCATTGGAATAATATCAAACAAATGCAGGCAGATTTTTGGGGTCCCAAATATAAGGGGCAAAAAGGAACATTGTTTAACAAGTTGAACAGCATCCATAGGGCCAAGGCAAAGAAGCCAAATCAGATGTTAAAAGACAACTGGCCAAACACCAAAAGGACAACAGTCAGCGAAGTTCAGGAATGGAGTAAGAAGGAAGTGGGATGTAAGAATCTAGGGCAGAGGTGTAATCACATCTAGCACTCTTATCTTTTCCTAGATGACAACTGTGTGGCATGACTTGGCCAGGGATGGGCATCTCAAAATCAACATACAGGACAAGGGGACACCGAGAGAAGCAAGTCCATACCTGGATGTCACATTAAGTTGTTGCAGTGGTAGCGACAATGGCATTGACCACAAATAAGGGTCTGAAGCAAGGTTTAGCCATGTATAAACACTGCCTGTTTCAATTTAGATTAAAGATAGTTGGAATTTTTTATACCATAACTTGTTAATATCATTACCCGCCCCCCCAAAAAAATTAAAGATTATTTTTTAAAAATCATTAAAATAACAGATTTGAATTTTAAGTTCCTTGACATTGTAAACTGGAAGCATTTGGGTGATATACACAATCTGTTGTGGAAGATGACAGTTGCCACCTTGAGATTAGGGCACCTGTAATCTCCCGTATGAGACCCTCACAAGATTGGACTGAGCAGCATTCTTTTGTGGAGGCTTGGAGAATTTAGGAGGCACAGCAGGACGCATCCCTCCCTGAGCACATGTACGTGATGAACCATTACTGGAGTGAGGGGAGACTTCTGTTCGGTGGCGTAGCTGCCTGTAAATTGCCTATGCTCATGTAGGTAACCCCCAATTAGACTAATTGTTTCAGCAAACTAGACTTGGGTGAAATAATTGCCTTTTGACCTGTCATTGCTCCTTTACTGGGGAGTAAGTAGACATTTATTCAGGGTTCTCCAGGAAAAGTCACTCAGTACAACTTTTCTCCATGGAAGTTTTCATCTTGCCATATAAATAACATCCCACAGCTATTATGAGAATCGTTACATTGATAAGGTATAAAACATAGTACTAGGTACTTTCATATACTTGGTCTTACTTTGTATAGTCACTGTACATAGGAAGTATGGTTCTCATTTTACAGAGATGCAGTGAATAACTTACCCACGCCCCTCAGTTCAAGAAAATATATAAGGAGTCACCATGGGCTAGAGCGAGTACTTAACGTGTACGGCCTTTGCCCTTCTTTACACGCAAAGCTGACCACAGATTTGTTTGTTTGTTTGTTTTTGCAGCTGTCTGATTATTGATGATAAAATTCTTAGGAGAGGACCTCCTCTTCACTAAGCTGGGATTCATTTAACTCTCTCACGATGTTGGTGAATTTGACAGCCTCCTATTCCATCGAGGCTATCACCTCGACATAATGTGCTGACTTCCTCTTCCACCAGTGTTTCCCCAAGGGACCTCCAATCTGTATTTGTTTGTAGCTGTCTCTGGTGACATTTCCTCTTTACCTGATTCCCATGATAATTTGGTTCGCTTTTGAACTTGAACAGCCCGAGAGACAATGTCAAAAATGAATCCATCCCTTGACAAGCATTGCAAATAACATCTCCGCATCTCCCCCCCCCGCCCCCCCGGCTTTGCATGAGAGATATTTCTATTATCCAGTTGTCACTGAAGTAGAAGGGCCCTGAAAAGACCCAGAAGGTTAGAGTGAGCACCTGCTGTTGTATAAGATCTTGTGCATAGGTGGGTGGGAGGAGCTTCAAGTAGAGATTGTCATCCCACGGGACCACCAGGAACTCCAGCTGTTGACGCAGTGTACATTGAAATCCTTTTAGAGAGCAACAGCAGAAACCATCCCCTCCCTCATTACAGCTTTCTGAGTCAATGATGCCTTACAGTGGTTCTCAACTTTCCAATGCTGTGACTCTTTATTACAGTTCCTCATGTGGTAGGCACCAACCATAAGATTATTTTCGTTGCTACTTCATAAATGTAATGTTGCTGCTGTTATAAATTGTAATGTAAATATCTGATATGCAGAGTATCTGACTTGTGACCCCAGTGAAAGGGTCCTTTGACCCTCAAAGGACCTTTGAGATCCTTTGAGGCTTAGAGGGTCTAAGCTAGGAGAGGTTAAGGCTAGAATCTTGTGATCTCCTTCTTCCTGAAAATACAGCCAGCATCTGTGGCCTGAATGCAGCTTGTTTGAGATTTGCCTTGTAAGTGTATGTAGTGCTTTGAATGAGAAATACCCCGCGCAGGTGCACATATGTGAGCGCTTGGTTTCCTGTCCCCTGTTGGTGTTGCTGTTTAGAAAGGTTACTGAACGATGAGGTAGGGCACCACTGGGGAGAAAGCACATCGCTAAGGGCAAGGCCTTAAAAGTTTGAAATCTTGACTCTGTAGATTGCTTTTGGTAAGATGGCCATTTTTACTATGTGGATGCTCCCTCTCAATGAGCATGGGAGATCTTTTCATCTTCTAAAATTATAAAAAAAAAAAGTTGGCAATCTTGCCTGGTTCCAGTTCATTCTCTTGACCTCCTAGACACAACTGAGATGTGATTTTCCAGCTTTCTGTTCTGGCCACCTGCAGTGCAGTCATACCTCCCTCTCCAGTATGGACTCTCTGTCTGGAGCTCCAAACCCAAATAAACTCTTTCTTTATAAAGCTGCCTTTGATCATAGTATTTTATCAGAGTCACAGAACATAACTATCATATTATTTGTTTTTAAAAAATCTTTTGAATTATTTGTAACATTTTAGATGAGACTTCCTAGAGATTCCAGATTTCTGGCTCCTCTTGAAATTAATATTTGATAAGCCTGGGACAGTATTTTCATAGGACTGAATTTAAAGCTCATCTTCTGATGGGACAGGTGGTATCCTGTGTGCCAAGGTCTGCCATGTGAGATCAAGCTCACTTAAGCTACTGTCCAGTCTCCTGGGGAAAGAACAATAGGCCAAAGGCTTACAAGCTAGCCTAGTTTATAATGGAAAAGTAAATGACACTTAAAAAAAAAAAGCCATTTTGTTTTCACATTATTATTCTACTTTTACAGAAAGAAAAGCTGGAAGTTAGAGAGGTTAATTTATAATAAACACGTGGCTGGTAGGGCACCATAATTTGAAGTTGGGCCTTTCTTGTTCCAACTTCCATAAAGCCCAATTATGGTTTTTTTATATATATATATGCTGGCCTCACCTGGCACCTCCGTATGCAAGTGACTGACACCCACATATTTCTGTATCCTTAGGGCTCTTGATAACCTGTCAGCTATCTCATACTTAATATTGTATCAGTCACCATTTGTGACACCAGGAAAATCCAAAAGGAGTCTTATTCCTCTGCCCTATTTGTTGGCATCCTCTCTGATCTTTGAATCCCTAATCAGATTGTAGGCACTGATATTCAAATAGAATAGGAGCAACTTCTTTGTATATCACCAAGGTTACCATTTGCATGAAGAGATGTTGGGTGACTCTCAGCCCCGCAATTCAGCAGCCATCTGTACCTCACATCACTGGCCTGATTTTTCAGCTTCATTAAATTCTTTCAGGTCATCTGGTCCCAATCTTTGTGGTTGCCTGAGTGCATATTTATGTCCCATGAGTTACTGCCACTTCTAACCTGTGCTTTATCGCTTCCACTTCCTTCTCACCTTTAATTGCTCTTGCAGTGCTTCTGTTATTATTTTAAAAGTTTTCCCTCTCCCAAATATTTCTGGGGGCCCACAGAGGTTGCTCCATGGATCCCAGGTCTTTTGCCCTCTGGGTTTCTATATGGCACCCGCCTCATTCTGCCAAGACTCCTTGGCAACTGTTACTAGAATGGCAGCGTTCTACATGAAACCACTGCCAAGAGGTATTAAGATCATATGGGTTCCACATAACAGAGGTGCTTAGCACCCCCTTTTCCCCTGTGTATCTTCTTCTCTTGCCCTGCAGGATGCAAAGGCAGTGCCAAGGGGAACATGGCTGAGAAATGCAATACTGAATTAGAGGTTGTTTCATTCATTTCATGATGAAGGATTTGTTGCCACAGACAGACTAATGACAGTTGCCCTCTCCTATATAAAGCTTTCTCTCAAATGGCTCTTCACTCCTCTCTTCAAATCCTAGCATGTCTGCACTGAATGTGATGGGATCTCAGGGATGAATGCTCTTCAGAGTTAAGTTAGAACCCCTGGAATCTTAGGATGCAGCACTTTTGTGTGTCCTTAAAGCCCAGATCATCTGAAATAGGTTGACCACACAGGCGCACCCCAGATACAGGATGGCTTAAGTGCTCCTCTGGGTGCTTGCTATTCAACTTATGTTGTCTTTATTAAAGAAGCAAGCCTTACGCCTCCAGATGTGAACTGTAGAAGAATATGGGCAGAGTGACACAGGTACACGATCCCATAGGCACAGCTACAGTAAGTTCGTGGTCCAGCCTCAGCAACCAGGAGGAAGTAGGAGTAGAATTCAAGGACATGTCTTCAGAACAGACCAAGATTGTGAACTCTGGCTTCTTTCTGCTTTCTTCTGCAGACTGCCTTCATTCTTTCTGCTTGAAGACTGCCTACTTTACCACCTTATTTAAAGGGTCATACATTCTCCTCTTGCACTGTTCTTCTGTTCCAGTGTAATAGTTTCAGAAATATACAAGACTTGTCATATTTGAGTTGAGTTCCCAGTAGGGAGAACCTCACTGTTATTGCTTGTGTTTAGGTGTGCCAGAGTTCACCTTGCATCTAGTCTGCTCTGCCCATCCACCAAATCTCAACTGATGGATTAGAAACAGTCTACAGAGAAGGCCAATGTGTCCTGGACAGCTTTACATATATTCTGCCACATCATAGGCTCTCTTCAATTCATAGTCCCATGTGACTTTGAGGAGCAAAGGAATGAAACTCAGAATAGGCACTGAAGTGTAGCAGAGAGTAGCTGATTCTTTACTGTGCATGATATTTACACCAAATACTGGATTAAACATCAGAGAATGACTTCACCTCTTACATACAGCAAGATCATACCAGTGTGAACTGTTATTACTAGAATCATATCACAGGGAAGGCTCCTATCAACCTTGAGCTGCTGGCTGGACCGAAATTTATGTAGAGATGAGACTTTTAATCAAAATGAATGCTTGCAATCACTACAGCCAGGCACACCTGGTTTTAGACTTGAGCTTTCCACTTGCTTTGTGCTTTTAAACTAATCATGCTGAATCTCAAGTTCCTTACCCCTAACTGGAAGTGAAAATACCTATCCTACTTAAAATGTTTAAGCTTAGAAAATGTATCTAGGCTTCCCAAAGACTTTTGCTCTTTTTTCCTCCTCCCAACTTTAAGAAAAATTTACACATCTCCCCTGATTTCCATTGAGCTCACACCAATAGTTTTGAAAAAGTAAATCAGGGTTTGAAGTCAGCAGATCTGGATTTGAATAACACTGCATTTGTACTAAGCTAATTCCTTGAAATAAAACTCATTGCTATTATAGTTCTGAATCAGTTTCCCCATCTGTGCTGGTGAGGATGCACATGTGTTCAGAAGATTAAGATTAATGCACATTAAATGTTCTAAAAATCCCAAGGCACCACACACTTGGGAGAGATCAATATGGCGGCAGAAAGTCCCAGGATGAGCCTTGACCCGTGTTTACCTATCAGGATGTTTTAGAAAGTTGTTTGTTTGCTCAGTATTTTCATCCTCTTAATGTGTGTTACTCTGCCCTTTCTTCCTTTTCAGGTGGCAGGGGTTCTGAGCTTAGGATGTGCTTTTAAACTTCTTTACAGGGCTAAGAGGTGATGGATGCCGACTACGTGCTAGCTACACAGATAAAGTTAGCTTGTCTACGTATCTGTCTTTCAGTGCTTCTGTTGCAGCTTTTATTTCAATATTCTAGAGATTTCCTAACAGTGGTAGTAAAGCCTTTGAAAAATCTTGAAAACCCCTTCTGTAGGTGCCCCTACTACTAACGCCATGCAAATTCACAAGCACTAATGCAAATAAAAATGGTTTAAGCAAATACCCTTCTATTTCTGTTTTGTTCTTTACATTTGGCAATGACATCCTCTATAGATCATATTACTATAGTTCTGTAACCTGTGGGAGCCTCAAGGCATGTCCTGATATATCAAAGAAGATGAAAAAAAAAAACATAACAAGATGGAATCACGAACTGTTAGAGCTTAAAGATCATTATGTTCAGCCCAGTCATGTTACGGATGAGGAGATGTCTAAGGGACATGAGGTGGCTTGCCTAAGGTCACACAGCAAAACAGTAATCTTTTCCTAATGAGAACTTTCCCTCTGAAATATTTTGATGTCTTCAGTGTTGTTGACATTTCCTTGGAAAGAGAACAATTTTTGAAATGAAATATTTTCTTCCGAGAACTGATGCAGTGGATCTTAGACTTGAGAACGGATAGGGCTTTCAGAAATAAAGCAGTAGGAGTCCCCTAGAAAAAAGCCTTCCTAACCAATAGTGGCTTGATAGTTCAGTACAAATGCACCTGCTGGGAAGCAGCAAAGATACACTGAGGCAGGCGAATCCCTTCAAATGAACGTATCGGGTCATTGTATTCAATAATTATTTCTTGAGGCTCTACTTCATGACAATAGTTTGTCCAGTTCTGCGAGGAATTAATTTACAGATAAAAGTAATTAACACTTATATAACAGAGGCAGCATTACACAGTGCTCAAGAACTGTGGCTGGGGAGTCAGCATAGGTACCTTCTGTCTCTAAGGTTTCGAGCAAGTAGCTTTTTTAAAAAGAAAGAAGTATTTGTATATTTTATGTGTCTGTATGTAGGCTTGAGCGCATGCATGTGCACCTTGTGTATACAGGTGCCTGCAGAGGCCAAAAGAGATCATCAAATTCCCTACAACTAGAGTCACAGATGATTGTGAGCTGCCCAATGTGAGTGCTTTTTACTGTTGAGCTTTTTCTCCAGGCTCCTGAATAGGACTAGTAAAGTTCTTTTTTTTTTCCTTTTCTTTTCTTTTCTTTTCTTTTCTTTTCTTTTTTGGTTTCTTTTTCTTTTTTCTTTCTTTCTTTCTTTTTTTTTTTTTTTTTTTTTGGTTTTTCGAGACAGGGTTTCTCTGTGTAGCTTTGGCTGTCCTGAACTCACTTTGTAGACCAGGCTGGCCTCAAACTCATAGCGATCCACCTGCCTCTGCCTCCCGAGTGCTGGGATTAAAGGCGTGCGCCACCATGCCCAGCTCTTTTTTTTTTTTGCATTATAATTTTTTTATTAATTAATTCATATTACATCTCAATTGTTATCCCATCCCATGTATCCTCCCATTCCTTCCACCCTCCCACTTTCACCCTATTCCCCTTCCCTATGACTGGGACTGATGGGGACCTCCTCCCCCTGAATATGATCCTACGATATCAAGTCTCTTCTTGGTAGCCTGCTATCCTTCCTCTGAGTGCCACCAGGCCTCCCCATCCAGGGGACGTGGTCAAATATGGGGCACCAGAGTTCGTGTGAAAGTCAGGACTAGTAAAGTTCTTTATGGTTTAGTTTTCTTATGGATCAAGTGGGTACTTACTAGTACTTGTTGTGAAGCAGGAGGTTAATAAATATCACGTTCTGATAGTGTCTGACCTGCAGTCAAGACTATGCTGACTGCTATTTTACATGCAGTTTTACAGGGCCGGCCAGACCCTACTCCTATGACATAGGGGCTTGATTTTGCAAAGAGTGTGCTTATTTGAAGAATTCAAGCATTCTTTATGAAATGTGATGCACCTTACATATTTAAACTAAGATCTAATTGTAGACATTTTTTGATCGACTAAAAAGTTCAGAATTTGACCTTTACCTATAAATTCTTTCTCTGGCTCTTCCTCCTCTCTTTCATTGGATCATTCATCTTTACTAGACAACTGATGTTTGTTCTTTAATTTTGACTTCTTCATGTTTTAAAATTTGGTTTGTGTTTAAAGTTCACATTCAGCCATTCAAACTCCCGGTTTCCATTTGGTGTGGTTAGAAGAGGTGGTAGAGATGACTTAGCACAACATTCACCTCGAGGTTGAGAATATTGACATTCCAAAGTAGTATGACTGCTTTCAAGGATGTAGTTAATAGAAGAACATGTGATTGGAATTTTAAGTCATTGTCTGAATGCATAAATAACCCGTGCTTTGGAGAAAAGCTTAGCCTCTAAGAAATGACTCATAGATCTCCAACATAACTCTCTTGTATTATTTCAAGACCTCAGATCCATGAGGTATTTAGAGGCCAAAGGGAACCTTGAGATGTCCCATCTAGCGACTTTCTTGCTGTGGCATGAATGTGTCTCACCAAAATCAGTGTGTTAAAATTTTAAGCTCTAATACAACAGTTTTACATGGTGGGACTTTTGGGAGTCTTTGGGTCATGGGGGCTCTGAATTAATAAATACACTGATTCTCTCAGAAAGGGTTTGAGAGGGAAAGTTTCGTCCTTTTTTACTTTCTTTCTCTTTGTCATGTGAAGATACAGTGCACCTTCCTTCTGGGAGATATCAGTGTACTGTCTTCGATCTGCTAAACAGCCCTCACCAGAGAATGGAATCTACTGGAGCCTTCTCTCACATCTTTCTATCTCCAGACTTGTTTGAAATATATTTATAGAGTTTATAAATTTTTGTCTTGGGCCTTTTTTTAAATGGCAGTACAATGTACTACAATATTCCTTGTGCAGAGACCCAGACTGAAAGAAATGGAAGGACTTGCCCAGTTTATATGATTGGAGAGGGTCAGAGCAAGGGCAAGGATTCCAGTTGCCTGACTCCCAGAACCATGCTTTCTCCTTGCACATGTTTATCCTTATTTCCTAAAGTCTCCATTTCAAGAATCCATCTCTTTACAGTCACATACACTGAAAGGAATTCTACTTCACAATGCCTGGAAGAGCATCAAGTGGAATGTATCCAAACCAGGAAGAAACCAACGGCTTAGTTTTCTTCTGTTCACGTTGGTGTGTAATAGGAGTGTGGATGTGCAAGATGGAACAATTCAGCGTTAGCAAGTTCTTGATTGTTTTATTCCCACAAAGTATCATCATTATTCTGGTGAAACCTGAGCCCCAAAAGAGTGAATGTAGAGTTGGAATCCTGGTAAAGCAAACCCAGGCCCGCTACATCCCAGGCCACTTATTCACAAAGCACTTTGGAACTATCTTGTTCTCCTCAGTTATAAAGAAGAAATACATCTGAGACCTCAAGGGCCAGATTGTGCTAAGGTTGTGTATGGTAAGTGTATACGTTTATGTGAAAGCTTGATGCAAGTTATGAAAAAATACCAAAAGACATCCACAGGGCTTCTCCTTATAACCCCACTCTTTCTTTTCAGCCATGGAATAAACTCACAGAATAATATTAATCCAAATAGCTAGAAAATTTGTATATTTTTCAATCTTGGTTGTCTGGTAAAATCACATGTGAAGTTTCAAAATAATATTGATGTTTCAGCATCACTCCAAGGGGACTCTGTTTCATTTGGTTTGGGTCTAGACATCACGTTTTTGTCTTCTTTTAAACACTCAGATGCCCAACATACAACAAGAGTACAGAACTACTCACTTAGACTTCTAAGTAGGTTTTCCTTATTTCTGAGATCCACTGCTGTGTTATAGCCATTTAGGGCTAGGTATACTTGAAATGTATATTCAAGCATATTGTCCATTCAATTTAAATCGCACATGTTGAGAGCTTTCTGACAGGCAATAGATGGGTTGTGGTAGGCAAACCGAGGAATGGAAATGTCTAGTACCAAAGAAGAGCATATGGTAAAACAGGGAAATGGACCACAGTGAAAACAAGTACTGCCTAGTAAGTTACTGTTTGAGAGGAGAAATCCTAAAGCTCTCACAGAAGTCTTCGAGGATTCTGTAGCTTTTAGCAACATTTAAAAAATGAGGGGGGGGGATTCCTTTGTAAAGAGAGATAATTAATTGAAAAGATGCTTTGATAATTTCACAATGGTGCATAAAATGCCTTGGGCTATATCTGGATTTGGAAAGCGTAAGCATTTTCTATTGTAAAATGGAGGCAGAAAGCTGAGCTCTATAGCATAAAAGAGTCAAAGGAACACTTAGTGACTTTTTTTTCTGATTAAGAGAAACGGCTTATCAGGCTACGCTAAACCTTCTGAAAGTGAAATGCTGGGCATTCTGAAAAGTAATCCCATTACTTAGCTTAACTAAGAAATGTTATGCATTGCTTATGAATGATATGGCGAGAGTGAAAAATAAACAAGCACCAAGCTTTATTTTGTGAAGGTGCTCAAGAAACTCAGGACATCTACTGGAATTTGAATTTAAATGAACACTAATAACAAATGTTCTGTCTTAATGTCTCATCACTAGGAGATATACCTAGTATATTGGTTACTCTTCTCAGCGCTGCTGTCAAATACTTCACATGGTAAGGCAGAAGCAAAATCTTAAGGCAAGGAGCAATGACTTCTGGGTAGTGCCAGACTCAGGATTTTGTAACAATTCATGAAAATTTCCTGAAAAGTAATCTTTTTTAAGGATGTGGCCTTAGTTTCTTTTGGGACCTTGGACTCACTTCCATTTCCTAACCTCCCAATTCTACCATCCTGAGGACCACAGCTCCCAACACATCAACCTTTGTATAAAAGCTTATTTACAGCATTTGATGGTCAATGTTTGCATCTCCTTATTTGAAAAAAAAAAGTATTTGCCTGGACCTCCAAATTTATTGAGTTTTCTGCATTTTACCTGGCATTCCTGCTGTGGGTTATGGCTGGCTAGAGATTTTATGATGAAGGAAGGAAGCGTTAAAAAAATAAAATAAAATAAAGGCAAAAACTTAAAGGCATAGATTAAATTGAGATTCTATATAGGGAAAAAGAAGACGTGGAGACGGAGGGCCATGTAAAGGGTGTTATGAGTTTCTGAGTACACAGTGGCAAGAGTAACCTCAAGCCACACTATAAAAGTCTTGAAAAAAAATTTTAAAAAACTCTTGAATGCCACTGTGACTGGTGTGTACGCTGTCAGTAATTGTAAGCCATTCCACATGTTATATGGAGAAAGATTGTGCAATCCATCCATCCATCAGTAAGATATATTAGTGAGCATATGTCCTCTGAATTTATCTCCTGGTTATACCAGTAATTACCTTCAACTCAGAGCCTTGCTCAGCCTTAGCTCCATAATAAATGATCATAATTAGAGACTCATTCTGCATTTCTTTTTGACATACAATCACCAAGCAGACAAGGGTACCATGAATGCTTTCGGGATACTCATTTGAAGCTACACACACACACACACACACACACACACACACACACACACACACACA
>OU015742.1:38221375-38261237 GCA_907169655.1 Acomys percivali
ACACACACACACACACACACACACACACACACACACACACACACACACATCACTTGACTTTGCTCCTGTGTAGGCACCCTCAAGAAAGAATATCATCCCTGTGGCTTTTTCCAAACGAGTACATTTGTGTGTAAGTAGGTGTTGTGCCTTGAATGATGTGATTGATACAAAACATTTTTACACCCATTTCCATTGAGCCTACAGAGGGATCATACCACAAAAGGCAAGAGAGAAATGATAGACAACAGGTGGGGAATAAGGAGACCAAGGACTGGAAGGCTGCTCTGTTCCAGGTGAGGTGTAAGGAGCACCTTAGCTGAAGTAATGGAAAGGAAAGCTGAAAATGGAAGGATGAGATGATAAAGAAACCCAGAAATACAAACAAAGGGAAATTCTGACACCTGCATTTTGATCTCCTTGACATTGCTCCCATTTACTCTGGGGACATGTCCCGGATAAGGGTGAAATCAGATGCTACCTCGCAGTTTCAAATGACACTGCCCCTAACTTTCCATTGGATAAGAGATGGCCCAAAATAGCCTCTGGTCCCACAGTCGGGTGATTACTGAGACACAGATTCCTATTCTGAAAACATGGGGAAGAAGCCAGGCACTTGCCCACTTACCCTCTCAAGCAGCTGACCTGGGGCATTAACACCCTGGTGCCTGCTGATGCAGTGCATCTGCCAAATTCGATTAGTCCCGTGGCCTGGCTAAGCCAGGCATGTCCTGCATTGCTTCTAAAAGAAGCCCTTCAGGAAGGGGTTATAGGATGCATAGCTTTTTTCCCTTCTTCTTCTAAGTGTCAATCACTACTGCCTGTGGAAGTTTATGCTAGGGGTGGGAGCAGACAAAAATATCCGAAGGAGCAGAAGACAAGGAAAAACAGTATTTTTAATAGTCACGTTTGAAAACAGGGAAAATTCTCAAAATAGTCATGATAGATTATTTTTGTCCTTACAGTTGAACTTTTTAAAGCGTTTCAGAGTACAACAGAGTAAGCAAGGCATTAGTGAAATGACACTGGGGTGTGCTATTGGCTGAGAGAAGTTGATGACCTGCCTGTGAGAAACCCATGTTTCTCCATTCTCTACACTCCTAGGCCAGAGACCCTCACCTGTGAACTTGGGCTTCCCAAAGCCTTTGTTCCTGTATTAGTTTTGTTCAGGGCACTTGTAGGAGTTGATAGACCTTGGCCCAACAGTACAATGTTAGACTGAATTATGACTCCAAATGTTGATTTTAGCTTCTGGAATGGCTGTTTCTTGTTGCCATGATTATGCACCTATTTGCATTTGGTTAACTCTAGGACTAAGGTCATGCATGGCTAATTCTCAGTCATTAGAAACCCATTAGCTGACCCCGAAGAAAAGGAACTCTGGGTCACTCTTCTACCCTGCCTGGCCAACCACAGGAAAGACTTTTGGAAAATACAGTTGCCTGGGCTCCACTGTCAGGATTCTAATTTAACCAGCATGTGTTTGAGGTTGTCATTAGAATGTTTAAAGTTTCTCTGTGTGACTCATGTGTACAGTCAAAATCAAGAGCCGTAGGTCTACTTAAGATAGAAGCCTTGGGACAGTACTGATGCAAGCTCAACCCTCACTATACTTTTTATTAACTGTGATACCACAGACAACTTATATAGGTTCCTGTTTTGTCAGTTTCCATGTTGTCATGTCTATAAAATTACAGTGTCATGTGCTTGATAAGTATTTTACATAGCATGGGCAGCTGTTAGCATGGTATCTTGTACAAATTAAGGATACACAATTAGAGTCTCTTGTCAAACTCTGCTCCTTGGAGTTGTTCAAATAGCCCTTAGGATAGCTATTCTTTACTGGCTTCTCACTGGATTGTCTATCTGAAGTGCATGGATGTCAATCCCAGGTAAGTGCCTATAGAACATGTATCACCCTTTTATGCTTGACATTTGCTTAACCCCTGGGTGCTGCAGTCCTCAGCACCTTGACTTTGGTGTCAGAACTACTACACCACCTGGAAGACCTGTTCTCAAAAAAAAAAAAAAAATTGAGGTGAGGGACTCTAGAACAGCAAACCAAGTTCATCTTTTGGATCAGTTCTAGTCAATTGGCAGTGATCACACAGAACACACCATGTGAAACATCCTGGGGATAAATCTGAGCTGAACTAGAACTTTCCAGTGATGTATAATGTATACAGAAGAGTGAGTCAAGA
This sequence comes from Acomys percivali, assembly GCA_907169655.1. Lineage (NCBI taxonomy): Eukaryota > Metazoa > Chordata > Mammalia > Rodentia > Muridae > Acomys > Acomys percivali. The sequence goes on from OU015742.1 coordinate 38,223,574, forward strand.
GATGGTAGGTGAGGATGTCCACTGTTGCAGACTATCAGGGTTTGCACCGTTGTCCTTTTTCTTCTCCACCAACTGTAAATATAAAATATCTTTGGACATATTGATTTGGGAGGACTGGAGGTAGAGTATTTGCCTACCATACATGATGCCAATCCTTAGTACCACTCAAAGAACACTGACCTAGGAAGGACCGAGCATTCCTGAGTTTAGCAAGCAGTTCTAAAACACTCATCCATCCAATCCTAGAAACTCACAGGAAGGTTTCAGATCTGTTACAAAGCTGAAGGGATGACAACTGTTCCATTTCTAGGTATTGAAAACAGCTGGTGCAAAGTACATGCAACCCTGCCCTACGGTTGCTCAGCAAAGACCCAGCTGAATTGCATACACATTGGGAGGGACCTTCATGTAACAAGAGCCAGTTTGAATGCTAATCCTTAAAGGAGCCAGTCAGCGCTCTCTTGAAAGTTAAAAAGAATAAGCATCACTGTTTTTCCTTTCTAATGGAAGCTCAAATCCCTCCCTCCCCCTTCTCTCCCTCCCTCTCTTCTTTTGTCCTTCCCTCTTCCCCTCTCCTTCCCTCCTCCCCTTCTCCCTTTTCTTCCCTCTTTTCCCTCCTTCTCCCCTCCCCCTCTCCCTTGTATTTTCCCAGTTTTCTTCATGTTATTTTAATTTTGACAGTGGGTAGGAAAGTGACTGCAGGCAGGCCACATGAAGTCCAAGTCCTGCTCTACTACACACAAGCACTGAGAACTCTGGCAGAAAGTATCCTTGTGTCTTAGTTTCTTGGTCCATAGAGCAATAGTACTGGGACCACCGACCCTTCATGGATTTTGGTAAAGTGAGTTACTCTGCACAGGTGCCATGGATGCTGCCCACTCATGGTATTCAGTTTTCTGCCATCAAGGCATGGGATGGATGCTTAAGATGCGGCAGGAGACTGAGGCAGGCTCTTCTTATGTCCTAATGCCACTTTCAGGGATATGACTGTGATTTTGTTTTTCTTTCAGATGTCATGAATTCATCCATTTACTACAGCCTCAGTGATTATGTTTCCCTCCCCTGTGGTACAGACCTTTAGGGACAATGTCTACATTTGAAATATGAATCCCAAATAAAATTTGTAGTTTTCTGTTCCATTTGTCTATGTATGTTCAGTGGCCACTGCTTAACTGACAAGAAGTATTGAATAAACAGGGTTTATTTTCTACAAAAGACCAAGCAGCCTTAAACTCTGCATAGGCACAATTGGAATCTTCTGAGGAGCCAGAGCACACCAGAGAAAGATCCCTGAGGTCTATGCTGGACAAGACACACTTTCCAGAATGTCCCCTAAGAGTCTGCGGTGCTTTTTGAAGTTTTCTGTGAACCATTCCTTTTTTTTTTAATTTTAATTTTGTTAACTTATTCAGATTACAACTCAATTGTTATCTCATCACTTGTATCCTCCCATTCCTCCCTCCCTCCCACTTTCACCCTATTCCCCTCTCCTAGGTCTAAGACAGAGGGGGCCCTCCTCCCCCACTATATGGTCATAGGCTATCAAGTCTCATCTTGGTAGCCTGCTTATTCTTTCTTTGAGTGCCATCAGGCCTCCCCACCAAAGGGAGGTGGTCAAATATGGAACACCAGAATTCATGTCAGAGTCAGTCCCCACTCTCCACATAACTGTAGAGAATGTCCTGTCCATTCAGTAGATCAGAGTAGGGGTTCGATGCTTACTATTTGTATTGTCCTTGGTTAGTGCAATAGTTTGAGCAGACCCCCCGGGGCCTGATCCACCCATTACGATGTTCTTCTTGTAGGTTTCTAGGACCCTCTGGGTCCTTCTATTTCCCCATCTCCTATATTTCTCTTACCTAGAGTCTCAGTAGGATGTCCTCACATCTATCCCAATCTCCTGGTAAGTGAAGACTTTCGTAGGATGTGCCTTTTGGGGTAGTGCCCAATTATAAGTGAGTCTATACCATGTGAGTCTTTCTGTTTCTGGGTTAACTCACTCATTATGATCATTTCTTGTTCCATCCATTTGTCCACAAATTTTGGGATTTCCTTGTTTTTAATAGCTGAATAATATTCCATAGTGTATATGTACCACAGTTTCTTTATCCATTCTTCAACTGAGGGACATTCAGGCTGTTTCCAGGTTCTGGCTATTATGAATAAGGCTGCTATGAACACGGTTGAGCATATGTCCTTGTTGTGTGGTGGAACATTTTCTGGGTATATTCTGTGAACCCTCACTTTTTCAAAATGTTGTGTATTGCCTCATTTGATTTGCACAAAATCCTAAGATTTTGTTTTTACCTGTTTTATTTATAGGTGAGGAAACAGACACAGAGAATGTGAATGACTCTCCCTCAGTCACAGAGTTGTAGTAGCAGTGCTGGAATTCAGACACATGGACCAGGCTCCAAAATCTGTAACCTTAACAGCCATAGCATGTGCTTTCTGACAAGTAAGTAGATGGGACCGAGAGGAAAAGCCAGGTATGAAATAAAAATTGGAAAAGGTAGAGCTATAAAGGAAACAGATTTCTGACATATGCAGGCCTGAAGGACTCTGGGCCAGGAAGAATCCAAAGCTTGGAGGCTGGGATGAGGCTTCTAGGCCGTGGCAAGCCCATCAGCAGGTTCCCTATGCTGACCATAAAAATGGCATGCCCACAACTAATTATGAAACACTTTCAAGCCAGTAGAGAATCAACTTAGTGTTCGGAGGTGACAGCAAGGCAAGCTGAGGCATGCACATCCATGTAATGCCCACTAGAAACAACATAGAAGCCCATTTGGTTAGAAAGACTTCCAGACTCAATGACAAGGGCATGCAGATCCAGCAGCTCAACTTGGTGTCTCCTCACCTCAGTTTAGTCACACGCTGGACCTCTCTTTGCCAGGCACCAAGTAATAGGGCATGCAAGGAGGAAAGAAATAAAACACAGGTGAGCAGCATTGCCTGGCTTCGAAACTAAGTTTAGAATCAGACAAAAAAGTTCACACCTTGTGGTTGGTCAGCTTTGCCAAAGATTTTTTTTTTTTTACCTTGTTACATATTTGGTTAAAGAAAAAAAAACCCCAACAACTTTATAAGCTGCATTTAAAGTGAAAACTCTCCAGGGCCTTTCCAACCACAACCCTTGTTCTGCCACAAGGTGCCACAGTCTTGTGGCATCTGCCAAGTAATAAGGGCACCAGGAATGTAGGGAGGTGGGAGATAGGACATCTCAAGGTGATCTCCATCTTGTGTTTCAGAAATCCCTTTTGTAGTCTTGTTACTGCAAGTAATATAGTAGATAGAATGCCTTTGAACTAAAATCTTACTCAATTACCATCCAGCTTGGCCTTCTCCTGTGAATGGCAAAGGCTTAACAAAGGCTCAGAGACCCAAAAATGGCCTGGCCAACCTAGTTATGGCTGAATTAACCAGACTCCTTGGCTTTGAAGCCAAGTTTGCCATAATTCAGTCTTCCATATTCCCAGTTGACAGTCTCCCCTCCATCTAATGAACAGAAAAATCTTCAAATGCAGCTTGCAATCTAGAACATGCGAGAATATGCACACACACAGAGAGACATATATGCACACATAGTGATGACGTGGGCAAAGGGATAGGCCCTCATTTCCAAAAGCCAATTCCTACAAGGAAAAAGGAAGCTACAAAGACAGGGGAGGTCACTTGGTCATTCTGAAGTGTCAAACTAGGACTCCTCATCCTGTGGATGGATAATTAAGCCAGGGTGATATTTAGCTCATGAACAGTATTTCAGAGAGTCAGGCCTGTTGGCATGTGCGCAGCCCACCTCCTCAGATAGACTAAGCTTTTCCTTAAGGTTTTGCTGTGTGTTGTCTCCTACTTCTCGCCATTGCAAACGTGTTATAAATGACTGCATGCTCTGGGTCCTGACCCCACTACTCCTGTGACTTTGAAAAGAAAGAAAACAAAATGTTGACTATAAACTGGAGTGAGCTTTTCTGGCATGTGTTTCCATGCTGGCTTTTAAACCATCAGTGCAGCCCTGAGATTGGTCCCACTTTTAAGCATCCATTGCTCTTGAACTCCAAGACGTGGAAATCTAGATGATTTGAAGATGGGGGGGGGGGGATCCTGGAGTCTTGGAGAAAGATAGTGTCCTGGAAGGATCAGAGGCCACAGTTCCAAACCCTTGGGCTATGCTAACACCCTGTTACCCAGTAAACACGTAGTAGACTGGGTGCTGGAATCCCTTTCTTGTGATACTCAGGGCTCACTTGGAGTGCTCATTAACTAGGCTTGTGGGTAGCCCCAAAGCCTCCCAGTCTGAGAATCTAGACTAGGGCCCAAGAGTGTACATTCCTAAAGAGCCTCTAGAGATGCTCCTGTTGCTGGTGGTTGGAGATGAGTCTGGGACTCACTGTACTATTGCAGTAGGAGAATAACATGTCCACCAGGTGAACACTGTTTAATAGGTTTTAGAGAAGGACTCTGTTGTTTAAGCATGTCTATTTTTATGTCGTTGCCATTTCTCGCTTCTGATCTGCAGTGACTTCCAATTCAGCAACCATTTCTTAAATATTGGGCCTTGGTTGAATAGATACATCTCTACTAAATAGATTGAATGTTTACTATTGTGCTTGATAAAGTTTTTTTTTTTTTATAAATTTTGAGCATGTAAGTTAAACAAAACTATCTCCCCTTAGCTCATACATTATATACAGACCGGCTCCTTGTCGCTAAGGAGTGATTTGAAAAAACACACAGCAGCAAAGTGCAGGGCTGCAGAAGTGTCCCTATGTCTTTTTGAAATGTGGACACTTCAAGCTGTTTCAACTCACTCTGGTTATTTACATGCTTCAGACACATCCTGCCGTTAACTACAGCAGTTGGTGTGAGACTCTTTTTAGGAAAAGGAAACATTTTTTTTTTCTGAAGGAAACTACTTTCATCATATTTCAGGATTAAAAGCAAATAGTAGTTCACACTTAAATATAGAAAAAATGCAAAGGCTGTTTTAGTGTGTGTACGTGTGCAGTTTGATTTATGAATTATAAGACTAGCTTTTACAGTTTTTTAGTAGCTTTTAGTAGTTTGTTGCTACTGCCAGCCCAAGCATGCAGAACTGTTGCTTTCCAAATGCAAATGTCAGATTAGTAGCCTTTGACATGGTGGCTTACCAAGTTATAAAAGAAACAGCGGTAAAGGCTTATGGAAATTCTATGTCATGCCACATAAATAGATTTTTGTTAATGAATGACAGAATGTGTAAAAGGCCACAGTATTGTCTTCTTTGATGTGTAAATATATTCTTCAAATAATATACTGTACTTAATCATATGTTAAAAAGTAAGGCACTTGCACTTTTTCTCCTAGAAAGAATACTTGCCAAAAAAATTAATAATAATAATAAAAAGGAAGTAGATAATGTTCAAAAGACTGGTGATAGAGATGCAACTGGGGTGTTCACTAGCTGGACTGTCTAGACATGCTGGGTGCTTTACAGTGACTGTGACCCATTCAAATCTCTATCCTTGGTTCATCAGCTATAGAAAGTTCAAAGTAGCTAAGAGGAGCCAGAGGCACAGCTACTCCCCTTCAACCTCCCAAACCAAATGACAGACCTTTAAGGCAACAGGTAACACACAGCTCAAAGAATAGCCCAGGTCCCATCAGGTACTAATCTTTCTGGTTGGCATGCTAAAGTTAACCAGATCCATTTTTGTTCTTTCCAAGCTAAATACTCCATCTACCTACCTATGTGTGTATGTATGTATGTATGCATGCATGTATATGGTTTTCTTTTAAACCTTAGTTAGCTGGGTTAACAATAGCTTACTAAAATATGGACATTTCATTGAGACTGGCTTATGGAGCATTCTTGATATTAGAACAGGAGAAACAAATAAATGCTGCTAGCTGGCTGAACCGAGGCAAGGCCCGATGTTTATTGTTGCCGTTCAGAGGTGTTCTGACTTGTTTTCTAGAGCCTGCTAATCACTTCAGTGAGCAGGGGACAATTTCACTTGTTCATTACAAGACCAACTTCAGATTTTTCACCAAGAGTTGTGATGTTATTATTAAAATCGGTATAGATGATAAAAGAACTTCATAGACAGAGAGAATGGCCACAGAGGCTCACTAATGTGATGAAAGCAACAGATCGCATTATGCAACTAATTTTCAAGCTTCTTAATGATTAAACAAGTTTAGTCCAGTGCAAACTGGTTACTCCTGTTAAACTCCGACTTGAGTAATTTAGCAATGCTTCCATTTTGTTGTTGTTCCTCTCACCTCACATTTTCTCTCACTTTTTCAGTCATAGCAACAGTCTGGATATAGGTGGACTTGGACGTTGGCTAAGTAAACTATGCATTTAATCTGACCTTTGGCACTGATGGAAACTTTATCTTATTTGCCACATCCATTTAATGTCACAAATATGGATGTCCTATTTAACCTCTGCCTTTTGTTACTCAATCCTTTAAAAAAAAAACCATTTTGGTCTTTGTCAACTATGAAAATTGGGTAAGCCTTTAAGTCTTGCAAAGTTGTGATTTTTATGACTGGGTTGTCATGGCTGGCTGTCGAGGGTGGGGACAGGAGGAAGAGGTTAGAGAGTTCTGCAAATGCACTGGGCAGATTAGAGTCATTCATCTCATTTGATTTGCTCTTGCATACACACCACACAAGTCAGTGTTTGTTATGACTTTGCGATCCTTATTTATAAGACAGTACATGAGGAAACCATGTGTGTATGTTCGAAATAGAAATGATACATTGTACAGACATAGTTCACCACTCTCTGGGATGGGCTGTCAGTGCTTGAATAGGGAGCCTTAGGAGTCAGAACAGATGCTTTCTTCCTTAATGACCCTTTCTATCATTTAAAATCCTTCCATTTATTTCCCTAAGATTTAGTGATAACTTTAAACACTTTAACTAAATTACCCAGCGGCTTCGCAGCCGTCATAGAGGCAAATCTTTTTAGAGATTGTAGCAATCTGTTAGATCATGGGTACTATGATATAAAATCTGCATCTCCACATGCAAAAATTAAATCAGTGCAGTGGATACAAGCACATGCTGCAAATGGCATCACTTCCAAACCGAGGGGACATGACCTGTCTCCAAAGATTGAATTTCTGCTGGGTTTTCAGTCATTGACTTTCTAAATTTGAGCCAATTTATTCTCATTAGCCCTAAGCAAACCTACTTTGATTTTTTAAAAAAACAGTTATTTTATAATTAAATAGAGCCTGCCAGTCCTGCTTCATGGATCCTGGTGTTGCTAGGATGCATGATTTGGTATTTGATGAAAGTATATCATTTCAAAGGGGGAAAAGTTTCAAGTGTCCTAGAACACTCCCATCTTCTACCACAGAAGACAGGCCCAATCCTGGAGCTTCTCCGAAGCTTACAGACTGTAGGATTGGCCTCCCCAAGCTTTGAAATCTGCTTCTTGTGTGGAGGACTGTTCATTTGCTACCACTAGTCAAGTTGGTCTTAAAGCGAGGAACACATGTATTTATAATAAAACACATTTTCATATTTTACAGTGAAGAGAAAAAACCCAGAACCCCCAGATTTTATGTACTTTGAAAATATATTTAAAAACATTAAAAATTCTATATTTAAAACATATATTATATGTTAATTAGTACACTTAAATAGAACCTGTATTTTACAATAGGCTTCTGATGTGGTTAAGTTTTAATGCCAATTTTTTTCAATAACATAATTATATAAATATACTAAAATACAATAAATATTTTTTCTTCTTTTACATGGTGAATAATATCTTTACCATAGAGAGAACAAGGCCACAGACATTTACTTACAGTTTCAATGGGAATCACTATAAAAAAGCAACAGGCCTGCTGCCATGCATGAAACATTTCTGCCAAAAAGAGACCACAGCAAGACTTTAAAAAACAAAACAGAACAGAACAGAACCAGAACCAGAACGAACAGAAATGAAAAGGGAGATTTTTAACAAATAAATCTCAGGTCAACATAAACCACCAACATGAAACTATGATGTATCTCAGTGGGTAAGAGAGCGAGCCACTGACCACACAATTGCTGAGTGTCTCCGTGAAGCCACTTAACAGGCCTGGCCCTTGCAATACTGTGAGATTGTGGTGGGGATCCTTTTGTTTGTTTGACTAATGTCCCTCAGAATGCAGCTGCAAAAAGTTAACATGTAGCAGATATCCCGAGCATTCCTTAATAGGTTAAAAAACAATGACAAAGATTAATGTTGTCAAACAGCACAAAACAATCTATACTATATAAAGTCTTTCTTCAAAGACAGGGTATTCAGTGGTACTCCAAAAGACAGGCTATAACTAAAGGAAAGATCGGACAAAAAGAAACTGTTTGCTGATGGTGTCTTCACTCCCTGAGTCACAGTGGACATCCACGTTTGTCCATCCTTTCCCCTCCTAAGATGAAGCAACTGTTTGCCTCTTTTTCCGGTTGCTCAGGAATCCAGGTAAGTAACCACTAACACATTCATGCTTGGAAAAAGCCTGAAGAGGGAAATGGGCTGAACGCTAATTCTCACTGGGTCCATTTATTCATTCTACCACCTTGACTTCTCCTAACTCCAAAGACAAAGTACAGAAGGGACCCTTGTGATGAATAGACAGAATTGGCAGGAGGTTTCTGTGCTCTTCCCTGAAGCAAAATGTCCTCCTGTGCTCTTACCATTTCCATAGTAAAAGCAGCTTCACAAGTGGGGTCTCTGCACAGGACTTCTAGCCTTTACAGATGCTGATCATTCAGCCTGAGTTTTGGTGCCTTTTCCTGTTTTTTTTTTTTTTTTTTTTTCTTTTTTTCCTTCTACCAAAAAATCTCAAAAAATAAAATCTAGGCTTCTCCAAGTCTAGGTTCAAAGCAAATTAAGTATCTTTATAGCAAACATTTTTTTTTTATCACATTGCATTAATCTCATCATCACGGATGCCATGTTTGGATCCAAACCCACTCCAGGTTAATCCAACTTTATACACGACCATTTAGGAATGGGATGGAGGCCATAAGAGGGTTTGAGTGTGATTCTCCAATTGAGAACCTCTTGAGCATTGTTAGGTAATGTAGGCACTTAAAGCAGGAGGTCTAAGCAACTCGACGCAGCATTGCAGAGCCTTCTCTGAAGGGTGCTTTTGAGCTTTCCTTTAGGAATGTCTCAAGTACCATTCCTGACCTCCACCTAGACCTCAGGATGGCCACTCAGAAATTCCTCCCGCACTGCCAGGAAATGGTATGTCAGCTCTGCTTATCCTCTGCAGGGCCAGTCACATTTCAGTGGCAGTGTGGATTCCTGCTCTAATCTAAGTGTCTGGCTGCATACAGTAACTTTTATCTGCAGAACATTGTTAGGCCTATTACAATTTACCCAATATTTATGCCTTATTTTAAAAGAGGATAGTTTGGGTTATTTCTTCTTATTCTTTTTTCTCTTTAGGGCAAAAACCCAAACCAAAACAAAATAAATCAAAAAAAAAAAAAATCACTGTTTTCCATGAGTGCTATGAAATGACACTTTGTTCATCTGTTCATAGCAGTGATAAAATACTTCAAAGCGCAGAACTTAATTTTCTTTCTTAAGATAAAACAAAAAGAAGGGACCAAAGGGGGAGGAGGGAAGGAAAGAGTGTTCTTCGAACAAATGTGGGTCTTTCCAATAAACGCAGCTTTCCCTGACCCCTGCCAGAAGGGTGAGCTGGGGAATCAGAGGGAGACATCATGGGCAGTGGAGTGTGAGCACTTTGTTCAGTTGCCTTAATTTTTATTCATTTTCCAGTCATCTGCTTGGATTTTGCAAACATCTTTACAACATACAAATATAACGTTTTATCGACCGGAATGGATACTGAAGAAATTTTCTCCATCCCTACTCCTGGTGAAACTAAAAAACAAAACAAACAAACAAACGAAATAAAACACAAAACAAACAGAAATATCCCCCTCCCGTCCCCCATTCCCTAAGCCAGTAAAGCAATGACGACAGCACCTTAACATTGTTCTAATTCCAACGCTATCAGAAGTCGAAAGCAGTAAAACAAGAGTACTAACAAGAAAGAATATACTTAGTGTCTAAAATGTAAACGGAATGTTTTGGTTCAGATTTTTGTTTTTGTTTTGTGTTTTTGTTTTTTGTTTTCTGTTTTCTGAAAGAGGGACAGTTTATTATCAATTCACAATTAAAGCAGCATGCAATTTATTAATTTTTTTTTTTTTTTTTTTTTTTTACTTTTTGTTTTCAATTCTTGGCAACGGCAACAAACCACAACATTATCGAGGAATGTAATGCAGATTTTTAAAGTTGTGCGCAAATGACTGTTTCCTTTCTGGTCATGGATATGTCCAATAAATAGATTGTAGAACCACTGTACTGTATAAACTTCATTTATACATGCAGTTCATAAAATTATTTTTTCTTAACTGAATAATTTACCCTGTTATGTATATATACAAATAGATAATTTTGTCTCAATATAATCTATACAACATAAATCCACTATCTTCCCCTTTTAATGGTCAGTGTACATACACAGGAAGTGTCTATCCTTATGAACCGCCAGCCAATTCTCTTTTTGCTATCCATAGTAAGCGCCCGAACATACGACTGGGTAGTTCGGCATTGCGAGTTCCAGTGCCTTTTGTCTATGCCCCTGCAGCCTTCCTTCGTGTAACCCATGGGGTTACACTTGGTCTCGTAGAAATATTGCTTCAGTTGGCCTTTTGATACCGGGACTTTCTCCAGGACTGTGACCGTCCCACCCGACATGTCCACTGCAGTCTTTTTATCTGCTGCTGTGACCCACTCACTAATACTGTCACACACGCTCAGCTCCCCACGGCGGGCAGGGTCGGAGTGGCGCCGAACCCTCATAGACATGTTTGCGGCATCCAGGTAATTTTTGTATTCCTCAAGCAGAAAGAGCAGAGGAGGCTCCAAAGGCACTTGACTGCTGAGCATCACTCGGGAAGTGTACAAGTCCGCATCCTTATGGTTTTCTTCGTTGGGTGGAACCTTTTGGTCCTCATCCAGCAGCTCTTCGATCACGTGTTCAAAAGTGTCAGCTAGTGATGTCGTCATACCTCTCGAACCTGCTCTGGGCCCATTCATGCTCTCCAGAGTCCCATGGGTCCGCACACCTGGGTAGGCCAAGTTGCCTTGTCCGTGGACGTTTGCTTCTTTCATGGGCGCAGCCTTCATGCAACCGAAGTATGAAATAACCATAGTAAGGAAAAGGATGGTCATCACTCTTCTCACCTGGTGGAACTGTGGGAAAGAAGCAGACACAGACACAGAACAGGTTAGAGCTTGCTTTTTTGGGGATACCACGCTGATTGTAATGCCAGACCATTCTGCAGGGTCAAGGATTTTTGGTTTTGCTTTTGTTTTCCTTAGTGATCCACTCCAGCTGCAAGGGACACACATCACTGTCAGTCAGTGTGCTTTATGTAGCTTAATATAAACCAGAGATATGCAATGTTTTCCCCAAGATTTACATGTAAGCCTGAGAGTAAATGGTTTCTAAGCAAGTGAACACAATGGTGGTTTCACGGCTCCCACTTCCTCCTGCTTTAGCAGCTTTGGGAGTTTAATTTTTAATGATCTCTGCTCATGCTGTCACCAGAAACACAATCACAAATGTTACTAAGCAACAACTGCAAGTGGAATAGTAATCTTCCTTTCAAGTCAGCAACACAGTCCTTGGGAGGAGTGTGTGATGGAAACAGTAGTGGCTTAAGGTGGGATGGGTCTCCATAGCCCTGAGGAACCTAAGCAGGAACAGTACAATGAAACAGCAGTCAGCGAGCAGGGAGGGGCCCTTTTCCCTCCACAGGCAGCGTTATGGTACATTGGACCACCGAATTTTGCAGATAAAGAAGCTAGAGGACACACAGGACTTGACTGGTGTCATGAAGAAACTTCTTATTTGGAACTAGAGATTCCATCTATAAGGTTCTACTACGTCTGAAAAGATCTTTCTTATTTCCAAACAATTCGTTTTCTTATCTTTCTTTCTTTCTTTTTTGTTTGTTTGTTTGTTTGTTGTTGTTTTTGGTTTTTTGAGACAGAGTCTCTCTGTGTTAGCCTTGGCTGTCCTGGGCTCGCTTTGTAGTTCAGGCTGACCTCGAATTTACTGTGATCCACCTGCCACTGCCTCCCGAGTGCTGGGATTATTTTCAATAGATTTGTTCTAATGCCGTGGGGGAGGCCGAGCCGTGCGGGAGGCCGATATGAAAACAATGTATCTCTTAAGAGAAAGCGGGAATAATCAGCACTGAAAGCATTCAAGCCAGTGCTTTGTACTTATAGACGGCAGTCATGACTCCCAACTCTCTGAAGGCATTTACTCTGATGGCTTGCTTTGGCTAACCAAAGAAAGAATTCCATCCCCTTCTCTTTGTGTGTGTCTGTGTGTCTGTGTGTGTGTGTGGTGTGTGTATGTGTGTATGTGTGGTGTGTATGTGTGGTGTATGTGTGTGTATGTGTAGTGTGTGTGTGGTGTGTGTGTGGTGTATGTGTAGTGTGTGTGTGGTATGTGTGTAGTGTGTTTGTGGTATGTGTGTAGTGTGTGTGTGGGGTGTGTGTGTACGTGTGTGTGGTGTGTGTGTGTGGTATGTGTGGTGTGGTGTGTATGTGTGTGTGTGTGGTGTGTGGTGTGTATGTATGTGTGGTGTGTGTATGTGTGTGTGTGGTGTGTGGTATGTGTGGTGTGTGTGTGTATTGTGGTGTGTGTATGTGTGGTGTTGTGTGTGTGTGGGGTGTGTGTGTGTGTGGTGTTGTGTGTGTGGGGTGTGTGTGTGTGTGGTGTTGAGTTGCCGTGCCTTTACAAAGCTGAGTAGTATTTCACACACTTTGGAACTGGCAGCTAGTCCTTTCTGTGCATTTAGAGTTTCCTACGAAGTCTCTTAACTGCACACCACATAGTTAAGGCACTTCCTGTTTGCCAGAATTTAGCTTTGCATCTATAAGCATGCTCTACAACACCAATTAAAATGGAATAACAAGCAAAATTAAAACATACCTACGGACCAAACCAAGGTTACATCACGTGGTGGAAGACTTCAGAATTACTTACCGGAAGCACTGTGCCCCTTAGCAGAAATGAGTAGCACCCTGCTCACTAACACACTAACTTCACTTGTACTTTTTAGCTCAAGAACATGGACTTGTAAAGACATACACACACACTACTCATTATTCTGGGTAAATCCACAGGAAAGGAAATGTGCTTCTGCCGATGATATGTTGCTGAACACAGAACAACCTACCTCCAGCCACAAGGGCACAATGCAGCAATGGCCCAAGACCCTAGTACGAAAAACAAAGTTTCTATTTGCCCACTTTTGAAAGAGATAGCATATTCTACTACCAAGAGGCTTTATATCACCCCCAATGCAAATTTCCAAATATATTCACCTTCAGTTTGCATAATGGCAAACACATTCAGAACAGCTTGGGAAGACAGCCTAGCAAGGGGAAGAGGGCAGCAATCCTGTGTGTTATCCCAAATAGGGAGCAGAGAGAGCAGTAAGCAGCACACGCTGTGGGAGCTGTCACCAAAGTGGGACATTCAGGCTCTCCCCAAATCTACACTGACATGAACATTATCTTGAGGTTCTTTTCCTTAGGAGAGAAAGGCACACAACAGTTGCAGACTTCATATATGTGCACAGCCTCCACACAAACAGCCACACCAAGAGGATGTTGCCCAAAGAGCAAGCTCCCCCAAGCAGTCAGACAGGAATAAAAGTGAGAGAGACAGCATTTCACAGTCACAGTGCACAGAGGATGGCTTGAGACTAGTGCAGCATTCCTCTGAAGGAGGCTCACAACCCCTCCCTGAGGAGGTTAGGTCCCCTGCCCTGTTCTATGCAGCACTCCACCACTTGGTAGGCACCTCACCCTCAGCCAAAAGGTCTTGAGCCACTTGCCTCTCTGTGTCCTAGGAGTTGTTGTCGCTGTGTTCTACAGACTCTCTTTGCAGCCTTTAGCCTGGTGACGATGAGTCAGTAGCAGTTTTTAAATTACTCAGAGGAGAGTAACAACTATTTATGTTTGCTTGCCTGTATGTTTTGTGCTACTGACTAGCAAAAGTGCAATATGAATAATAAGGTTGTTATTGCTAATAAGAGATCTATAAATTTTCAGAGAGAGAGAGAGACAGAGAGACAGAGAGAGAAAGAGACAGAGAGAGAGACAGAGAGAGAGACAGAGAGAGAGAGAGAGACAGAGAGAGAGACAGAGAGAGAGAGAGACAGAGAGAGAGAGAGAGAGAGAGAGAGAGAGAGAGAGAGAGAGAGAGAGGGAGAGAAGGGAGAGATACTGTTTGGACCACATAGTGATTTTAAGTTAGAAAGGCAAACTGGTTTGAGGAAGAAAAAAAAAACAGCACCTGTTAATCCTGCTACTATTTAAAGTTTTAGGAGTATTTTGTATCCAGCACCATTACAGGAATGGATCATGCATGGAGGTTTCTGATCTGGGCATGTGGTACTTATACTACTGAGGCCACCTTTCCTTTTAATACACAAAGTCCATGTTTAAAGAGCTTGAGGGGCTCTTCAAACTTAGGCCAATGGAATAATACATATTTAAACTATTTTATATTAGAGTATGCTTTTCATCTCAGAACTCAGGAGACAGGGACAAGTGGATCTTTTTGAGTTTGAGGCCAGCCTATTCTACGTAGTGGGTTTCATGCCAACTAGGGATGTACAGTGAGGCCCTATCTCATAAATAAGTAAACATATATTTCAGTTATCTATAGCACATTGGTGAAGATTTTCCATTACCAGCTATTGTTGTACCACATTTCATCAAATCTAAGATACTTTCACTTAAAAGTACACAAGTTTGAGGTTGGAGAGATGGCCGTTAAAAGCACTCTTGCCGAAGACCCCATTCAGTTCCAAGAAACCACATAGAAGCTCATAACAGTAACTCCAGTTCCAGGAGACCCAATGCCTTCTTCTGGCCTCTATGGGCACTGTGCACATATGGCGCACGCGCACACACACACACACACACAAAACATCCATATATGTTTAAAAACCCACCAATTTATGTTCCACTGAGAATGAAACTATGCTTTCAAACTTTGCTTTTTCAATTTTTCTGACACTGATTTTTTTTTTACTAACAGAGTTCTTTTAGACTTATTTGGACATAATTTATCCTATATAACTTTGGTGCATAAACAAAATAGACAAACAAAGGAAATGGGTGATGGCAGTGGTAGTTATGACTGGCTAGCCAAGAACAGAAAGATGATATCCAATTTGAAATGTTGAAATACACACACACACACACACACACACACACACACACACACACACACGGTGAATTTTAGAAGTAATGAGATGCATATTTAGTAAGCATTTACTAAATGGCTGGAATTACTGAGGCATCTTAGTGACAGAATTAGAAATTTGTTTTATTGCTATTATACTAATTAGCTTTTTAGTGATACCTTTTTTATATTTAAAAAAGTCTCCCCAGCCTTTCATGTGTCCCATTTATTGATTTTATTCTGAATGTGCTCATAAGAAAAGTAATTAATGCTTTGTGTATCATCATCTCATCAATTCCACACACAAATTCCAAGCAAACAATTGGCTTCTGAGTAAATATGAGTTGGCTTTCACTCTGAGTCTACACGTAGATACTACTCCGTACTGAGCATCTAAATAAATTCAGTAATTAGCTAGGTGGTAATACATCCACCCCACTCCTCTCACACCCTCTGAGTGGTACTTCAGCAGTTCTTTTGACCTATTTGCTGACAAGGCTTTAAAAAATGCCTTGAAAAGTAACTCAATCCTTTCTGTGAGCACAATGGCATGACCTGTCTATTGTATGTTTCTTGCTATGTACCCCAGGATGGACCTGGCTCCAGTCTCAATCCTCCTGCCCCAGCTTCTAAAGTGTTGGGAATATCGACAGGTATCAACATGACAAGCTGTACTTTATTTTTTTTAACCGTGGATTCCTGATACTTTGGGTCATCCTGGAGTTGACTAAAATATTCAGAATACAGTTTGATGTAAAGTTTGATTACATGTTTCCCATTTAGACTCCAAATCTAGTCGGTAAAGGCATTTTGCCAATGTCTCCATTCAAACCTATACCCAACACTTCTTTCTCCACTACACTGCCACCAAACTGGCTCAGTCTTTATTATCTCATTTTTTTTTTTTTACCATAATGTCTCCTTGTTGCGTGGGACACCCACTCTTCCCTATCAATCTCCCGACAAAGCACACCTATATTATTCTCTTACACAAAAATTTTCTATGTGATCAGTCCAGGGTCTCTGGGGTCCTTTGTCATCACTAGAAATTATTTGATTTGCTCTGCAAATAGCATTCTCTCCTCTCTATCTCTAGGAAACTGAGTCTTGGTCATCTTTTTCATGACCCTATTTAAGCACTAAAATTTGCTATACCTACCACCTACTCCAGCACACAGTGTTTTCTTTATTCTTTTTTATTCTACACTAGTATTGTATTTGATACTTCATGCCCTCCCCATCTGCCATTTAAAAGTATTTACTAGTTATGGCCATTCTTCTGTAAGAAAAAAGTTCTCTAAGGAGAGGGATCATGTCCTATTTCTCATAATGCTCACACACAAAAAAATTAACAGTAAGAATCTGTAAACACCCATTTATTAAGCCAAGCCAAGAGAAAGAAGGGTTCTAATGTCATTTTTCATAAGAAGACATCATTTGAATACACTAAAATTTCTATGTAAAGTATTGGTAACTTTTAATATAATATATATATTAGGCAAATTATAATCACAAATTTTAGACTCTGAGGTTGATGTTTATCACCCACCAAAAACTTCTTGCATTTTAATGAAACTTTGAGTGATTAAAAAGCAAACAACATTAAAACAGATTGTGCTACATACAGCTGTTTCCTGTGGACCAGTGAATGGGTAGTAGTCAGTGTTGAAAGTAATAGTAATGATAGCAGAATTTGGCATCTCTGCCACCTAGTAGCCTTTTTGTATTCTTCTAAATTCTTCAGTGTGTGATTTAATACACTGTGTGAAGAAATCATAAAAACTAGTGAGGGTTCCTGCTGTGCTTTGAATATGAAGTGTTCCCTACAGATTTCCGTGTTTAGGGCTCAGTGCTTGGCTGGTATTGTTATTTTGGGAAGTAGTGGGGACTTTAAGAAGTATGGTCTTGTTACAGAAAGCAGTCAATGGGAGACACCTGAGAAGGGTATTCTATCCTTGGTCCCTTTCTTTTTGCTCTCTGGATGCCATAGATGAGAAGCTTCTCTCCACTATGCCCATACCAGCCATTGGTTGAAACCTCTAGTAAATCTTTCTTCCTCCCAACATTTACTCTTAGATACCTCTGATGTCACCAAAAGCCTATACAGCTCAAGATAAATCTCATCATCCGAAGATAAAAGGGGTCATGTGGTGCTGCTAAATAGACGGTTAGTCTATCTCTGCTTAGATTTACTTTATTGATACTAGTTTTTTCCCCAAGGCTTAACAGCAATCAATTCCACCATACCTATAGAGTTCTAGAAAGACTTTCTTAGCCCCATCTCAGTGAAGTCAATATATTGTGTGCTATATTATCATCATCACCAACAACAAGGTGAAAAGAAAGGTTAGTTAGAACCATGACTCAGAAGACCTAAACATCCGACCAGAAGAATGTGCGTGACAGCTTGCTCCTTTACAGCAGTACCACAGTAACTTGTGTGAAAGATTAAAGAATGTTCATGATCTTCCTCAAATTGCATTGTCACAAAGAGCAGACAGTTAATATCATGATCCCACAACACAGTTGCCCCAATTTCACTTCTTAGAAGTACTCTGTCAAATGTCACAAAACTAATAGATCATTGTCTCCTCACACAAACCTTTGCTACCAGAACATAATGCCAATTTTAGACTGTTACCCACAGGGAAAAGAAAGTGAATGACAAAGATGGAGCTTATAAAACTTGGGCATCATTTTATCCAGCCATACATATCACAGAGGCCAACTTTCTAAAACTAGTACCATAAAGATACCAGTAGAACTGTTTTAAATCTTTGTCATGATTTAGATCTTCCTCTCCTGAGTTGAAGTATTGGTCCTCACATAGCTCCGTGTAGAGGTGAAGCTTTTAGTGAATAGATCATGAGGGCTCTGATCTCATTAATGGTATATCCACTGATAGATTAATTAATTAAATTATCAATGGGGTGAGGTAGGACGTAAGGACTATGTGATTTTCTGCCTTGTAGAGACCTAGAAGCAGTGGGCCAGCTGAGCATGAAGTGAAACATTTTAAGTGTAAGCCAAAATATTTTTTCCTCTTTTAAGTTAGTCATGTTAGAACTAAGTTTTCATGGTCAAAATTGAGAAGAATCAAATAACCATACAGGCAAATCTGGAAAATGGCGGTGAGAGCTCTGTCTACTCCTAATCCCTTTGGCTTTTCTATATAAGCATGTAACTAAAGAAAACACAGCTTAATGACAGGGTAGCTCACTTTATACAGTTCTATAACTAGCAAGGATAACAACAATGTTAATGGAAGATCAATCAGTGTTTAATTCTATGATACAGGGTACAAACCTATTAAAACCACATTAATGAAAATCTGTAAAATAACATTAAAATGTTTAACTTGCATCTGATTTCACCACATCCATATATCAACCTTACTTCTCCTTGTTCAGTTATAAGAAGAAGAATCTATTTTCTATTTACATAGTCTAAGAAGGAGGTATGACCAATATGTAATGAGAAAGAGAGAGAGAAAGAAAGAGAGAGAAAGAGAGAGGGGGGGGAGGGAGGGAGGGAAGGAGGGAGAGAGAATGACCATGATGATCCAGAGAATGAGTAAATAAAATTTTTACAAGAAGAAAAATTCTATTTCCAAATTTAAAAAAATGCTTTGTCAAGATTTCATGGAATTCAGAGCTCTCTGACTAAGACAGTATTGGATGATGACTAGATGCTGAATGGGTTAGAGGTGACAGAAAGATTGGCGTCAGTATATGAAGAGAAGAGCTGTGGACTAGAGGTGGTAACAAACAAAACCAATCACCCAACTCCCCAAGGTTCTAAGGATGATGACAAGATTGGATGCTGCTTTATGGCACAGAAGAGCCAAAATGAGTTTCTGTGCAAAGAGGGCTGTTTAACGCTGTACCCGGAAAACTTCAAAGAGTGTCAGACTAGAAGAAATAAATGAATTCAATAATTGTACTCCTATTGAATGGTGAGCTCTGAAAATAAATACTACATAGTTGCACATGTAGAATTATGCATCTGGATCAATCTATTTATTGAAATATGTTTCCAAAGGGAAAGTGGTAACAGAGGTAGTCAGTATTAAGCAGCAACCATCAGGAATATCTCCATTGGCAAAAGAAAGGGACACAGAGAGATGGAGATGGGGAGAAACTACAAACTTTCATTCCAATTATAATTGTGCTAAACTTTGGTTCTATGGCTCAGCACTTTTAATTCAAAGATCTCCAAGTGCTTTGCAAATATTAAGTAATTAAGACTCACAGGACCCAAGAGGTGCAGGTAACTATAATTATCCCCATTTTGTGCTGAAGGAAAGAGGACCAGAGTTTTTAATCAACTCATCCACTCAGTGTGGTTCCCTTGATAGAACAAGGTCAGAACCTAGATTCAGAACCTAGATTCCCAAAGAAGTTTAGCCTTACAATAAAGGTATTAGTTTGTTTCATCCATATCTACATCATTTCCATGTTATTTTCTCATGTATTGCCAAATCAAGAATAACCAAATAAAAAATAAGACAACATTAAAGACACTCACACATTCCTCAAGAAAATAATTAAAGTTGAAATTCATAATATAAAATGGAAAAACTAGTGTTCATTACAGATATTCATCTACTTAGCTGTATGTCCACTTTACTGAAGCTAATAAGTGATTTTTTGAAAACAATATCAGATAATGTAAGTGTTTCAAAACTTTTAGAAATACCTTCAAAATGTAATTTTTAAACTATTTGGGTCTCAAGATGTTCAAATACACTTGAGTAAGAGTTAAATTTAGGTGTTAATTTGATTGAATAATGTTGCTTGGGGGTGTGATTGTGTTTCCAGAAGAAACTGTCAGAATATTGGTGGATGTAGTGGAAAAGCCTGTCCTCAATTGTGGGTGGACATGATCCATATCATTGGTTGGTGCTCAGACAGAACAACAAGAGAGAAAGGGCAATTGAATCACTTTCCCCCTGACAACTGTTTTATACTCTTCATTTCCAAGATTCATGGTCATATAAACACAAATTCTGATGCTAGACATCAGACCTACCAGCTCTTTGGACTTGTATGAATGTATCCTCGGCTCTCGGGCCTTCAGACATGGACCAAGCCATGCTACTGCACAACAGGGACTACAGCTTGCAGAAAACCACTTATGGTGCCTCTTTCCCTTCAGAAACATAAATGCTAACTTCTGTAATATGCCTGTGTTCAAACACCTATATCTACATTGGTTCTGTCTCTCTGAAAACCCTAATATAATTTTCTATAAAACATAGTCTTTGATATCAGAGTATACTAACCCATAGTTTTTGCATGGCAATAAGTGACACCTTATTTAATGATACTAAAATAACTGAAAATTTTGATGAGTCTGTAGTAAGAAGTATAGGTTAGTACCATGAGAAAATGTATATTTTTTTCTGAATCATTAATTTGACAGACAAATTTACACATATCTTTGATAGAATACCAGTCTTCTGTTACCTTATTTTACTCCCTTCCCCTGACATAAACAAAAAAATAAACAAAAAATGATTTTTTTTCTATTAGTAGGAGACTTACCTTTCTTTTGATGCAAAACGAGACCACCTGTTCCATAGGACAGAGACTGACCCTTCCCCCGGGATTCCTTACCCAGAGTGAGTTATAGAGTACGTTATGTCAACCAGATTCTCTAGTTACTGAATGAGTCAATAGTTTTTATGTTGGTGCTATTACCACATTATTTGGGGGAAGGTTTCGTTATAGTATGAACCGTAAGTCTTAGTATCAACTGAAATGATCTGTTGGATTTGGGAAAAAGGAATAAAAAAATAATCTTATACAAAGATGAGATCTGGGTAGAGAAATCTCTACCTTGACATCCTGACATTAGGCACAGTGGCCACCCTTCCAGAGGTCCTAAGGGCTGCCACTAACAGTGTCTCAGGCAACCTCTTGTTCCTCTTGACCAGTGGAGGTCCCCGAATGCTATAGTCCCCTAGAAAGACCTGTTCATCCCTGCCCTTCTTCTTTACCTAAGCGGCACATGACTCTGGCTAACAAGCCTCAGCACCAGGCACTGCTAACATGCTTACATATCAAACATGCATTTCTAAATATCCTGCAGAGCAGCTATTTTTAATTATAAGACCCAACTGGCAGCTGACAATCAAGAAGTAAAATCTTTTAAAAGTAGGATTTTATTTTCTTCAGAAGTCCATGAAAGATTTGTTACCATTCACCAAAATTAGATTTAACAATGCATTATTTGCTAGAATCTCATATGTGGTAGACAAATATTATTAATTTCAATTAGTATGATTAAGTTTTATCAACTCACCCTGTATTACACAACCTATAACCTTATCACATAAGCATCATGTGTAGTGACAGATGTTCATGGGTGGGATTTTTTAAATTATCTCATTTTCTTTTATCTATGTGTCTTTTTCTTGCATGTATGCCTGTCAACCAGTGCATGCCTGGTACACACAGAAGTCAACACAAGGCATCCAATTCTCTTAGAACTGGGAAGTTCCAAGGTTGTGAACCACCTTATGGGTGCAGGGAATTGAACCCTGGTTCTCTGGAAAAGCATCTAGTGTTCTTAATGGCTGAGCCATCTCTATAGCCCTATAGGTGGGATTTTTATGGGAGAAAATGATAGCTTTGGAAGTTATGAGCACTTCTAAACTAAACTTACAACTAAACTGTACTTAAATATATACTTTTGAATGTACAGAAAAAATTCAAGGTTGAAATTAACTTTATGCAGCCTAAAGTCTCAAACATCAGGTAACATTTTCAATGAACATTTTTAATTGCTTATTAATGCAATTTAAAATTGTCAGTAAAGGGCTGAGGAAATGACCAAGTGAAAAAAACAATTGTTGCACAAACAGGAGGCTCTGAGTCTGACTCTTCAAAACCCATGTAAAAGACATGTGTACTGTATGAGAATTGGTAATTTTAACATCTTCTACAGGGAGATGACAGGCAGAGACAAGAATCATCCCCACCCACCACCTACCCCCACCAGCTGGAAGCTTCTGAATTAGCTAGCCTGGTATATACAATAGTGATGAGATTTCGTCTCAAAACAAGGTAGAAGGTAAGGCCCATCACTCGGGGCTGTTCTGTGACACTGTGATGACCATGTACCCACATTCACATTTGTAAATCGGAAGTTAAGCATACACACATTGCACATTGGAACAATAATATAGTAATAATAAAAACTTGTTAAGAAAAATGTTCAAACAAAATAAGAAATTTGTGTCATCTTAAATTAGAGTTTTAGGATATGCAGGTATCTACTCCAACTAAATGAGCCCGTTTTCTCAAAGTGTGCTCAATGACCAAGCTGCATAGCCATCACCAAGAAACTCATAAGAAATGCAACATGGCAGCTTTCCCTTTCTCATCCTGAAGAAAATCCTTGGCTCTCTTTTTGCCAGCTGGATTTTCTACTCTGTCCATACCATAGAGTATAGGATACCTAATAAATGTGAATTGTTAAATGAGCATTCATAGGGTACCACTGATACAAATCTGGACTGCTTTTCAATTACTAATTTTCCCCCAGTGCTATGAGGCGAATGCAAACACATTTAGCTCGCCTAATCAGTTCACACAGTCTGATACCACCCACTCAATGAGAACCATACTGGAGATGACATGACTAACTAGATCTGAGAGGAGATTTCCAAGCACTCAGCCAGATGTCAAATTGCTTTCAGCCAGATGTCTCTGGTCCTTTATGTTCTGAAGTGGTAAAGGAGAGTCAGAAGTGGAGAGAACTTACCCACTCAGGCAGATTTCTTATTTTAGAGTTGGTCCAGAAGCCAATAGTTCTCCTACTCTTTCCTATCATGTGTACATTTCATGCACCACAAAATTCAAAATATGATTAAGGTCTCACTAACACAGTGCTAGCAACAAAACCATATTATAAATA
This sequence comes from Acomys percivali, assembly GCA_907169655.1. NCBI lineage: Eukaryota > Metazoa > Chordata > Mammalia > Rodentia > Muridae > Acomys > Acomys percivali. Next base: position 38,246,787 of record OU015742.1, read on the forward strand.
CTATATATATATATATATATATATATATATATATATATATATATAGTGTGTGTGTGTGTGTGTGTGTGTATCAAGGATCGAAGTCCTTCCCCCAACTTAGGCTGGACACTACAACAAATGTCCAGTAGGTAGCACAATTTATATTTGAAATCAGTTGCTTCAAGACAAGTACCTTAAATGTTTTCTTTAAAGTTAAAAATGAAAGAAATGCTTACAATTTTTGGAATTGACCAAAAATATGAGGGAGTTGTCGAAACAATTTTGTGAGCAGACTGGAGACTGGTCCACTGTTGAACTCCTGACAAAAGATTGTGAGGATTGCTAGATTCCAAACACCAAGAACTCACCAGGCTCATCAGTCCACATGAAGATGCCCTGCACTGGGAACCCTGCCAGTGAAGCAAACTGTGTGCAGATTTATGGGGCTGACATGCACTGTCTCACATTCTCAGCTGGCATCTCAGATACTATGGAGTTCTACCTTGAACCACAGGTTGAAAGGCACAGATGCCAGCACATTAAAAGACTGCCTTTTCCAGATTATGTGCAAGCACACAAGCAGAGGACAGTGTGAAAGCCAAACACTATCTTTTTCCTGCCAATAAGTGTGCTATGCACCAAAAGCAGAATGCAAGATGGATGCACTTGCATTCTTCGTCCCTAAAGAGAGGATGTGTGATAACTCTTAGATCAGAGGATGAAGGGAATCCCCTTTTAAGCAGTGTTGTTTGCTCTTATATATCAATTGGAAACATTCCAGAACCATCAAAATTCAAAACAAGAGAGACAAAAAAGGAAGCAAAAGCAGTCTGTCTTACTTCGATTTCTTTTTTCTTTTTTCTTTTTTTAACAATTAGTTACTTTAATCAAATTCTGTTTATAGAGTACTGTTGGATACCCCTATCTTCCTGCCATTATGTGTTATCAGGATTCTTACTGCTGAGAGCCAACACCTTACCAGAAACCACTGCCACACAGCTACACACCTAATGGAGCCCAGAGCTGTGGTTAAAAACATGCCCTTGTCAGCTTTTCGAGAGATGATGCTCCAGAAACTGTCCATAGCCAATATATTCCAGTGGCTATTAGCACAATTTCCAATATAGAAAGAACATTTGTATACATTTAAACCCATTTTAGAGCCAAACTTGTAGGCTTGCACATCATCCCTTCAGAAAGATGGCTACGTTTTGTTCTAACAAGGGACCATTCTGGGTTAGAACCTATCTTCTGAAGACATAGAATGCCAAACTTTGAAAAACGAGGCTAAAAAATATATGTGGAGGAAGATACTGAGAAGATAAGTTGCTCCTGGCAACAGAAGAACAACATTCCTTTTCAAATTACCATCACAGCATCCTGGAGGAAAGATTACATTAGCAAGAGAAGGTTACTAGTTCTTTGTTGCTCACATTTATGACACCATTTTCAGCATCCAGTTTGTTCTACTCCACTGAGGCACAGAAGCACACACCACAGCCTTCCTCCAGGGATGCACAGTCATACCACACAAAAGTGTGTGGGTAGATGCCAAAGCATGTATGGACATGCAACCCATTCTGTAGAAACTCAACGTTCTGAGTATTAACAAGGATTAGCCTGCACACATGGAGAAAACTGGTGGCTCCACACATCCAGTTGTCCTTCGGGTTATGCTTGCATCCAACTCTATAATTTATTTTAATTGCTTACTGCAATGCACAGGAAAGTGCTCATTATTTGCAGCTTAATGTGGGAGGAAAAATAAAATATGTTTCCCTGCCCACTACCTTACTCCAGCTCTCAACTCTTCTTCTAAGTGTTACTGTAAGGAAATTTCTGTGCACTGTGCATAATGATCTATGTGAACCATATTCAAAATACTGTGCTTTGAACACTAAAGAACATAAGGAAAATAGTAACATATCAGAAAACAAATGATCTATATGGCTGGTTAGAAAATGCCACCACCACTTACGCATTGGTATGGAAATAGTAAGACCTGTAGTGCCACGAAGAGCAGGACAGTGAGAACTTCATCTTTCTCTCTTTTCATCAATTGTAAGTTTGAGTCAATGACATGAAAATCACATCAATATATTTTACCCAAGTAGTGGGATTGAAACTACATTTCTACCTATTACCTCTAAATAAAAAAGCATCATTGGTAGCAGTCATACGGATGGAGGATGGACATTAGAAGATGCTCTGGGAAGCTATATAAGTACTAAGGATTACTAATATGATTTTTGAATTAAAAATAACTACTGGATTGTTAACTCTCATTAACTATGAGCCATATAATCAAATGAACCACAGTTTGCTACTGTGGTATCTGAGATACAGAAAGATCCATCAAATTTGCCTATGCCCAACATAATGGAGATAGAATTTATCTCTTCTGTATAGATTCAGATGTGAATATGATGTCTTTGAAAGTCTGTATAGCAAAAATATTCTGTAGTCTCTGTATTCCACATTTTACTTTACTTCAGCAACATCCTATATGAGAGCTTCTGATACATGGTGTGTTTAAAATCTAATTCCATGGAGTTTGAATATAACACGAAAGTTGCTTTGCCACTACCCTGTCCCTAACATGGGCTTATTCCCTTAACTTATCAATCATACATACATATTTAACAGGCCTGAGTGTCAAAGTTATGCATGAAGGTATTTGATTGGATGTATGAGACATTTTTCCCTGGGAACTCTTTGGACTTTGGAGCAGAACCATGTACTTTATAGACAATGAACACTACAAACCACATGCTTCTCTGTTAATTGCTGGAGTAATATTATTTCAATAAAGACCCAAGTATTAAGTGCCTTTAAATTTATATCCGTAACATAACCTCTTTGTAAAACCTGTGTCTGGATGTCTAATACTATATGCCACCTTATTTGTGAACTTTGTCTGACTTTTTAAGATTGTAGCTTGCGGGGAGGGGCTAAAATAGGCTAAGACAATCTCAAATGTATTCTCAAGAAGTAGTAAAAACCACAAAGGTGGCAGAAGAGATGGTCCAGCCTGGAAAAGCAGCACTCTGGAGCTGGGCTGGGGGTGGGGAGTGGGGTGGTTGGCACCCTAAATGTGTGTGTTGAGTTAGATCACAAATAGAACCTCTTGCTCCTGGCTATTATCAGCCCTTGGGAGAGAGGAGACTTTGAGAGAAGTGGCTTCAAGGAGCCTGAGAAGAAAACTGGAAATGCCTGTTGTGAAAGCCTTTGCAGCCATTAACAAAACCAAGTGGGTCTTTGTCACTGTGCATCAGCTAGCATTTGGAAGTCCACTTATAGACCCAGGGATGGTCTCTTATGTAGACCAGACACACTCATCATTGCAACTACCCAAATTCACCTGCTCCATGGAGGGGAAGAAAGTGAATTTACCCCTTTAACATAGCCCTATCAAAATTCTATTTTAGCAAATCTTGTTTGGCCAGGCATGGTGGCTCACCTGGAATCCAACTAGTGAGCAAGCAGAGGCAGAAGAATTGCCACAAGTTCAAAGTCAATTTGGACTGCCTATTGAGTTCCAGGCCAGCCAGAGCTAGAGCAAAACCTCTTTCACATACCCACAAATGAGTAAGCAGATAAATATACAAATGCCTAGTTGAATTGGATAGCCACTCTGCCATGCTCCATTTGCCACATTCTCCTAGGCAGTGGAACTGATGGAATAGCGTTTCTCTAAATAAGGCACACTATCCTTAGAGAAAAATGAGACCAAGAGTCAATCCAATAAGAATTGAAAGAGTTATGGGAGGATGCGCTGCAATACAGGCCATTCACAATGTGTAGATGTTATCTGGTCATAAGTCATGCTGATTTCATACGATTCCCTATTTGCATAATGCAGGAGGCTGCCTGGTAACACCAAGGACGAAGTGTACTGACAGTGAACCACAGTTCAGTTTTTAGACTGCTCTGGAATTTTAATTTCTTGTATAAGATACTAATTATTTAATTATAAGCCTGGGAGGAAGCACAGAATTATTCTTCAAAAGAGCATCCCTTGAGTGTGAATGCTCTAAGCAAGACTTCTCTGTGCCCTGAAGTGTATATTTTGAATTCTGTCCTGGAAACGAGGTTGGTAAGGAAAAGAGAGCACTGAAAGCCTGGCATACAGAGCATCATGGTGGAAAAATTTTCTTTTCTGTTCCAGTAAACACTAGAGCTCTTCAGAACCAACCTTGCTAGTTAGGTGAATAGTGACAGTATGCCTAAATTTCCATTACAGGGAGTTCTACAAGTGGCAACATGGGCCTATTCTATGTGTGTCACTGGAGTTGGCATAAGCCCATGCCCACAGTGAGACATTATCTCCACTGTGTCATAGTCCCACTGAAAGTCAGGGACAAAATAAAAGACTGAGTATTCACTTAGAAGTTTCTCTCCATTTCTCATCTCACCATGGCACATTTTAGGTAACTCTATGGAGAGATAGGGTATTCTCATCCAGTTGATGGGAGTACAGACTGTTGCAGCCTGGGTTAGGGAATAACTATCCAAACTGTAAGTGAGCTTTCTTACAGTACAGCAATTCCACTGCTAAGACAAATGTACAGACAAGTGCATATATGCATATACACACATGCATGGGAGCCCATATATTCTACATATATGGTCATTAATTACAATAAGTTGTATATTAGAACAAGCCTATATGCCTTAAAGTCAAATTCAGGGAGCCACGAAGAACACACCCTTTCCCCTGTAAGCTGCAATGGAAAGGTCTCTGAAATACTTTGCTAACTGACTAAAATCACAGTGCAGAACAGTGTGCCATCTTTCCTTTAGAAATGAGTGGTTGGACAATCGCAGTTATGTGTACTTATATTTCTAGAGAGCAGACAAAGTGGCACTCAGAGGAAGGACAGCAGGTCACCGAGAAGAGACTTGATACCCTATGAGCATATACAGGGGGAGGTAATCCCTCTCAGGAACAGTCATAGGGGAGGGGAATAAGGGGAAAATGGGAGGGAAGGGAGAATGGGAGGATACAAGGGATGGGATAACCATAGAGATGTAACAAGAATAAATTAATTAAAATAAAATAAAATAAAATAAAATAAAAAGAAGCAAAAAAAATAATGGTTTTAAAACAAATACAGGTGGTGTGTATAGGGTAGGAGGTGCAAGTGAAGGCAGATTTCTCTGTATGAACTGCTTTTTAATACTATTTTGATATTTAAATTATGTAAATAAATTAACTACAAATTTTTAAATTAACTCCAGGCCAGGATGGTACATGCTGGTAATCTCTGTGCTTGGAAGGCAGAGGCAGGAAGAATAAGAATTCAAGGCCAACCTGAGTACAAAGTGAGTTCAAGTTCAGCCTATACTCCACAGAGCTCTGCCTCAAAACATTAACTAAATAACTAATTAACTCACCAAGCAGAAAGTTAAAAACAACAACATTTAGCCTAGGGGTTTTATTTGTTAAGATCAATATCTTCAACTGCTGTGGTCTGAGTTTTCTTTTCCATCTTTTGGTACATTTCCCTGGAAGCAATTAATACAAGGTCGGGGTGGAACCTGGGAACTGGAGACATGAAGTCTGATCTTTCTTCTTGCATTTCATAGAAAGTTAACTCCATTAAATAGCCATTTGACTTTCTTTTTTAACCAGAAAACTGAACAAACTCATAGGTGAATGAATTTAAGAGGCTGTACCATAACTCTGCTTTATACTGAGAGTACTAACTCTTCTGGATTCTGTGCACCCTTTAAACAAAGAACTGGTATATGGGCTAGGGACTTGTAAACTACAAGGGCAACTCTAATGCAACAGTTACAACACACAGAAGAAGACCGAGAGGTCACCACAGGCAAATAGAGGAGGGGAGTACAACCTGTTTTCCAAACTATCTAAGGCACTGAAACAGTGACTAAGTAAGTAAGCTTCCTGAACACAAACAGAAAACAAGAACAAGCTGACATAGACATCAAGAGGAAGATGTGTGGCTAAAGGACTCCATATGTGGTTACCCTTAGTATTTTGAATTCTGTAAAATCTAGCAGGGAAAATGGGGAGGCAGCTATGGAAGAAGCTCTAAGGACACAAACTTGAATATACACATGAGATCTATGCTGAATGAAGCACTCAGTAGGATGGCCCTTACTCTGTGAACAGCATAGTTGTTGGAGCAAGTGCCCACTTCACACAGGTGGCTTCCAACTTACTTCCAAAATCAGATGGAAACTTCAAACATTTCTGAAAATGTTCCCCAGAGGACCGTTTACCCCAAATTAGAGACTGAATGAAAAACCATTTCTTAAAAAAAAAATAAAAAAAAAAAACACCTCTTTTCCAAAACCGCTTCTCCTCTCCATATGTGCAGTCATCTGGAAAGCACATTTACCATTAAACGGATGGTCAAAGCTGTCCCATAATGTTCAACTAATCACAGAAATCTAAGCATTGTTTTCCTCACCTTCCTAGAGCGAAACATTCCAAGAGGCTGGAAATAACCACATGTTAGTGCTGTAACCTGGGGTTCACTGGCAGTGCTCTAACTTCATACCAACATCCAGATGCTGGGACAGGAAACCAGCTACTTGGAACCCAGTAAAAGCAAATAGAGCCCTCCATTCTATTTTGATTAGGGAGGGACCCTTTGTGAAGTTCCTGGTTCTTGCTTCCAGCTGTGTCTAAGCTGACTCACTCACACAACGTACTTGTGGACCTCCCATTAAGGAAACAAGGGACCTGCACACGCAACACAACTTAGAAGATGGATTTTAGTGGGGCCTGTCAGTAATATTAAAATGATATGGATGATGGTATGGCAGGGATATTCTTCCTCAGACAGTGCTTGCTTGAAGCAAGCCCTCTTGAGCAACATAGGATGGGCAAATTATTTCCTAAACATATTTGTAGACCTCAGAACTTACACAACTTTCTCAAGATCAACAAGCAAGAATGAGGGTGGAATCAAATGTAATCATTAGATCCAGGAAAGTGACTAGTATTGGGCTACCTCATGCAAGTTCTATTTCAGAAATATTTCTGTGATATGAAGAGAATGGACTGCCCTAAAATGTTCTAAATCATGTTTTCAGACTACGCATCACCTCCAAAGCTCCTAACATCTAGTCTGACACAGACACGATACACAATGATTTAATGGTTATACAATTAATCATTGTGCTCTGAGATGTAGAAAACAACTCAGCCAGGGGAGGTTTATCATGGGCAGGAGTATTTTTAGTGGAAACAGAACTCCTGATGTGTCTTGAAGAACTGGTATAATTGTATGTCAAGAAAGTAATAAATAAATTAGTCTCAGAATTGTAGCAGAATAGATTTCTGATCTTGTTGCTTTTGCCATAAAGTAAAGCACATTTAGACGTGAAGTGTGCCAGTGAGGCATTTTACTGTTTTGATGATAAGGTACTAAAATGTCTTCTTTTGGTAATTGGGAAATGATAAAAAATATAGCACAATGATAACAGCAAGTGCTAGTCTAAACTTTACATGTATTAACACATTTAATACCCCACTACCATGTCAAGAGGTTGAGGCACAGAGTAAGTGACTGCCTGGGATCACAGGCTTAGTAGACGGTCGATCGACTCCACCCTTGGATTCGGGAATATAGACTTTGGTCTTACGCTCTTCTTTGGAAGTCTCTGATAGAAAAGTCCTTCCAAGTCAGAACAATATTTACTTGGCCACCCATTCAGAGACTCTAAACATCTGATTATTTGGAGAGTTGCCAGTCTCTTGTAGCCATGTTCTAATCTGTGTTTGGACAGTGAAGTGAATGATAAGTCCCTGTAAATCACAGGCTATTCCATGTATGTGGTTTCTAGTTCAAGAGATCTCAAATGTTTTTCTGCGCTTGAGACAACTGCAAATTACCAAGCACAGCACATTCCCAGGGTTGGTCTCAGATGCTAGTGTCTTGCGTATATATTTTTAAAAATTGGAAAGGCATTTATGATGGTCACCTGGTTTGGGAATCAGTGTTCCTTACGTTCCATTTTACTTCTATGTTCAACAGTTCGCTTACCCTCACTTACAGCTTTATGAAATATGTGCTCCGAATCCTGTATCCATTTTCCTTTTATTTTTTTCTTTTGTCTACCAAAAACTAAGATAAAATGCACTGAAATATCCCTTAGAGTACATGCTCCTTCTAGAGTCATGAATTGTGGTTTGCTTTTGTGACCCGTTGAATTAAGCCAGGGTCACCTGTGTGCCCACTGGAGTTATAGTGAGGAGGTGGGGCCTGTGATGGGGGTGGGAAGGACATAAGAAAGAATGTAGGGAAGAAACTAATCAAAATACATCATAAACAGATCGTCACATGACCAAGTTAATCAATAGAATTAAAATCTTATAATGGATAACTTCCCCCCAGCACCACTTTCTTCCCTGAATGGTAAAAGTGTGCTTCTCTGAATAGGGAGCATGACAGGTACTAGAGCAGGATGATAAGGAAGAGCAGGCACAGGCCCCAGAACCTCATATTAATGCATTATATGGCTTCTCACTGGAATATCATGAACCAGAGTTTGGAGAAATCATTGCATCATGGCCAATGTTCTGGTTCTGTACACTTGCGTGCTGCATAATAATATTATTTAGCTTCTTTGGGATTCAGTTTCTCCTTCTGTTACATAGGAATACATGTCTGTCCTATCTTTTTGGAAGGTTAATTGTAAGATAAAATAGAAAGACAAAAAACTGATTCTTTTAGTTGTATACATAACTACCAATTAGGACACGATTGTTATCGATGCATGCAATCCTCTGAATGCAATACACTGAACTACAACTGGTGGAACCATGTTAGAATTGTAGTGACAACAACAAGCCAGTCAGGAGCAGATGAACTTCTGTCCTGATACCAGCACCTGCCCAGGACACTGAACCAAGGTAGTTCTTCATACTGCTTGGCCAGAGACAAGAAGGATCTTCTCCTATGTTTTATAAGATATTGAATGTAAAGAACAACCAGAGAGTCTTAGGTAATCAATATCATCGCACTATAAGGAAATCATAGGTTGGATGTGTGACCTAGTGGGAACATTTACTTAGCATGCACAGGAATTTGAGTTTAATCTTTAGTGGAAAATAAGAAGGACAAAAATAAAATAAAATAAAATAAAATATTCAGTAAATACAGGGAGAACATTTTGAAATAAATAGTAATGCTAATTATGGTGCATTTTAATCATGAATAAATATTTAGTTATTGCTTTTCTTCCATTAAAAACAGTGATCTCTAAAGTTCTACAATGGGAAGCTTTGCATGTTTTAAACAAAATCTACTTTTGAGGCTACAGTTTTCTGCATACTCGAGGCAGACACAATTGTCTGCACAAGAAATTGGCACAGAAACATTGTGAGAGAATGACACAACATAGACAGGAGACAAGATTCCAGGATGACCCTGCTATGGAACTCTCTACCTACTGGTTGCATATTGAAAGCAATTCACTTTCCTAGGGGGATTTCTGGAGCAGAGTAATCAAGGAATCTCCAGGAGTGGTGCAGTTGAGGTTGAATGGATAGCTCAGTCATAAAGCACTTGCCTCAGAATCACAAGGGTCAAAGTTCTGTCCTCAGACCGCACACAAGAAGTGCATTGGCATCTACTTGTAATCCCAGCACTGGAGTAGTGGACACATGGGACAACTGGAGTTCATTGGCCAGCAATTGTAGTGTACTTGATGTCCTCCAGGTCAAGGAGACACCCTATCTCTGATAGCAAGGCAGATGACATTCCTAAGGAATGACACTAAAGTTTTTCTCTGGTCTCTATAGGCAAACATGTGCAGATGCATCCACGCAGGCACACACACATAAACATATTTTACATGCACACAACGCACACGCATTAGTTACAGTATTTTACATTAAATAAATACATATGATCCAACTTTTATCTTGCAGCAGAATGTCTACGGTGCCTGTTGGCTTTATGTTTTGATGTGATAAGCATATCGTCTGTGCCTTCAGACACATTATCAGCCAACACTTTGCGCTGGGTGTACTTTCCCAATGTTGCATAAGAGAGAACACCTTGGAGTCTTTGGTCTAGGAATGTGGCCTGGGACTCTGCCAAGCATCTCCCTCCAGCATCGTGACTGTAGATTTCTCGACCTTTAGATTCCATGTAACGTAAGAGAAAGTAGTCTGCGTTTAAAAAAAAAACACATCCAAGAAACAAGTGCACATGTGAAAACAGAGACAAACTTGTTTCAATTTGGGCCTAGTTTCAGATTTCAAAGGCATAGAAGTCCACAGAAAATGTAATCGCTGAGACAGAAACTCCAAATCCAAGACTGATTAGACTCAATGCCAGGTGGCAAGACCTACTGAAGGCGCTTCCCTGCTACGTTCATGTGTCCTCCTCTCTCTCCTGGGGAGTGGGGCTGGGAGCTGAGGTATGTACATGTGCTTGCTTGCTTGCTTGCTTGCTTACTCCTCTCTTATTCTGCCTGTCTTTCTTTCTTTTTCCTGAATAAGAATGTTTTTCTGATTCTCCTACAGATGACACAAAGCATGTAGAAGACAATTGCTTTTTTTTGGGTTGCAATGCCATTCGTTCTTTCTTACCAGACACTGGCACACACTTAACACATCCGATGTTCAGTCCCTGAAATACACAGGAACCAGCCTCTCTGCTCTGCTCGTACCCTAACCCTGGAAGACATTAAAAAAAATAATGCCACTAGTAAGCTTGTAGTTTCCACTTCAATCAGCTTTAAGGGGTCAAAGTTTCTAAACATGATTTTATGAGTAAAGGAAATTATGCACGAGAAGTTTTAGAACTAAGTGACTTTTTAGTAATAGGTACTGGGGAAAAATAAGTATTAAACATTTCCTCCAGTTTCTGCCTCCTTGCCAGCAACATAAATAAACATTTCCACCTAAAACCACTAAGTCCTTTCACCAACTACATTTAACAATGCAGAAACTCAGACAACCGCCAATGAATCTATCTGTTCCTTTAACAGCTCTCTCCAATGTGCCTCTAATTAGGACTAACTAGTTAACACTGACCTGGATGCTGATGCAGGCTCATGCAGAGGTACACTAACTAAACCAAGTTTTGTCACCGGAGAGAAGTTTAAGTAGGCTTACAATTACTGGTTCCTGTTTTCATCACTTTTTGATGCTATTTATTCCTAGGTTACGATTATCTTTATCATCTCTTTCTACTTCTTGTCTTTTCCTCTTTTGAGGGGAGTGGTGTGCAGTGGGCAGGGTGCTGTCTAAAACTCCTACCCCACCTATTATCCCCTATTTTATTCTTAAATCTTCTCAAATCATTAGAGTTAAAGTTAGATCAGAGATAAAAAGACATTCCTTGAGATCTTTCTACTTCATTTATTTGGTGTTATTATACCTCTGAAAGTGGAGTGAACTGCCTGTGGCAGCAGAGTAAAATCAAAACCTTTGGATTCAAAGCTACAGCACAAAACCCTTGAAAACAATAAGTGAGAAAGAGGGAGGGCCTTGATGCTTGGCACCCAATTTTAAGAGTCTTAAAAGACTTAGTGTATAAATTGACTTGTGGAGTTGCTTACCTTAGAATCCACCTGCAGTGATAAGTGTTGCCTTTCCCTCCCTTCTCCTTTGCCTTCCTCACACACATGCTCCCCAAGCTGCATAAGGTGGCCTGGAAAGTGGTTTGTGTGGCAACACGCTGACTTACTGGTAAGGCTGGGGTAAGTCTTTAGTAACCACTGTGATTTCAGTGTTTGATGAATCCCTTAAATTAATTTGAATTTTTTTTTCTGATTTTTCTATTACATATTTATGAAATTTCATATAAACTAGCTGAAATTAAGACAAACAAACAAAGAAACCACAGACTGCTGTTTTAGGGTTTTAAAAAACAATCTGAAGTACAGCTATTTTTTTTTTTTAAATCATGAAAATTTAAAACTTTTTCTGGTTATATTGAAATTAGTATATCCTCCTCTGCCTGGCTTCCTCCCTCCAAAAATGCAGAGGAATCTCAAAACACAGAAGGTCGTCATAAAACCCCAGTCAGACCAAAGCACCCAAGATGAAAGCACATTTAAAAGCTCCAAGGTCCTGTAAGCTCTCAAACTCAGGACGTTAAGATCCTGACAACCAATGAAAAGTTCTTTCAAGTGAAGCTTTGGGGAAAACTACATAACATTTTTTTCCTCTCTAGGAACTTTGGGGATGAATTTTTACTTTATTTTGCCTGCCACTGAAGCCTGTGAATTTATATCGCCCGCTTCAGTCACTCTCCTATTCTACACCCTGCCCCCTCACTACCCAATGCAACCATCCTTGACCTTCTATAAATGAAACCTCAGGGCAGTGAGCAACTTCATTGGCACCCACTGTATTTGGTCAGACCTGCCTCAGCAAGAGTGTGCCTCACAGTTTTTATTTGCACTTGAGGACTTACATAAATGAAATTTGCCATCCTTCTTGTAATATTCTCTCTCTCTCTCTCTCTCTCTCTCTCTCTCTCTCTCTCTCTCTCTCACCCCCTCCCCCTCTCCCTCTCTCATGGAAGTTGGAGGAACTTTAAGGAAGTACATCCCTAAGTATAAAAGCAGTAAAGCTTTACTAATATTTTTAAGGGTTAATTCCCCCATGCTAGTGACAGACGGATTTCATTTGTCAACATCATTTATTGCTTAGCATTGCTCCATACTAGACAGAATAAATGGAGGCAGAATGTAACCAGTATGTCTGTTCATTCACTTCTAACGCCCATCTGTGCATGCTATCCATCCTAATAATGAAATTTTATCATAATGCAACTTAAAACTGATTAGCCTTCAAATGGCTTCTGCCTCCACTGAACAACAGCCAGCATTTTCAACTTGGAATTCTGCAAAATTCTCTCCTGATTCCTCTTTAAAATGCAATTCACAGCTTGAGATCACAGAGCCTGCCAGTGGCTGAATGGCTGTACTAGGCGGCTGAGAGTCCTTCAATTAAGCAGCAATTTTGCAATTAGTGGAAACGGAGTGCTCCATAACAATTGTTTGAAAACAAGTTGAGACAAGTGAGCAATTACCCTATTAAAGAGATATATTCACTTTCACGGGACTAAAAGAGCCCCCTCAAACAAAATGAAACCGTCCCCACAATGAGACAAACAGGCTGAAAATTATGTTTTAACCATTAGAATGAAATCAGTAGAGAATATAACTGCTGCAACCAGAGTGCCTTTCATTCAAGACAGTCAGAGGGTCAGCTGCAGTCCCTTCTCTGGGTTCTGCTTTCATTCAGGAAATCCACAACCTCTTTGCTCTACTCTGGGACTAAATTCCTACATCTTACATCTTTAATGAACTACTTGTGTGTGAACTCTCCTTCCACGGAATACATCTTAGATTCTCTTGATGATTAGAAGGTAATGTCTATGGAACTCAAATCTGCCAACTGTCCTACATTTTACAACATATAGGGATGTAGAGTTGTGTGGGGGAGGGACTTTACTGAAGGCTTCAAAGATGAATGTAAAAAAGAATAAAAGCAAGCTGGTTGCTATACTATCAGGTGGGCGTGCTCAGCCTGCTTGGTGTGCCAAGCTACAACCCAGAGCTATTTATATTTGGAAGAAATAAGATTACCAATCACTTACATTTTGACTACTAAAATATTGGACTCTTAAGACATTACAGGAAGCAGGAAACAGCTTACATTTTGATGGTGCCCTCTCTAAAAGAAAATCTAAGGCTTTGTGCTAAGAATTTAGAAATATACATTTCCATTTAACACGATTTCTCCTTCCCAGCAAGTAAAAATGAACTAGAAATAACTCAGCTCCTTTTCTCTCTTGGGACCTTCAGGAAATTTAAGCAACCAATTTACATAGCATAAAAGTATTCTGAGGCAAGGACGGTGGCACTCTAGGCAAAGGATCACTTTCTAGGTTCCTCTTGTTTGCAATTAAAAGTTACACATTTCCAGGGCATCCTAAAACAGATTTCTTAAATGCTCTAATTTCTAGATACATAAAGGTTTACCGTTCTCATGAATGACCTTAAGTAGCACCCTAAAAATAAACATGATTTCTAATTACCAACTTAGCTCTGAATGGGCTGTGAGAGACTCTGAAAGTATGTGAAAAATTACTGTTACTCTGTTTTTTAAAATGTTATGTCTAAGTGTGTCTGCAGTGGTCTCATGCTTCAAGACATGTACGTCATGGACAACAGTCTTGTTTATATGGAAACTATTTCTTTTCTTCCTAAATCATTCATGAGCAGGAAAACTTTAATGACTTAAATAGTTCTCTATACAACATGCATTCCGTTTCATAGTATTTACTGTGAATATTTACCAATATGTATCCCATTTTACAAAATAGTATAGAAGAAAATAGAAAACAACTTTATGATTCTGGAATTCCAATAATGGTAACTACCATATTTCAAATTCCAGTAAAGATTACATTTCAACAAGTCTCTCTCTCTCTCTCTCTCTCTCTCTCTCTCTCTCTCTCTCTCTCT
>OU015742.1:38261247-38294451 GCA_907169655.1 Acomys percivali
TCTCTCTCTCTCTCTCTCTCTCTCTCTCTCTCTCTCTCTCTCTCTCTTACCTTCAAAGGTATACTTGAAAAATACAAAACAAAACTCCAAACCTTATGCAAAATCAGGGAACTGCAGCAATTACTTTTAAGATTTTGTGGTGTTATTTCAGCCCCCCAACCCTACCCCCTCCCCGCCCCTGCACAGGCTTAAATCTATTATGTGTGACAGTTTGAAGTGCTCTTGTTCTAACCTCAGATACCTCGACCTGGAAACAGGGTTGCCTGTCGCAAACTTTAGAGTGGCCTGCCCTAATACTTAGTGGAAGCAAATCCGTAAATAAATAAATAATAATGCAAAAACAAAACAAAACTCCACTAAACAAACAAATCACTCATATAATCAAAATGGCTTTTGACCTTATAACTAATGCATTTTTTAAAAATCAATTTTGGAGAAGAATTAAAAGAGATACATTTTCAGTAACTTGATCCAATTGTTGGGAAGGGGGACTCAATTAACCTTCCATAAAGCATTAGATAACAATCATCGTTCTTAATTGTACAACAGTTTCTTTCGAAAGATAACTTTTTAGAAGACGAAATAAACAGGCAGAAATACGGTTCTAGCTGAGAACCATTCTTGTGTGTGAGAGAGAAATGCTCACTGCTTGTTGTTGAGGCTGAGGAGACTGATAGTGCAAGATACCCTGAGGACTCTGAATTAAGATACATCCCAGCACATTGTCAAAGGTGGCTCATCAAAGCACCCTGGCAACTCGAGTAAAAAAGGGCAACAAGTCAAAATTCCCAACCTGAGCAGCACATCTCAGGAAGCTGTTCAGAAACACCATTCAATAAGTTTTACCTCACACCTCTAAGGATCCACACAGCTGCCCCTAAACTCTTCCCCACCCCCATCCGACCTCCCCCAGGAGCTGCTCTTGGCAGTGTGGCCGGCAGAGGGCACCCTCTACCTTCCTAGCTCATCTCTCTTGGCCTTCCTCGCCCTCCTCTGGATCCTCTCTCTCTCTACCCCCCGCCCCCCCCCCCCCCCCCCCCCCCCCGCGCAACCCCCCTCCGGCATTCCCCACACTCGATTTCCTAGTCCGGGCTCCACCCCCAACTCACGAACCTTTTTCACTAAAACACTAGTTCACCCCGCAGCCTGTGGCTCACCTCCCGGGCAGAAATTTCCCCTTCTCCCTTGTCATCAAGCACACACACACAAAATCCCTTCCACAGCTATTTCTTTCCAGACGTAGAGCTCTCATCCATTCTTCTTCCTGTTCCAGCATCCCCAGAAACCCAAAACAGTCTTTTTACCTTCCATAGACACCCAACCTACTCCGCGATGAAAGTCAAAACTTTCACTTCCGCGTGAGGATGCCCAAAGGGAGGTGTGCAGGATGGGCAGAGGGTTAGATGCAGGCTGTCCGGGAGTTCTGCAGCCCCTTTCAGGCTCCAGAGGCAAGAATGGTCCCAAGTTTTCCCAGTTATGTTGTTGGCTTTAAGTAAGCTTTGGTATTACTTTCTAGAGAGCAGGTGACAGTGTACAGCCTGTTGTGATACCCAAGAAAGGAGACCTGAGCAGAGGACAGAGGGCGCAAAGACCCACTACCCCTACCACAAACCACCCCAGGTCCAAATCCGTGTGGACAGCGGTAAGGGATCCCATCCCAGGCTTAACCCGGTGCCTTCCGCCTGAGCCCCCAACAGCTGTCGCCCTACATCTCTCTCACCACCCTTCCTCGTCTGCGGAAGGACTTCAGCGATCCCCAGGACGCAGGCTTAGCTCCCATGGCACTAGCCGTCCTGTCCCCTTGGCCTTTTCTCTCTCACTGAAGGGATTCCCGGGGTCCCCGCTGTTCCTCCGCGACCTGGGCTCCAGGGAGAGAGCTCCTTGGGAGCAACCCCGCCCCTCCGCTGTCCGAGGACCAAGGTGAAGCCGGAGTTCTGCGGTCCCACAACTTCTCAGTTCCCTAGTCAACTTTCCCGGGTGCACGCGCGCTGCTGGTTCCCGCGCTTAGCCCCACGCCCCGCAGTCGCCTACCTCGGGGTCCACACAAAGCTCTCGGATCCCCTGTGGCGGAGTCACATCGTTGTCACGCTCCTGGCCCCTGCGCCCTGCCCCCGGCTCCGTGAGCTTTCCAGTCCACCCCACAGTAGCGGTGGCAGCGAGAGGAACCCGGTCTCATCAAAAACCTCCTTAGGCGGAGGTGGCGCGTCGCCCCAGGCGGCCTCCTTCTCCAGGCCCGCAAGTCCAGGGCTTGGTGGGGACCGTGCGACAGCCAGTTAGCGGGTGCGCCCGGGCGCAGCGGCAGTGGCGGGCACCCCGAGCTCAGCCAGCGCCAGGCGCCCGGGTCAGACATTATTTAGCTCTTCGGTTGAGCTTCGATTGGTCCAACAGCGCCGCCCCTATCCCCTCCCTGCTCCGCCGCGCCACCGATACCCATTCGGGGCGGCTGCTTAAAGGGGACGCCGCGCCTTTTCCTCGCGGGGGCTCAACCCTTGGGAGTCCTTGGGGAACCCCTGATCATCCTGCACCTCCTTCTTTCCGTTTCCCGGGAGCTCGCCACTAAACCCACAAGGCCCTGCGCTTGCCCTCTGCGGCCTCCGCAGGGTGCCCTGGACTAGGAGGGGTGGTCGAATCTCAATTCCCAGGAACCCTGATCCCGGCAGGGTGCCCTAGAGCAGGAGGATGCGCGGGTGAATCGCACGCGCCCAAATCTTTCTCCCCTGCTTTTTAACTCTCCCCATCTTTCCCAGCCCAATACCCAAGTTCTGTGAGAGAGGGCGTGCATTCCCCCCCACCCCGCCCCAGACACACCTTCCCGCACCTTCCCGCACCACAGAGCTAGGAAAAAGCGAGCACACAATGAAACTGCACAGTGTGTGCGTGTGCGGGGTTATGGTTTACTCCGCTTCCTTAAACACACAGGCTTAACCAGAGTTCGCGCCCTGACCTCTCCGGAGTTTGCCTAATAGAATTCAATCAAGATAATAACAGTATTTTTTATTAATGAATAACTCCGGATAGCATTACACCAAGTTACTGTTTCTAGCCGGGAAGCCTAGGCAATAACAGACCTCACTAAAGCCATATGCTTCCCAGCAGACCAAATACGGAAAAAAAAAGAAAAGAATAAGGGGGGGGAGAAGAAAAGAAAAAGAAAAAAAGGAAAGAGAAAGAAAAGAAACCCACCTTTTTCAGTCACTACTTGTCAAAGTAAACATCAAGGCAGCTGCTCTGGGGAAGACCGGTCCCCAAGGTCCTAGACTCTTACTATATATTTCTCGTTCTCTTCGGTTAAAAGGGGGAGGGGGGCGAGTCTTTGGTGGCCGGTATGGACTCCTGTTCTGCAGCAAAGAAGTTAAATTATTGATAGTGGAGATTGCATGGCGGAGGTAATACTCGCACGCGTTCAGCGAGAAGCTCCATTTGATCTAGGCAGAGGCTGGGAGATTTCATGCTAGCTCGCCGGGGGTGGGTGGGGGGAGCGGTAGCGCGAGCAGTCCTCTCCTTGGTGAATGGGAAAGTGGGTGGGAGTCCACGAGAGGGCTCCACGCTGCCTTGACGTGAGTTGTCATATGATACCTCCTCTGCCTCGAAATAGACACTCTAGTGCACGAATTACCAGAATCAGAATTCCGCGCATTTAAAATGATACATCTTTTATTAGAAGAATTCCGTTCCAGAGCACTGCATGCTTTGTAGATGTTTTCACTTCCAGTCCCAGCGAATTCATGCACACACAAGCCAAGCCTTTCATTATCTGGGCAGCAACAACACATTAAAAAAAAAAAAAAACAAAAACCTTTAACCAGAGTTTAGGGCGAGGGGTGGGTGGGATGAGGTGAGTAGCTCACCAAGTCCCTGTTCTCTGGATTGGTGCCCTTTGGGCTTCTGTTTTCGCCTGTAGTTAAGAGAATTACA
This sequence comes from Acomys percivali, assembly GCA_907169655.1. Lineage (NCBI taxonomy): Eukaryota > Metazoa > Chordata > Mammalia > Rodentia > Muridae > Acomys > Acomys percivali. The sequence continues at coordinate 38,265,163 of OU015742.1, forward strand.
TGGCTAGGGGCTGGAGGACTATTTTCTTTTAGCTCTGCCAAGCATCTACCTGCATTCCTGCTTTGTTAAAGGGCCCCCCTTTAATCCAGCCGGTAAGTAAATGCTAGGAGAGACCTTAGTTTTCCGGGGGGGGGGGACAAGAGGGCAGTACTGATCATGGAGTCACCGCTTCTTGTGAACATGTCACTTGGGTGAAAGTCAAAAGGGAAGCTCCTTCTTCAGTGGTTGGCCTTTAGTATGGCTGAGGCAGGGCCCAGGGATTAGCATTTTAATAAGCAATTCCTTTACAGTCTTACGTCATACCATGGAAGACTGTCATCTGTGACTCATAGAAGAGGCAAAAATGAGTATCACAGACTCTGGCACCCCAACTTCTGTGGGCCCTTGTGTGTGACTGTGCATGTTTGTGGGATCCAAATGACTTTATCATTGTTAAGGCATCGATGTACGAATATGTCTTTAAATGTTTAAATATTAAATTTGCCAGAGGAAAAGCGATCTGAACAGTTCCCTTTCCCAGATGTCTTGTGGTTATCAAGAGTGAGCTACTGAACAGAATAGATGATAGTATTGTATACTGAGATTCATTTGCCTAAGGGTTGATGTTTAACAAAGTGAACTTACTAAAATTCAGTATTTGAAAGTTTCCAAAAACTGCAGACAGAAATCATTGTTTCTATTTTATAAGCAGAAAAACCAGAGATTCAATACTTCATAGTGATTATCCAAGTGCGCATACCAGAGATACACCTTCAAAGGTCTCAAAAGCTCCAGTTAGAAATGCCCCCTGCTTCTACTCTCTGTCCTTTAGTAAAAGGAAGTTATCAGAGTTCAAGATCCTTTAGAGTCCTTTTGCAAACTGTTTGTCTGAATAGTCAAGTTATTTAAATATATGCACATTCTTAGAGTGTCACTCACACTAGCTTTGCACCTCTGTCAATTTGATGGCACACGTGATCAATACAAAGGATCCTACTGCACAGATGGTGCTGCTTATTGCGAAATACCTAATGTAGATGAAATGTGCAGAAGAAAAGGAGAGCAATAGAGGATGCGAAGCTGGCCTTGGGCCACCCAAAATACCCTCTATTTCTTTGTAGGAATATAGGCTGAATGCAACTATGATTTTTTTCTATGGTTATAACTTAGGTCACTATATTATACTCTTTAAAACTACCTGTGTATCATTAAAAAGGACTGGAGGAATCCTACCCTCAATTTTAAAAAGAAAATAACTTTAAGTCAGCTTCAAGCTGATGCCTACTTTCCAACTTCACTTTTATTAGGAATGAGTTCTGAGCCCAGGTTTTCAAACTTGCTTGTAATTTCCTTTTTTCCTGAAAACTACCTTGTAAGCAAATGTCTTTGCTAGCCTTGTCATTGTTGTTCAGGTAGATGTTATGTCAAATCTTTCTTCCACCACACTCACATTGCCCTGCTAGCATTTCTGCTTAAGAAAACCATGTTCCCATCCTAAGGCTCTGAATACATGGCTGATCTTGTTATTCCTACTCTCCTTTGACATTATAGAAATAAATGTTTGTGTCTTTCCTTTCCAGTGGGTGGTGCATTTTTACTGAGGAAAAGCCAAAGGAGTCAGAAAAGCAGAAGCATTTGAGGATAGAAGATCAAGATGCCAGTTCAGATAACCCTGAGAAAGTAGATTTCTTCTCACTTTTGAGTATTTTCCAACTCCCTGACTTGTGATTATAGCAACACCTAAACAGTTAAGAGTCCAGACTTATGACACTTATCTATTTGCCATAGAAATTTCCCCTTACACAGAAGAACAACAAAACCAAGATGAATAAAGTGCTAGCACTTTGCAGGAAGTCATGCAACCTTTAAAAAATATTTTGGTAACATATTCAACTAGTTTAAAGGGCTTAAGATCAAGCTTTTTACAGAAAGATTTTCTTTTCTTTATTTTTGGACAGGTCTTACTACTAGCTCAAGCTCACTTTGTATTCTTGAGTACCCTGTGATACAGGTGCACGCTAAAGCACTAACATTATTTTCATACTATGCTCAAAGGCAATGCTTGATAAAATGAAGCACATATTTTTTTGTCTTAAAGATTGGTTTCTGACATAAAAGATGGTTATTGGGAGCAAGCATTCCTTCTAAGTTTTTGACACCAATTTTTTCTTTACCATTAAAAGGAGGAAAAACTCTGAAGAAAAGATATGTCATTACTGTGGAGCTTAAAAGTTAATTTTGTGTGAGTCTAAGTCCTAATTCCTTTGGTTTATTGCCTAATACTGTCCTAACTTAACGTTTCAAGAGGACAAAAATGAGGCAGAAATGTGACTTCCCATCTATTCTTGTCAGGAAGTACAAACTAATCCTCATTACCCAAGAGAGAACAGAGGCAGTAGGATCAGATTTGATACTGACATGTTTTTCTATTAATAATTTTAATTGGATGAGGTCAATTCTACAATCTCTTTAAGCATTTTATGTTTAATTGTGTTTATTGAAGTTTCTTGGTTACTCCTGCCTTCACTCTTTGGAAAAAGAAAAAAAGGTCTAGTATCAAATGAATTGACCCCAAACACTGCTGAAAATTAGAGAAAGTAATTAACATAGGGAAAATAGTAAGTAAACAGAAAACTTCCCTGATGAGCAGAGTTACAGAGAAGCTTTCAGATCCATGCAGCATGATTTCTAAGGTCTAGTTTGGCCTTGAACTGTGTCATTCACAGTCTTTGAAATCACTGAATAAGGCTTTTTCTGAGAAAAACACCTTAAGGGAAAAACAGTTTCCTTATTCATTGAATAGCACTTCTCTGTAAGATTCTTATAAAGTATAAACATAATTCTATGGCATTCTTAGACATGGCCAAATTGGCCAACACCTGTTACAGGCAGGCCCAGTATTGACAGATAAAAGCAAGGGAACACAGCAGAAAAAATTACAAAGGCCTAGGTATTGAGTGTTGAAAGAGGGGCGGGGTAATAAAAAAAGATGATTCCATCTGGAAATACTTGCCTAGTTCAAGGAAAACACCATAAAAACATTATGAAATTGCTGAGGTTAACCCTCCAAATATTCAAGAATTGTCTGCTTTTAAACCCTCCTCTACATTACCAGATCTTCCTTGAGAACATGGAAAGATTAAGAATAAAAGAGACACTGGTTTACTGATTATAAAATGGTTATGAGCATAGACACCAAGGATATGGTACTGTGGATTTGGGAAATATGAGCTGGAGTTACAGACCGTAGTGCATGTTGGTTGTGCTGGGAACAGAGCCATGGAGAGCATGAATAAACTTAAATTACTGGGGTTCAGGATATTGACTCAGATTATCTTTAATTTTGAGATTCAAATGTATTTTTTAATGTGCGATGATTGGAGTGAGATTTTCTCCTATCAAACTTCATATTTTTCGTGGACAAGTGAAGAAAGAAAACTCTTAAAATACAATAATTGTGATGCTTCCCAAAGTCATATTAAGAACGTGCACCAAGAATCTGGGCTATTTTTTTCCCTGTGAATTTGATATGTGTTAAGTGAACTTTGTAATGAAAGATCTGGGCAGGTTGCACAGCTCTCTTGACCTGGTCTTGCATAGGAACATGTCGCGGGTGAGGGGCAGAGGCCTCTGTAGCACATGCATGGAGCAGGGTTAAATTTTGGCTCTGTCTAGCATCTGGAAGCAACCAACAGTCATCAATGCATCAATTTGAGGTTCCCTTCCCTTCACAATTAAATCCATTCAATTGCTTATGACTTAGTGAGCATCAATATGTGCAGGCCATTATTCTATGTGTTATGACACAAACAGATAAATAAGCATGTCTCCATGGTTTAGGGGATTACAGTCTTGGCCGTGATTTATAGTGTAGGCAAAGGCCATTTGTTATTTGCCAAAGGTGAGAACTTAAGTTGTTTTGTCTTGCCTTAGGCTTGTGACAGTGTATAGACTGATGGCCACCTGCATGCCCCATGTAGTAATGATGAGAAGAAACTTCCCTCTGAGGCTTCAGGGGTACATAAGAGTTAGGGAGGGCACACCACAGTTAACTACTGCCCCAATTACTGTTATTCATGCTTAGCTGTGTTTTCATAAGGCAATCAAATAAGAGCGAGGAGAGTGGTGGAGAAGAAACGGGACAAGTGATACTTGAGGTAAATAATTTTTCCACATATGATTAGGTAAACTCTTCTCTAAAAAGAGTCTATTTTCTTTTTTTTTTTTAATGTGTGTGTATGTGTACCTTCATGAGCTTATGTGCATCCATGTGTGCGGGTGCTTGGAAATGGAGTTTTAGGTAGTTGTGAACTACTTCCTGTGGGTGCTAGGCACCAAACCTGGGTCCTCTGCAAGAGAAGTATGTGCTCTTAACCACAGAAACATCACCCCAGCCCCTAGGCAAACTTTTATAAAAGACAGGCCTGGAAGTGGTGGTGGTGGTGGTGGTGGTGGTGGTGGTGGTGGTGGTGGTGTGTGTGTGTGGTGTATGAGCACACATTTGTCTGTGTGTTCATGTTGGTTTAAAGATATATGTATATGCATATGCAGCTCATGTGTCAACAGCGGGTGTTGTTCCTCAGGAACCTTGCCTTCCTAAAGTGCCATACACCTTGGTTTTCTGGGGAAAGAATCTCTCACTGGCCTGGAGGTCACTAGGTAGGCTAAGTTGCCTGGCCAGGAAAGACCAGGGATCCACCTGTCTGAACCTCTACAGTCCACCACAGCTGGTGTTCTAAGTGAGGCATAGAGGTAAAGGCAGGCCTTGTTACATTACAGACTGAGCTATCTCTCAACCCCTGGAAGGGCTGGTATGGGATGATATTGTCTTCCTCCCTCCTTACAGGCCCATCATGTAGATGAAGGAAATAGATTAAGCCTCTTCCCCAGAACTTCTAGAATCCAGCATTGCTAGCTCTTGGAAGCTCCCTTTTGAAGCATATTTTCATTGTTGTTACAATGAGAATCTTATTTCAGTTCATCCAGCCTTACTGAAGATGAAGAACAGCTGCTTATTAACTTTCTAGTGTCACTAAATCACCACTTAGACTATTCTCATAGCATATCAATCTCGCAACCTTCTTCATAAACTCCAAATTCCAGTCCATTCATCACTTCCCTTGCTCTACCTTGGATATCCTCCAATAACTCCATATTCTTTGGAAAATGTGGAGCCCTGAATTCAACATGTGTGTGAAATTATCCAGGACACAGGAACCATAGGACTCATGAGTTATCTGAACACAGCTGTTGGGAAAAACTAAAGGATAAGAGTCAATCAGATTGACAAATCATTCTTTGCAAGTTGGAGATAGGCATGGTTGTTTTATGCAAGAACAAGCCTTTGTATCAAAACTGAATCTTAATTCTTAGCATAAACAAGCTGAGTTTTTTTTTCTCCAAAAGAAACAGATCCTGAGCAGGATATTCAGTCCCTCATCCCCAACACAGCCATAAATGATATTGTCTAAGACTAATGTTGTTCAGTATTCTACTTAATATTTCAAGTTGTGGATTTTTAACTTTTAAGTTGAAACACTACTTTCAAGTTCTCAAGCTGTACTACTTTTGTATACTCTCTTAAAATAATAAGATTTGTGAAATACTATAGTACTTTTGAAGCATTACTTCCTGAAAGCCATTGGCTTTTTTTCCTTCCATTTTGTTAACACATAAAACCTAATTAGAATAAAGTTAATAAAATAAGTTCAATCACATAGGAATCACACCAAACAGTCTGATGCCTAGAATCAAGCTCTCCTGGATGTTTCATCCATCAAGTCTACTTCTATCATGAATTTACAGTCCATTTCAAATGTATAATGAGTTCAGCATCCTTCCTTGTCCAAAGTGAAATAAAGTCTTTTCATAGACTTTAGCAGCTTTACTTCCTCATGTGAGTTTAGCTTCTCTGAGAAGCCCACTGACTCGTGCTGAAATTTATCAACCTACCCTCAATCAATCATTTGAAATCACATCATCTCCATAAGTTGACTTCTGAGAGAAGGATGGATGAAATTTATCAAAAAGATGCCCAAGTAGTTGTATGGCGCCCTTTCCTGTGCTGTCTTCCCATGCAGCTACCTTTCTAGAGTTGGTGTTTTCACATCTGAGGTGGTGCTAAAGGACCCAGATACCATTCCTGGCATTCTCCCAAATAAGATGTATTTCCAGAGAGGTCTCAAGTTTGGAGTGGAGCCCTTAGAGGAAGAACACTGAATTGCACAAGGAGAGCCAATAAACATCTTAGTCTCCAGCAGGAACTATAAGCCGGCAATTACGTTTCAGGCTGTGCTTGTCCATTTTCTTCTTCTCCATATCTGTAAACAACATGTTAGCTTTGGAGGTTTGTCATCGACTGTGTGTCTTTGGAGAGGGTGATCCTCATCAGAGCATCTGCAGTACCACAGCCAGTAACAGTTAGAAAAGGCAAACTTATGAAATGCCTTCTAAACACACTAAATCCCAATCTAAACAATTTATAACGTTTCTTACTCAATAACTCTTAGAAGTCAACTCATTTGGGACTGTTCTAAACAAGTTAGGAAAGGAGTGAGACATCTTGCATTGGGTCATAAACCAAAGTGAGTGCAAAAATGTGCAGGTACAGAGCTCCAGACTACTAGCAGTGGCTCAATACTGATTTCTGGAAAATTCTGTATTGATGGTGTTTGGGGCATGGCAACAAATATAACAGCTAAAGTTGTATAAATATTTGTAGGATAGGTTAACAATTAAAAGAAAGCTTCAGCATTAGAAAGATACAGGTTCCAGCCCACACATTGGCTGAGCCAGTTTACATAATTATCTGGCTAAAGGCTTAGGCAGTTTCTTTATGATAAGCTATGAATATTGAATACCCTTGCTGAGAAAAACTGTTGTGAAAAGGACTCAGTGAGGTGTGGTAATAAGGAATGTTCACTGTGCTAAATGAGACAAATTCTGGTTTTTACTATCTTTTCATGTGTTTCTAACAAGCTGCTTAAGTATTGTCCTGCTCCATTTTATGACTGTGAAAACAAGGCACTAAAGTGAGAGGTAGCAATCTATCATTTGAAAGTCTTCCATCGATCAGCAAATAGTAAAGCTACCAAGGCAGTGTTCGTGGCCACTAATTTTGACACTATCATTTATTGTAAAGAGGTGCGTTTGGAAATACATGTGCAAAATATCTGTACATGAAATGGAAACTAGTGTGGCACTAGTTACATAGAAATAGAGTGCTTCCCTCTATCCCACCTGCTCTCCTTCCCCTCCTTTGTTTCTTTCTTCCTTCCTTTGTATTGGGAATTGAACCTAGAGTCTCACATACACTAGGCAAGTATTACAGCACTGAGTCATGTCCTCAGCTGTATGAACATATGTATGTATGTATGTATGTATGTATGTATGTATGTATGTATGTATAGTATTTTAAGATAGAATCTTCCCAAGTTACCTAGGCTGGCTTTGAACTTGTGTCTGTCCCACCTCAGCATCCAGAAAAAGTGGGATTACAAGCCTGTACTAACTGGCCAGGCTTGGAAGGTAGGGCTTTAAAATGAACTTGTAAGTCAGAAAACTTTAGGTTTGAAGTTCAGCTTCTCCACTTAAGATTTACTGTGTTTGTTTGGGCAAATTACTTAAACTCCCTGAGCTCTGGTTTCCTTGTTTATATAACTGGAATATAATCTGTCTCCAAGAGTTCCTTTGGGGGTTAAATAATATATGTCAAATACAAAGCAAAGAAGTTAGTGCTGGGTAAATGCAAAACAGATGTTCCTGCACCTCACAATCTGTGTAAAGGTTCCTATGGTGTAGCAATGAAAATAGAAGAGTTTTCAGACTGTTGAGTTTGTTGAGGTTGCACTAGCAGTATTTCCCTAAGTTAATAGCCAGAGCTTAAACTTTCAAGATCTGTTTTTCAGGAGTGGTAATGTTGAGGATCAAACCCACGATGTCATTCATGCTTAGCAAGCACTTTACCACTGAGGCATACTATGCTGCTGATAACTAAAATCATGCAATAAGGTGGACACACACCTACCACAACATGGCCATCTTATCACTTGGTTTTTTTATCCAGTGTGTAGCTTGTCTAATGACAAAAGTGAATTTAAATATTTTCTTCCGATGCCAATTTCCTTTGCCAGAAAGGAAACCCAAACCGCTAATTTTGACATTGGCTAAATCCACGTTTCTGAATCATTGCTATGTTAAAAAGTGCCTCCCATGTGTTCTGTTGTCAGTTGTGTAGGGACTGGTATCCAGCAGTAGCTGAAGACTATTATACATAGATGTTAGGCATTTCTGTATTGCATGCCAATTGTTAGCTATTTCAAAATACATCAAGGCCCAAGTATCAAAATTATAGTAATCATTTTGCTGCTAGATCTTATTCAATGTATAAAAGTACATACCTTTTTATATCAATGCAACATTGCTTTTTATATTATTCTAAGTATATATAATGCAATTGGTTTCCTTTGTATCCATAAACTTTTTATTATATTCATTTAGAAGTAGTATTCTGAGATGAGTCTAAAAGGGGTTATCAGACTGCCAAGAGTCAATGCCACAAAAGTGGCTACAAATCCCATGTTAGTTCAATATGTCATAAAAAAATAAGAGCTTAATAAAGAATAGGAGCTTAATTCTCAAATGTTGATTATGGAAGTTGTTGGAGAGGAAGAAGTTCTCAGAAGAGGATGAAGGTGAAAGGATGAAGGAAATCATTGTTGCCTACTAACGTGATTAGAACAATAATGAGTATGGATGGTAGAGACCAATCCCGCGGGAGAGACAGCCTAGAGGAATACCCACAGAGAGCTCCTGCACAATCCCAGTTCTTCTTGGCTTCCCTCATTATTTCTCTCCTCAGTTTGCTATACATTCTTCTCTCTTGTACAGTCATTGATGCAGACATGCCCCACTCTATTGGCTTCATGTTTGAGCCAACACTTACGTGACACATCATTTGGATATTTCATTTATAGAGGTCTTAATACTTAAAGGTTGTACATATCCCATGTGTTTCCATGAACTTGAAGAGATCTCAGCTTGGATTTCCCCTGGTACTGCTATAGATTCTGACGGTATTTCTAGGTATCACAAGACTGAACACAGATTCTGGCACTAAGATCCCAGCAATTTCTTGTGATGTTGTTGTTTGAAAAGTGTATGCATTCATTGAGAGCTTAAAATCACTGGAGAAGTCATTTCTATTTCCCATAATAATCATAGTAATCCATAGAAATGGCCTTATCTGTTTAAAATATCTCATAAGCTACATTTTTCTACCATCTTCAAGTTGAATGGTTAAGTTTGGGATTAAAAATCGCTAAATGGCTAGCTTGTAGAAACTTACCTGAAGGTCTTTTTTTTTTTTTTTAAGTTAATACTTTGAAATATATTTTGCCATTTGTCTAAAATAGAATTCAAGAGTGATGTCTGTCATCCCTACTGCATCAGAAGTTATTTTAAATATGGCATCTTTGTAAAAGTCAATAGCTGTCTCATCAAAGGGCAATCATGTCCAGTGTGGGTGGCTGTGCCAATTGTTTTTGAACTACTGCAGCACTCTAGCCAATCCAGGGAATGGCTTGCAGTCTCTCTACACCCACATTTTTTCTTAATTATCTCCACCAGGCTGAGTTAGCTAAGGACAGATCTATAGCATTTCCTGGATGTCCAAATGCCCACACACCTTCTGTAGGCCTTGAGTTACCAGTTCTCTTTCATGTTTCTCCTGGCTGGTCCATCTAATTATCTATTGTCTTGTACATATAATGCATTATTTATAAGAACAAGACACTTTCGGCATGCAATATGTTTACTTTTAAAAAGAGATGACATAAAAAATAGAACATTGATGTCATAAAGAAAATATCATCAAATCTGATAGTGGGAATTCTACCATATCACTCCTTTAAAAATAAATCTGAAGAACTATAAGGTCACTGTTCAATTTAAAATACCATTATTTCATTTTTGAGAAAAATGGTAAATTCAATATCCAGATTTCTCCTATGTTGGTCTCAAATATGTTGCATTTAAGTTTTTAAAAATGTATCTATAAAGTAAAAAAAAAAATCGGTAGTCTCTGAAATTAAAAATCATCAAAGGTTAATATAACTTAAACTTTACTTCTTGTGAAGAAATGAGAAATAGTTACAGTGCATATAATTCTCCTATAATACTGTGGATTGACACAGGCTCTTATGCATACCAGACACCTGTTCTACTGTTCAATTACCCCTGCTCTCTTTTTACTGTCTGTTTTGAGACAGTCTCACTAGGTTCCATGAACTGACTTTGAATTCACTCTGCAGGCTAGGCAGGTCTTGAACATGTGATCCTTCTCCCTTATCCTCCTGAGTTGCCATATACCCAATCTAGGTTGTATCTTCTACACCAGTCAAATATAACACTGACAGGTACTTTAGAATTTATTCTGCGAACATCTCTTCTGTTCTATGTGTATGGAAACAGAAACCAAATTGATTGACCTTTTAGCTATTGATAATGAGTTGAGAGTAATGCTTGAACTATGGCTTTGAATCTGAGTCACTGTGTTTTCTTGAAGAAAATAAAAATCCAGATGTCTATACTCTTTAAGAGACCAGACTTTGTCACCAGGCTACAATTTTCAGCAAGATAGAAATCATTCAATCTTGCTTGTGGCTGAATCTCCAAATTCTGACATAGTTTGGGATTCAAAATTAGTTTATATTTAATATATATGGACTAAAATTATGACTTATTTTTCTGCAGAAGGCATACTTTGGGAGCAAATGTCATCATGACCCACTTAAGATATGCAAACATTATCTACCAAGGTAAACAAGTATCCAGGAATCCAAGACCAGCATGAAATTCCAGAGGGCTGAAAGAGAGCAAGCCAGCATGAACTCATGCATCAGATATGGGCTGGGCTAAGTGACCTCTGACAAACGTCTGGCAGTTAGATTCTATGACTCATGAGTAAAAGTAATGTACTTCTTGGCTTTGGCCTATCTTCTGTGTTTGTTTTTCAGGGGAATTAGTGACTGTGACTTAGCTAGTGTGTCAGCTACAGGAAGATTTCCTTTGAGCCTCCAACTTTGAGAGAAGGAAAGAAGAATTTAGGAAGGCAAGGTCATGTGCTGGTTAAAATTTTCCATTAGCTTGGTCAAATTTTGGGAATATTTGTAAAGACTTTTTGAAAACATGAAATCAATCAAAATTGGGGGAAATGATACCCAAAATTTCCTCAAAGGCCATAGTTAGGTCCAAGGGGGGCATGATGGACACTGAACAAACACAATCCATGAAGTCTTAAGGAACAGATTGTGAGTCACCAGACTGTCTACTGAGGAATGTCTCCACAGCTTGGTACTGACATTTCTTCTTAAGAGGCCATGGTGATTCTACTCAACATAGCTCATTTAGAAATCAAACGAAGAAACCTGTAATGAGTTGTCAAAATACTCCACGAAATGCTCTTACTACAAAATACAAATAAACTGCACTTTAATAAAATGAACTCCTTACAGGAGTCTTTTACAGTGTTTGAGAAAGAAAGGGGAGGGAGAAAAAGAGGGAGAGAAAAAGAAATCAAGATCTGGCAAACAGCAAAACAAGAAACAACCCCCCAAAAAAACTTACCAAGTGGGAATGGAGGTAAGATAATAATTCAATACTTTGGTCCATTGTGTTGAGTTGGGGGGTGGGGCATTACTGTTTATAGAACGTGTGTTTTTTTTTCTCAAGAGCCACTTGTGAAAGTAACAGCTTACATTCCCAAATAAAAGAGGTAAGACTTTATAGTCTTGAAATTATACTCACTCTGAAGTCAGAAGGGGAAAGAACATTTTTTTGTTTAAAAATTTAATCTTCTCCACTTAGGGCAACCTCTCCTCTTCCACAGTGCTCAGTAGTGGTAGGCATTCACTCAGTGCTAATGTTTATTTTATTATTAACTACTACACAGTGTTCTTTATGGGATTTTGGTATGTAATTTTAAGAGATTCGTTGCTTGTTAAACTCCCACTAGAAACACACACACACACACACACACACACACACACACACACACACGCACGCACGCACGCACGCACGCACGCGCATACACACACCCCACACTGACAGATCAGCAGAGAAGACACCAGCAATAGAAGGATAATTTGAGACACTTCTGAGGTAGCAGTTGTAAAATTAAAATAGGCAACTCATTAAATTATCCATAGAGTGAAAAGAAAGCTACAAAAATAGATATTTTTCTGGCAAGTCAGTGTTGTTCAGAACAAATATAGTTTTCAGCAGAGTTTTTATATCAGATTATATCAGTTCATGTTTGTTGGAATCACTTGCATGGTTGGATTAGAGTGCTCTAATTAAAAGCAAAAATGACGTAGAAGAATGTATTTAGAAAGAAAAATCAACTCTTTAGTAAGACATTTTAACTGATAGATTGTAAGCAATGTGACTAAATGAATGAGCAATTTGGAACATGGACCACAAGATTACAGAAATCAACAAAACAAAACAAAACAAAACCCATTTTAGTTTGAACTGCCTCAATTCAGCTTACTGACTTTTGTGGCTGCTTATCTGTTTTGTAGTCACCTGGGCTCTTGTCTTCTTTCTCCTATTACTGGTGTTGATACATTGTTTCTTAGTAAAGTTTCCCCTAGAGGACAGGCCAGGAAAAGGAAAGACCCAAATTTGCCAGTTTTTCTGATTAAGAATTTAAAGACACCATGAGGAAAGTGCGAATGAAAGCAGCAGCAGCTTACACAGGTTGGCCCCACGTGTTTCCAAAGCTTGTTTCCAATTTACACTGATAGATATTTAGCAGGCCAGTTAATCACTTGCTTTTTAAAAAGCTTTGTTTGCTGCTTTGGCCATATAGATGAGACTGTCTTTTTAATTAGCAAGGACTTTGGTTCAATCAAGTGCAGATGCTGCATGAAAAGAGGACGCTATAGTGATATCACCCATTTCTGGAGTGGTAGTTTGCAAAGCTTTTTCAGACATTGTTCTCTGTCCTTCAAAATTTGCTGTGTTGTTGATCTTAATGTCAAGGATACTGGAAAAGATACTAGCAAGATGCACATATTTTTATCTGATTTAGTACTTATATATTCCACTGAGGGAGCTCGACCAAGGTAAAAATCTCACTTACAGAAACATTAATATATAAGACCAGGAGCTACAAAAGTAGGCTAGATTTCTATTAAAATTATAAGGTTAAAATCTCTTTCTCCCTCTCTCATTCTCCCTCCCTCTCCACTTATCATCTTTAATCTTATAACTTCAAAAGGGGCAATCAAAATCGCTTTGCTTTTATGTTAAAGATATCTATATTAATACATAAAAATAGTAAATACCAGGGGCACCATTCTTAAAATGACAGTCGAAGCCACTTCTCCCTTACAAGTCAAGGATGCTTGCGTGTAAGAGGATGACGTGACACTTTTGAGGCTTATTTAAGTTGTTAAAAAAAAAAAATCGAGGTTAAAATAATTAGATTGGTAAGTATTTTCCCTCCTTGTCGCCCACCGACATGATACCTACAATTTCCTCCGTTCAACTTCAGAAAAATATGCAAGTGGACTAAAAATATAATATTCCCTTAACGAAAGGTTTGTCTAAAGCCCTAGCAACTGTATTAGGCAGCCCCAAGTAGTCACAAGCAAGGCACGGTGCAGGAGGGAAACTACAATTTAGAATGACAGATGATTATTTTCCCCCCTATCCATTAAGACTTCTCAAAATGTCACAATATTTACACTTCTTCCTTGGTGAATTAGATCCAAAGACAGGCAGACAGAAAGAACGAAGAAGGAAAAAAAATATTCCTCCAACACCCAAAAAACAAAACAAAATTAAAAAAAAACAAAACGAAACAACAACAACAACAAAAAACCCCAACAACAAAAAACAAAAACCCCAAAACCTCCAACCAATTGCCGCTGGGTTGGGGAAAAGCAGGCGTTGCACCTTTAAATTCTGTCCCTTGGTTCCCTGGCCCTGGCCCCCCTTCTCGGGATTTTGCAATAAATCTCCCAGTTCTGCGTTCAGCCCTGCAGATCCGTATTTAAAACAGCACCATCTGGGAAGGGTGGGTGGCGGTGGTGATGCGGGCGCCTTGGAGTTCCTTTGCAGCACGCTTGGAATTGCATCAGACTGATCCGAAATCCCCCCGCCCCCAAGCCCGGCCCCTCCCGCCACGCTTCCCTCCGGGCCCCTCCCCTCCGCTCCCTTCACGTAGAACTGACTGAGAAAACGCCTGGATCCCGGAACTGTCTGTGCCCCATTCGCTGCAGGCTTGATCCGTAAACCCTGCCCTACGCTCCCTTTGTGTGGCGAACAGCCTATGGGCAGTCATCTGATCCAACTGCCTGTTTTTCTACCCCCCCTCCGCCCCCCAATTTCCACAATATCCTCGCATCGCCTATGAATCCATCATTTCCACCTGCGCAGAGTTGGGATTCTTTCGTTCATCAAAATAATCCTGAGTCTTGAGTTTCAGGAAAAAAAAAATTCCCCCATCACGCCCCTCACCCCCCTCTCAAGCCCTATCGGGGAGGGGTCCCGAGGCACCAAGCCTTACACGGAAAGATGTAGCAGGCCAAAGCTCCTGGCCTGAACAAAGGGCGGTGGAAGCTGTGGGAATGGGGGTAGTAGGAGAGTGGAGAGGTTCCCCCCCCCAGCCCCCGCCCCCTGCCCGCCCATGGGAGCGCAAGTCCCTGAACTCCCGGAAGAGAAGCTAGAGGACAGCGCAGCAGCACGCTCCGGGCGCTCTGGGTCCCCTGGGGGCTCAGGCGGGGGCAGGGGAGTTGGGGGAGAAGGCTGGGCGGCTCCCAGCCGGTGTCTAGTTTACCCCCAACCCCTCCATCTCCACTCCCTGCTAAGCTACCAGCCCACCCAGGTGGTGGCGGCAGGTCGGCGGGGAGCCCGGGGCCCTCCACCCGCGCCAGTGGACACAACCTCGCCCGCCTGGGCGGTCTGCGCTCCCCGCTGATTGGTGGCTCTGTCCAGCCACCGCACGGAGCTACGAGTGTTCTTCTCCATCTCCACCACCAACCCAGGCCCCTTCCCGAGCCGCTCCCGGGCTCTTCGATCCAGAAAGGACCTTCGATTCCTGAGCGGAGCCCCCCCCCCCCCCCCCCTTTCTCTGAGTTACCCCGACTGACTCGGACCTGGGCTCAGTAAGGCATCCGGCCCGGCAGGGAGTGGAGCGCAGTCTCAGCTGCTCCCCGTCCCTTGAGAAAGAGGGAGCCCTCCAAGCCAGCGCCCGAAACTCTCGGGGAGGGAAGATAGAAAGGGGTAAAATTTTTAAAAAATCACCCAAAACATAAAGAACTATCCAGCGAGGATCGTGAGGGCGATGGAGAGGTAGAGAGAAAATGAGGGAGGGATGGAGGCAGGAGGAGGGGGCGGGGTAGAAGAAGGGGGGCGGGAAGGAGGGAGGGAGGGGGGAAAGAGAGGGAGGCAGGGATACTGAGAGAATGAATCCTCCTCACTAGAGGAGCTGAAATTACCTTGATTCATTTTTGTGGATATTTAGCTAACCTCCTTCCCTCCTCCCAGCCTCCACCTCCTCTTTCTCCACTGCACACTCCCTCCATCGTCTGATTCTAAATGGTATAAAGTGAAAATTTAGGAAATCGAATGCTGTGTAAAAGCTTCATAATTAGTAATGACACTACTGTACACGCACACACACCACACACAAGCAAAAAGAACGGAAAAGAGGGAGGGAAAAGGGGGGATGAGAGAAATCTTACATTTGAATCAGGTATTTGCAATCCCAAGTTAACTAAACTCATTATATCCGCAGGAAGGTTGAGCTTCCCCCACCTCGATCTGCCCCAGGTTCTCACCTAGAGCAATTTAAACTGGGCAATTACCAAGAAACAACCCTTTCTCGTGCTCTCCCTCCACTTCCTCCTCTCCACTACGCGTCCTTTCCGGAAGATCGAGTATCAAAATAGCTCAAGAATTGGGGATGCAGGGTCCCCGCCCCAGTGCTTACCTTCTTTGCGGCTTACACCACCCCGGTGGCTAGATCCTGGAGATAAACACTTGCATTTCCCAAAGTTAACCCAGTATACCAACCCGGAGCTTGCCAAGAGTCTATTCCAGCCTACACCGCTAGGAAGCCAACTTCAGCGAGCTCAATGAGGGGACCAAACTGGGGCTCGCTCTCCAAACGCTCCGCTCCAAAATCTGACTCTCTCTCCAGCCCCGATCTCAGTGTGAGCCGAACCTCAGAAAAGACGCTTTTAAGGGCGACACGGGGTTGGCTTGACGGCGAGAAGGAGAATGAATACCTGGCTGAAGTACTGCCACCTCGGACAAAATCCGCTGGCTCTGTCCAAGGTGCTGAATGGACTCTGCTCGACCGGATCACACACCCGGCGCAGCAGGAGGAAAAGGCTAAAAAAAATCCCTAATTAAGTGGTACTTGATATTGCTCTAGAGGGTTTCTTCCACTTCCTTACGTTTTGTCACGTGCGGATGGCTTTGCCAAAGCCATCCTGTTAATAGTTGGTCACATGTTGATGAGACCCTTTTCATGTATGAGCGCATTACCCAATTCATTATCGATGATAGGCACTCCTGACTTATTCCTCTTTTTCCCCAACTCCACCCCTATCCTTACCTAAACTCTTAGTCTCTACCTCACTCTTACCCTCTCCACTCCCCAGCCCCAACCTTTAACAACATTATTGTTTTTAGATGAAAATTAATCCCCTTGCGGATGTCAATTATATGGCCACATATAAATCATACGATATGCTCACACACCGTACAGTAAAGCAAAGAATGGAATACAAGACGGCTGGCAGACAAGCATCAGCTTTGAACAGCCAGTATAACAACCCCCTCCAGTTCCAAGTTTGTGCCACGCAGTTCCACACTGCTGTGTTAAATCTCAAATGATTCCAATTAAAGTTGCAGTGGGTAAACCCGATTCCCCTGGCCTGAATAGCTGCTGTTCTTTGGCGTGTGAAGTGCTAGCAAGAGCCCTGATATATGCCTGTTGTTAGGCAACATGTCAAGATTTTTCAATTATAATGCAGGGTTTATTGCTACTCACCATTGTGGCTTTGCTGTCCTGGATACTCAGTGTCTTAAAATCTCGTCTCCCCAACAGATGCTGGAAGGTAATGTGTCTTGTTTGAAGTCATCATGTGAGAACTTCGGCTTTGCTCAGTGGATCGCCCACCACTTGGTGTGACTTATGAATCTAATAACCCTTTGCAATATCCGCAAGCTTCAACTCTCATCCACCTTGGCGACTACAGGAGACAAAGCAACTGGCATCGATGTTGAAAAACCTATAGATTTACGCAAACGCCCTCATTCAGAGAGACACGTTTCCCTTTGAGTTCTTCTTACGTGATTCTAATGAATGAGCGAGGTTACCAATGACTGTCCAAGTGCCCTGCTATACAGCGGGTGTTTCCTGAAGCAGCCTTCTCAATGCCTGTCACTGCGTCCTGGCACAAAAAGTTCCCACAGAAAGTGAGGGAGTTTCAGAGTACCCCCGTAAAAATAATCTAATCTGCACACCGCTCCTTTGCCCACTGCTCAGGTCACACCTGGGGCTCTGGCAAAGATGAGCTCGGCTCAGGAGATTTCCCTGTCGCCAGGTAAGAAAACCTTCGCCTTGTCAGGCAAGGGCGGGAAGACCGCTGGGAACTTGTTGCTTTTCTGCACCCGCCGGCTACCGCTTTAATAAGAATACCAGAAAAGCGCAGCGGGGAGGGGGTGATGGGAGGGGGCAAGGGCAGCCGCTCTGAGCCAGTTACGTGACCAACTCACTGTGACTCCCTTCGTAAAAAGGAAACTTCTTAGAAAAGTTCGTGCCCCTCCCCCTCCCCCAACCATGACTAAGGGTCTCCAGCGGACGTGGTCGTGAGTGATGATCAAATGGAGGGGAGGAGGGGCTGGGTGATGGAGCAGGAGTGACTTGTCGTAGGGAACAACTGCGTGAATCGAAGAGCGCATCAGCCCTGCAACTTTCCCTTTTTCTCTTAGGGACTGATGACTAGGCGAGAGGCACCCAGGCGAGCCACTAGTTGCCCACAGGAACCTGTATAAGCCGAGCTCTCAAGCGGCTTGAGTTGAATGAAGTTATGACAGCGTTTGCTTTAATGGCTTATGGCTTCTCAAATGCGAGGAGTTAACAGCCTCTGTGCGCAGCTAGGTCGGCCCGGCGAGCCCTGGAGCTCCGAGCCGAGGGGTGTAGACTAGGAGGGGAGGGTCAGAGCCTGTCTCCCGGCTCCGCGTCGACTCCGTGCTTCCTACCGGGAGTCACTGCCCTATCACGGCTGCTTCCCAGTAACCGAGGTTGAGAACCGGTGCCGCACGCTCCAAACGGTGGGCTTTGGACGCGAGTGCCGGGAAGGGGGCTCTCCCAGGAAGCTTCGAGCTGGCCACTACACTTCCCACCAGTGACTGCGCAGGTTGGGAAGTGGAGAGGTCACGTGTTGGCAGAAAGTAAGTTGGGAGGAAAGAGATGAACTTCAAGAAGAAGGAGTCACAATAAAAAAAAAATTCCCGGTATATATGCGTGTGTGTTTATGCTTATAAAATAAAGTCAAAGGCGGACGCAGTGGGGGGAGGGGCGCAGTGGGGGAAGGGCACTAGGCTGACGTCCTAGGCAGAACTACGGAAATCTCTAGAAATCAGCTGTGGCTCCAGAGTTAACCACATCCCCCAACGTAGGGAGGCGCTAGCTCCGGGTATCTCTTCACCAGAGCTTTCCTTTGCTACCCTTGGCTTAGCCTGCGCAGCGGAGCAGAGAAACCGAGGGTGAATGTAAACCAGTTGTTATGGAGATGCCCGCAGCTCTGAGCAGCGCGAGTGCCCTGGGAAGTCCCCAGACGCTTTTCAGGTTTTGCCGTTTTGGCACCGACACCATGATTTTACTCTTCCTCTAGAGTTCCCACCAATGGAGCCCACCAATGGCATCACAGGCCCTGGCTGTGGCGCTATTGACTGCAGGGATGAGGCAGAGAGATGTTGCAGAAGATGGTGATTAGCTCTCAAGTTTTAGACCACACAGTCCATTTCAGTTTCCAGTTTCTTTATTCCAATCAGGTGTGCTTTGTTCGAAGGGAATTCATACTCCCTGGTGTATAAAACCAGAGTTACACACAGGATGAGTTCGAAGAATATTAGCATGCAGTGGCTGCTTCAAGGTTCAGATCCCCTCCCCCTCCCATCCTAAGAACACTTCCTTTAAGGAAACTAAGCTTTACTTCCTAATTCCTTCTATGAGTTTTTGTTCTTGGAATCTCCATCGGTACTGGATTATTATTAGTACTAGAAGTAAGTCCAGTGTAGTGTATAATATGCCCCTCTAGAGAGATGTTCCCGAAGTCTTCCCAGCTCATCCTAGGCTCCATCCAACATATACCTATACAAAAGCTTTCTTGACCTTATAGAGTTGCCAGGCTCCTTGAGACTTGGCTGCATCATCATTAAGAGAATACCTTTCTCCCATTACAGTCGCCAAGGCAACAGTTCCCTCCAACTAAAAGCAACTAAAAGAACTGTTCATATTGTTCACAAATTGTCTTTTTTTTTTTTTTTTTTTTTTTTTTTGTCCATCCATGAATTAGCCAGCAGATGCTGCCCTAAGACTAAGACAGCTGACATAAACTATCCTCAGAGGTCTTGGGGTACAGGCTATGTGAGCAAAGCCAGTTACTGGGAGTGCAAGTCCTAAGGCCCTTAGTAAGTTCTCTTGCTTGTTGATGAATTCAGACTCTGAAGTCTGAAAATGACATGGGAAGGTGATCTGTGTGTGAACATAGTTATTTCTTGTTGTCATCTGTCTGACTTTGTCAACTGTTTCTGGCCTCTGTAGGGAATAGCCTTCTCTAACAGATATTTATTCTGAAAAATTAATGCTATGTTGTAGGGGTACACTAAGTTGATGGCTTAGGTATTTCTAGATTCAAAATATGAATGAACAATTAGATTCGAATTATTTAGACATCACAGGATTGTACTGAAAATATTTCCAAAGAACTGTTTTTCTACCTTCTTTGCTTGGGAGGGGGGCTTTTATTAAAAAGCAATACAACTTATGGGCCAAAATGAATGATGAGAATTGCTATACAATGAGATTTACTGTGGTGAGTTGTAGAGAAGAATGAAAAGATAGTATTTGACCCACATAAATCTGGGGTAGGTTTTTGTGTAATGATTCACATGTGTAGTTTCCTTTCTGGATTTCTCCTTGACCTGAAGGAGAATTCCCTTCTTTTGGTTCATTATCAGCTCTCCAGCTTTTATCCACTCAAACTCACTTATGTAATTCCCTTTTTTATTTTCCATTTGTAGAAATCTAGTGCCTAATACAAGCAATGATCATGGTCATTTTATTTATTAAAATAGATGCCAGCCAGTGTACCTGCTACAATTTTAATCTTGGGAGCACTTGTTCTCTTGGTCATGTCATTTTTCCCCCACACACAACTCTAGTCAGCTGTGATATGAATATCACACTTCTGCAAGTTCATCTGACCACACTCATTTTTAGCAATGATAGGATCATTTCAAAGTGAATGCTAAACAAACACACCTTAACCACTGTAATCCAAAAATGCAGCCAAATTTAAAGCAAAATATAGAAACATAGCAGGGAGGATTTTTGCTATGTTTATGTTCACATGGTCTTCTATTAGAGTCGCAGTAAAAACAAACAAACAAACAGACTTGTTTTCTGTCTGTCATGTCATAAGGATTGGCACAAAACTGAACAAGAGCCCCTCAAAAGTAGTCAGTACAAGAACACAAATGAATAGATGTTTTAAGCGTCATCAAAGTAGTGGAAAATGGTAACAGAAATCAGAATGAGAAAGAAATATGCTTTTTCTTACCAAATTGAGATGCTTGGATATCTTAGCAATGACATACTCTTCTTTTTTAAGTGCAGATTTACACTATAACATTCAGAGTGATGAGCTAGGACCTCCTCTAGCTTGTTGAGGTGGATGAGACAGCACTCATGTTCTATCCTCCTAAGTGTTTTCACCAAATCAATCTGTTGTTGTTATTGATGAGTTCTTCATCTCCTCCTGTGTTTGAAGTCTTATTTTCTTCTTCCTCTCTTACTACTACCTTTATTCTTTCCTTTTGTACTTATTCTGTGCCAGGCAGAGGGATAAGGGCTAATGAACCATATATTAATAACTTCTTAAAGCATCCTTGAATCTCATTGTTGAACACTTGGTTAATTACTGCAAGATGTTAATAGTGTCCATTTCCTCCCCTCAGTGTTCTCTTTTCTTACTCATTACTGTGAGATTGCTAGTTGTAATCAATGTAGGACAGTGGACACCGAGAGGCTTCAGACAGTACAAGAGTTGCTGACATGAAGCCTAAGAAAACAGGTAACAAATATTTTCTGTTTATGACCTAAGAAGTGATTCTGTCCAGGTAGGAAGAAAGATTGGCTCTCTTAGTCACTTCCTGATCCCTAATGGTTCTCCACAGGCAATGGAAGGAGAGGCAGAGAATCACGATGCACAATTTGGAAAGCTTTCTGAAAACAAGAACGGGTAATGAGTGCCAAGAACTTGGTGTTGAGATCATATTTAAAAAGAACTCACGAAATCTTCCATCTACCAAGCCTAGTTTAGCTGGAAAGAAAACAATCAGAACATCAAAAAGAAGGAAGGGACAGAAAGCGTTCAAAACTCATGATTTAGTCTGCAACAGCTTTGGCGCACTCCTTAGTGTGACAACTAAGCCTGAGGTGGAAGATTTGCGTAGGACTTAACTGAGTTTCAGAAAACCAGAAGCCTCACAGTAAAGCGGAAACAAGACTGTATAAAATATGGAGCTAGAGCTGAGTGGCTCCTTCTAAACCATCCTACAGGCAAAGATGAAGAAGAGGAAATACAAAGTGATGGATCACTAGAGTTAAGATCATGGAAAAGCAAATGACAATCAATGAGGAAAATAGAGTGAGTGTAATGTGATGGGCCTAGCAAGAGAGACACTTGAGCTCCTCTCTGCCTGCAGTATCTGAAGGGAGGATTTCACAGCTGCTGAACTGTGCTTCTCATAATTTAATATCCACATGAATCTCCTTGGCGGCTTGTTAGAAAGCAGATTCTGAGTCTGGGATAGGAACCAAGATTTGGCATTTTCTACAAATTTCCAGGTGACAGGGGTGCATTGTTCTGCAGAGCTGAGTGCTACAGTATGTTCTTCCAGGCAGTGGTTTCACTCATATTGTGGTGTGATTGACAGCTATGAAATCTCTTGAGAAACTAGAATGTCATACAGTTTTTTTTTAATAGAGGGAAAAAAACCCCCACGATTTTTAAACCGTGATGCTATATAAACCATAGGCTCTATCCCTTTCCTGAATTTACTAATTCTAGTATTTTCTAGATTGTAGTGAACATCAGTGTCTTATAATAAATAGCACTAGCTTAGACTTTGCATATTTGTGATTTAACCTGGGCTGAAATAAAAGAATGACACGCTCCATTTGAGACACACTGAATAGACTGCAGAATGGAAGAGAAGTCAGAGAAAACTATTCTAGTCATGGGAAGAGAATTGGTTAGGTCATATGATGAGTCCTGAGCTCATTCTGGGTTTCTTTCTATAAATAGGATATTTTGGAACTAGAGAAAGCACAGCAGAAGGCAACTAGAATAACAGAGGGATTTGGGGAATTTGCTGAAAGGTTAAAGAAACCAGGTCTGTTTTCCTTTGAAAGGAGAAGAGAGATGGTGCCACACTGAGGTGCTACCATCCTGAAAACAATGGATGAAATTAGGTGAGACAAGAGTGCCTTACAGAAACAAGAGTATAAGGATTCTGGCAAGGAATGAAGACCAGGGAATGGCCATTGCCCTTCTAAAGGGCCTCAGCAAGTACTGTTCTTGTTGGCAAGACTCCACTGTGCACAGATCAGGGAATAAGAGAAAGATAGAGAATGAGGAAGTATCTCCTGTTCACTGAGGACATTTTCAAATGGCTATTTATTAATCCTATGGAATCCCTAACTTGAGCATATGGTGCCCGTTATCAGTGTTCCCAGGCTCAAGGCTATGTTTCTGTAACACCTCACATTTCCTCCTCATCCCAGAATGACACTTAATTTCTCTCTGGTTCAGCAAAGGCATGTGAATAGCTTCAGTGTACAGTGTGTTTCCTCTAAGTGACTTTTCTTCCACACGAATCCTGGAAAATAGTCTCTTTTTCACTTGATAAAAAAGTATTGTTTGTGACTTTACATATACAATCCCAGCATTGCCATTCTATTCGTTAAGTTCAAAGGCGTTAGGACTTGAAGGTAATTCTGGCTGACCCCATCATTTCATATCCAGGAAACACAGAGTTTATTGAATTTACCACCCATCAGTGCTTTTCTGTATGGTATTGGATATACATGCAGACAGAAACTGAAATTTTCCTAGTGAGCTCTCTGGAAAATGTGGGCCAAGTCAGGAGTTACCAAATGACTCTAGTCTTCTCTCAGAATTAATTTCAACTTTATATATTTTAATAGGATAACTCTCAGAAAGAACTTCCATGAGACCACTGCTTTGGATGGCAGCAGGTTGCTGTGGATGACCAGTAATTCAGGAAGCTGGTGGGAGAGAGAGAGGCAGATTGCCAAGTGTCTCCCCAGGATTAAATAACTGATGCTCCTGTACATTCTATTGTTCGTAACTGCCTCCCTGACCCAGGCAACCCAAGACCATGCATACTTACCCTTACACACCCTGCTTCCTAAGTTAGGCTCAGCCTGACCAAAAGAAGAGGAACAGAATATCCCAGGAGAAATAAGTAGTCAATATGAAGTTCGCAGGGTGCTAAGTTAATTGACTAATCCAAAACTAGAAACTTAAATAAAACACTACTTGTCAATTAGATTTTTTATGAGTTATGGATTCTAAATCAGCATTGTCTCAGCAGTCCTTGATGTGGGAGAAGAACGGTGCCCCCTGAAGATGCTGGAGTCAAGGTTTAGCCAAAGCTGCGATTACATGTAGATATGACCTTAAGAAGACTGGCTTGGAGGATTGTAGGTTTGGAATTTGGGTTGGAGTTTGGAGTCCCTTATAGTTTCTAGGAGGATAATGACAGAGACTTAGATTGAGACAAAAAAATGTGTCTTCAATGTAAATCAAAGGGAGGCAGAAGGGGGTTGGAGTGTGGAAAGATGGCTCAGCCTGCAAGAGCACTTGCTGTTTTTCCAAAGAACTTGGGTTTGATTTGAAGCACCCATAGCTCACAACCATCTGTAACGTCAGTTCCAAGAGATTCAATGCCTTCGTCTGGCTTCTGCTGACACTAAGATGTACACATTGCACAGCCATACATGCAGGCAAAACACCTATGAGAACCTCAATTGAGAATTGTCTACATCAGTAAGGCAGATGGGCATATCTGTGCAGTATTGTCTTAAGTTAGTTTATTTGTGAAGACCCAGCTCACAGTGGGTGTCTCCATTCCTCAAAACTGTATGATTGGGAAAACTGAATTAAACAAAAACAGGTAAGAAAGCGAGCATTTATATTTCTCTACTCTTAGCATTGGATGTGAATGTGACTAGCTGTTTGAAATTCCTGTTTTGAATTCCCAAGCCCAATGATAGACTGTAACATGGAATTATAAGCCAAATAACAGGCCCACAAAAGAAGCATGGGAGACAGAGACAGTTCTCCCCACAGTGTCTCCTTAGACATACCTGACATGCACTTGCCTTCTCTTGTCCAAACTTCCTCTTGCACCAGATAGCATAGGACTATGAATCCCCACTTCAACATCTTGCCTTCCACTTCTTCTGACTGGCAGGTGAGGAGAGTAATTTTCTGACATGGACAACTAGATTTTTGAAGAAATCATTTACAAAGTGAAGAAGATTGGAGAAAACCCATATTTGTAAGGCCGGTGAGGGGTAGGAGAGATCAGAAGCCTCAGCCACTTACTTCTTACTGTCAGGAAGCATGAAAATGGGAGAATGCATGTACTGGGCATTGATTTGTGCCAGGCTTTGGTTAGTACTATATCTGTGTGCTTCTGCTTAACTCTCTTCTCTTACTAACAAACCCTGAATCACATGGCTTGCAACTGATAGGGTAAGAGTTAAAATCCAGGTTTTCAACTTCTATAATTCCTAATATCGAACAGCATGCTCCATACATCTCCTCTGCCACATCTTTCTCTTAACACATAGTTGTTTGTTTTGTTGAAATTCATTTTATGCTGCAACAAGCCAGCCTCACTTAACTATACTGCCGCCTCCTTTCCCTCCAGTACCATCGTGATATATAACAGAAGTGTAACATAATCTTATAAGACGCTCAGAATTGCATTGCCCCTTTTAACTCTTCTAATTTCACCAAAACATAGGGTAGAATACAAGGAGAGACTGGAAAAAGACCATTGAGCATTAATTTTCCTACATTTTCCTAGAGGCTTAAACAACTTCTTCTCCTCTCTCCATTTTAGAAGGTAGCAGATATACCATAGAAGAAGCCTAGACTGAATCTAAGTCAATTCCTTTCCAAGGTGCAGGTTATTCTTCATTTTAAAATACTTTTGTTTATTTCTTTTAAAAGATATTATTATTATTATAATATTTTGTTTACCTTTTTGTTGTTTTTTTAAATATTTTAAAAAATTTTTTACGTATACATTTATATTATTACACACATACAAAATAAACTACATACAGCAAAAAGAACCACAAAACAATCAGGAGTTATATTAATGTTACATTCATAGTATTAGCAGGTTATTCTTGAAGTCTAAGAGCTGCAAATCAAAGTGGGGGATACGCTGCAAATTAGGGGGCACTAATGCGGTGACTCAGACTCCCAGAATGGGTCTAGGTTTGCAAATTACTGTGGAGATGTTCCCAAAGCCTTGACAGATCTATGTTAAAGCATAAACAAGGACATCATATTCTCCAATATTACTGTGATTCAGAATCTAAATAGTGACCCATACTCTAGAAATGTCAGCCAAGAAATGGGAAGAGTGAACAGCTCAGAGATCCGGGTGTGCTGAAAAGCCTATGACCTCAGTGTCCTGAGATAAAGGTGGTTACAAAAAGTCTAATATTTCTAAAGAAAAGGAGGAATCTCTAGACCCTACACTGAGCCTGCCTCTGTTTTTTTTGCTCCCACAAGACAAGATATAAATTTTAGGAAGATTGTCCAGTATTTTTTTAGTAGGCTGAATGTGAAAGAGTTCTTATTCTCACTGCTAGAAGTTGAGCTGTCTAACGTTGGGAAAATAGCATTAAAAAGAAACCTTTGGGCCTGTTTTCCACTTAGCTAATAGCACTGCATCTGAAATGTGTTGTAGGCTGAAGTGTTCCTCTTCCTCTTCTCACCAATTTAATATACGAAAGTACTAATCTGTAGTGTCTCAGAATGTAGCCATGTTTGGACCTGGGTTATGAAGAGGCTTTCTAAGATGAGAATGCTGTGTCAGGCCATAGTCCAGTATGGCTGCCTTCTCATAGAAAGAACTTCCTGCTTTTGAAACTACCCTGAGAATGGTCTTTACTTTGGCAAATGAGCAAAGTTTTCCAGATTCCAAATGGCCAAATTATCAGCCTTCCTATTCCTGTAAAAGTTTGTTCTGTACTTTAGTATTTGGATGGATAAGTTGATTACAACTAGCGCCTTGGAGGTACCACATGGGGAAGCCATGAGACTCTATGCAGACACAGAAGGGCTGGCTACCTAGGTCTCATCTCCACTTTGCCCTGGGGTACTACGTTTATGAGTAGAGCTGTCCTGATTCCTCCAGACCAGAGCAACCATCAGTTAGCTAAATCATTCCTGTTGATGCAGCCTTAAGAGACTTACTTGAATTCTAAACCAATGGATGTTTCAGATATAAGATGGCTCTTGATGTCAACCATTAACCTTTGGAATCTGTTTAACAACACAATAAATATTTTTAAACTGATTTATTGGGTGCCTCTTGTTCTGTCAGTCCCGTGCAGGTTCATTTTCACTTCCTCATCTTGAACCTAGTGGGAAAGTATGCTGCTGATATTAAGGGACTGGGCAATGGCACGAGACTGCCTTCTGGTAAGCAACAGACAGGTTGCTGATTTTGCTTAAGACAAGTCACTTGATATCTCTGAGTCTCCATTTCTTCATCAGAAAAATAGTAGTAATCATAACTGTTAGGTAGAGTTTTGTGAGGATTTAATGTGTTAATTAGATACCATTTTACAAGGCAGATAATGAGCATTCAATAAATGGTGTTCATTATTCCTGTGCTTGTAATGTAACTGCAACTGATTGTGGTGACAAAATCGGGTTAAGCTGTCTGAGGCTAGCAGCAAGGCTGGGTAGGGTGTCCCTACCAAATTACCAGCTCTTGTTAGATTTCAAAGAGTCAAGATTTCACTGGTGGGTCCTTCTGAGTTGTGGCATTTTGGTTTAAGGATTCAATGTCTTTTTAATTTACAGTTACACGTGGCAAACTTACTGTATCCAAAAACATTAGAATGGGAAGCAACACAGCAAAGTGGCAAAGCATAAGATTTTATGAATTTTAGAATTAATTCTGGGTGCAAATATCTCCAGACACCCTCCCCCCAAACACAAACAAACAAACAAACAATCAGTGTGAATTGACGATGTAGCTTTGTGGTTGAGCAGGGATGATGAGTCCTTGCTCTGAATTCCATCACTTAATCAAACAAAACCTGAGTGAGGATGGGTGGAAAGAAGCCATCTGCTTTTCTTGAGCACTTTGTCATGTCAGAAATAGTGTTGGGAGTTATGGTAGTTGACATTCCTGTGGGTGTAGTATTATTACCCTCATTTAAGAGGGGAGGAAAAGAAAAACAAGATATTTGTCTAAAGTCACATAGTTAGTGCCAGGCTCAGCACTGGCACACTCTCGTTCTCCCACATGCCCCTGGTTCTAGCCCTAGTTTGGGTGGTCTATGTACTGTGTGACTTTCAGATAGGCTTCTCCCAAAGTAAAGGCAGATGTAGAGTGAAGTGAATGGTCCCTTGCACAGACCCTTATAGATAGGAGTTTCCAGGCACTGCAGAATGTTGGGGAGGAGTGAAATGAAACCAAATTGCAATTCAGAAAGAATTCTCAGATAAACATTTCAGGCAAATAGACACATGCCTGGAAAAGAAAAGGCTCTTCCTTTTAGGACTGTAACAGTTTGTGAAGATCTCTTCCTCTAAATAAATGTTTCTGTTGGATCTAAGGTTTTATTTGTAACATTTTATTCCTTTTGTAATGAGTGCTTCCCAAATTGTATATACTTCAAACCTCACAAAACTTGCATCCATTCCTGTTTTCAAGCCAGTATTTAGGCAGACTCAAAAGGATGAATTTGGAAGATTTTGAGAATTTATTTTTAAGTCTAAGAAAACAAAAACAAATAGAGCAGGGACCCAACCAGAAGGGTCCCACTAGAGAGATATGGAAGGCTTTGGAAGCACCTAGAAGTTAAACACACTGCTTTTGCTTATGCTCATTCTTATTAACAAATCTAGGGAATACACTGGCTGAGACACATGGATAAGATGCAGCACAGCCATGTGCCAAGCTAAGTGTTAGGAATTAGACTGCCAAGGGGGCAAATTATGGGGGTGAGGAGGGGAGAAAGGAACGGATGGATTGACAGAATTCACTTGGGATTTCCGGCAGGTTCTTCCAGAGAAGGACCTCATTCCTGATGATGTATTTTTGTGTGTGTGTGTGTGTCCTGTATCTAGTTTTCACTGTAGTCAATCACACATAGTGTAGTTTGGATCTGGCATCTCCCAAAGACCCATGTGGTAAAGTTTTGGTCCTCAACTTAGAACTATGTGCTGTGGAAACATAAAAGGAAACATGCAGTAGGAGGTCATCACATCACTGGAGCTAGATCATTGAAGATCTGTGGGTCTCCATCTTTGCCTCTTCCTCTCTCAGTCCCCCATAAGAAGTGGTTTTGCTTTGTCGCACATTCTTGGCATGGCATATAAACACAGGCCCAAAGGAATGAGGTCAACCAATTATAGGTTGAGATCTTTAAACTGAGAGCCAAAATAAGGCTTTCCTTTATAATATGATTTCCTCAGCTTTTTGCTATACAAATGGAAAGCTGACCAATAAATTCATCCTTCTGATAGATTCTCTTGGGCTCATATTAGTTTCGCCACACAGAGTAACAGCTTTTAGAAAGAAAGTAGAAAAAAAAACACGGGTTGGGATTTAGCTTACTGGTAGAGTGTTTGCCTAGCAAGTGTGAGGCCTTGTATTTGATCCTGAGAGAGAGAGAGAGAGAGAGAGAGAGAGAGAGAGAGAGAGAGAGAG
>OU015742.1:38294461-38315893 GCA_907169655.1 Acomys percivali
AGAGAGAGAGAGAGAGAGAGAGAGAGAGAGAGAGAGAGAGAGAGAGAAGCATCATTCATCATTGTAAACTTGTAGAATTTGAGCAAAGGGTTAAATATAGCAAGGGCAGTAACAATAGTTAGCTAATTAAGTAAAATTGAGGAATATGTGGATTTAGGAATACAAAATTGAGTAATGTGTGGATTTAGGAATACAAAAAGAACAGGACACAGCATAATTCTAATTCAACTGTTTGTTTTTGCTTTTGTTTGTTTTTACTGTGTGATATTTTCCAGACCTCAGTTTCCTTCTGTGAAACAGAAGCTAGAGCTATTGATCTCTAGGATTCTGAACCTGACAGCTGTGAACTAGTCAACATCTTGCACTTTGTATTCTCAGGGTGTAGGTTTTATACCTTGAACTGAGGTGAAATCCAATCCCAAGGTCCCTTGTTCATTAAAAAGCCCCACAGCAATGCTTAGAAGTGTTAGAAGCTGGATTGACAAAATTCCAGCAGGGATAATTGCATTTTAACTGCCTCAGGTTCCCCAGTATTTGTCAGTTTGATAAGGTAAGCTTTGCTTCCTCTCCCAAATTATTTTCAAACACTGTCCTTGGCTCTTAAACAGACATGTAACCTCAGTTGTAGACAATTTTTTCCTTGTCTGGTAAGGCTATGTAAGTTTGCTGAGGTTTGATAATAATTTTGACCAGTTAAGATGCTGTTAGAGTTTAGGTAATTTCCATGGAAGGAAGATTGGTCTGACATGCTCTAGTGGAGGTCTTTTAGGTCATTATTTGGTCTTCAATGCTGAAAGCAGTCACTTTGAATAACATAAAGATTTCATTACAATCATCCAGTCCTGTGTTCCTGGGAGGAGAGTGAAATGAGATGAGAATTCTAACTCCCCTTTGAGTAAATTTTGGGTCCAAAAAATTTCAAGGGTCACTCATGTTGTCTACTCAATTAAATAAATACAGATTCTAGTGGGTTAGGTGTTGACTCAGACATCTCAAACCTGACATCATAACCCTTGGAATCCAATAAAGGAATGAAACAAGGTGGTTCCAGAAGTTTGGTACGATTGTGAGGACATTTGCTTATTTTCTATCATTGTTGCAGAGTTCAGTAACTGGGCCTTCACATTCAGTTCTTGCAAGGCATCTTCATCTTGTGCAAGCATTTGTTTAACATTAAGAAGGCAAATTAACATGTTTTATCAGGCTTTATTTTATCGGAAGGTGCAATAACAAGGTTGCATCTAATCATGCTTCTTTGGTTATAACATCTTAGACTCATAGTGATAATTTTTTCTCCACTTTGACATCTGTGCTGATTGCTCTCTACTGTCGTACTTAACTATGGATATGGAATGAGCTCCTTTGGCATCTCTTACTAAAGTGATGTTGTGAACACAATGACAACAAATCACACTCAAACATGAAGCCTAAGATAACCCTGATTAGCAGCACATTGTCTCTTCTGTTACACATACTTGGTTCACCCATTCCTTGTACCACCAAATGTTTTCTGAGCACTTACTCTGATTAAGGGTGGGGGAAAGGGAGATTGTTATGTTGGATGTGGCCTTTCCCCCTTAATCCTCAGCAATAAGTACCTTGAGGACAAACTAGCGATTTCATAAGTCATATCTAAAGTTAAGTTGAATGAGTATGGAACATGGAAAAAAGAATAATGATTAAAGAAATACAAAGTAAAGGTCTGCAGCAGGGTTTCTACGTTATTTTTATTTTTTATTTTTGGTTGTGAGCCTAGCCTTTAATGGCTGAGCTATCTCTCCAGCTCTCTACATTATTTTTGATGTTATTTGAAATCTTCTCTCTGAAAATTATACTCAGTTTTCTAATTGTAGAGGATTCCTAGATTCCCTAGAGCCCTCCATGACACCTAGAACCACAGCAGGATGTTTACATGCGGCAGATATACTACTGAGGTTGCTACACAAAGCATACAATGTACTACCGATGAGATTGCCCTTGAATCAGTGACCTAGTTTCAGGGTTTTACACATCCCTTAACATGTCCCCAGGATAGGAGCTTATTTTAAAATGGCCAGAGCTTCCATCTGACCTTACGCTTGCTACTGTTGTCATAGTCAGAATTTTGTTTTGTGGTCACTTTGTTTTGCTGATGGTTAGGCCAACTTTGGCTTGTATATCTTTTCAGTTATTTTGAACTGCTCTATAGAATTGTCAATACCCTTTAATAAGAGATTAAAGACAGAGCTATCACATGGTATTTATACAACCTTCAAGCTAACTCTGTTAATTAATGTTTTGTGTATTACTCTGATAAGCCTAGTAGAGCAACTTTAGCAAGATAATTAGCCATGATAACTGTGAATTTAGGCAGAGTTTAGAGCAACACAGGTTCTAAGTATGTTAGTTGAATAATAAAACTACTACACTTGTACAAAGAAGTCAGCAAATATCCTTAAAATCTGTCACACTTCTCTTTAACTGGATTCAAGGAATACATAGTCTTTATACTTGCCGTAAACCCTGCTCTCTTCCAGCAATGCACGCTCCCTTTCCCTGGAGATATTTACTCCTAGGGCATTAGCAAAGCACAAGGAGCTTCCCCTCCTTGCTCTTATATCAGATGTTCCTCATTGTCAGTGGTGCACTCTCAGTACAAACTTGTGTTCGGTCTCAACCCCTTTTAACGCTCAATGCTCTGAAAAATTCTTCCTAATCAGTTGTACTGATGACTATCCGTAGTCTAGGAGGCAAAGATGCATTTTTGGCATCATGAAGATCATAGTCATCAATATTTGTCATATATGAAACAAACTTCTCACTATGTATTATTATAGCAGTGTCCTGCAGACAAAAACGTGACTTAAAGAGATCCTATTAGGGTCCCCTTTTTGAAAAGCAGAAGCAAAGTGACTTTTCAAGCAAGTCACTATTGTCTGATTGATCTGTTTGAGGAGATCTATTGCTTATTGAATTTTGTTTGTGTACCACACTCCTCAAAAGCAAGATGGGGCTCAATATTAACTACTTCTTTGGGGTAGGAGATGAAGGAGAGCAAGTAGGAAGGAATAGTTCTTAAAAGAAAACCAATGCACAGTAGAAAAGCAAAGTTAAAGACCCCCAAGGTTGAGAAAAGAGTATGGAACCACAATTCTGTACAAATCTTTTTTCCCTTTCATTGAACACGAAACTTTTTTTTTCTTCATTTCCCTTCCTTTCCCTAATGAAATCAGATATCTGATCCCTGTTAAATTAGCTTTCTTAAGAACATCTGATCCTTAATATGTTAACAAAGCACAGAAGAGTATTTTTTTTAAGTGGGGCATATCAGTTTAATAGGGGCTTTCCCTAGAACCCATGAAAGATTTTAAAAGGTGATGTATATTTACACACACAATGCAAAGAGAAGTACTGCAGCTGCAAAGAGGTTTCATGTATGACATTTGTTAAAGGGTAAAACAAACATGCACACCACTGAGACAACTTTGAACCCCATTGAAAGGTTTCAAATAACCTTGTTTTCTAGCTCATTCTTCTTTTTTTTTTAGGGGCTCCTGGGCTTAAAACATGTTGGGGGTAAACATGTTGGTCATGTCCATTGTGTACCAAATAATAATAAAAACAATAGCTTTTAAGTTATTTCTTGAGTGCCAGGAACTGTCCAGTGATCTTGTGGTTTGTGTGTCATGACATTTTATTTTTTTCTCTTTTTCTTTCTTTCTTTCTTTCTTTCTTTCTTTCTTTCTTTCTTTCTTTCTTTCTTTCTTTCTCTCTTTCTTCTGTCTCTCTCTCTCTCTCTCTCTCTCTCTCTCTCTCTCTCTCTCTCTCTTTCTCTTTCTCTTTCTTTCTGTTGTTTTTTGAGAAAAGATTTCTCAGTGTATCCTTGGCTGTCCTGGACTCACTTTGTATACTAGGCTGGCCTCAAACTCACAGAGATCCACCTGCCTCTTCCTCCTAGGGTGCTGGGTTTACAGACATGTACCACTGTTCCCAGCTGACATTTAAATTTCTCGAGAGTCCTCAGAAGTATATACTGATGTTATCCCAACAACAATTAATTGGCAATTAATTTAGCCAAAGTTGTGTGGTTAATACTATAGCTAAAATGAGACATCTCATAATCCAGCCCCTCATACTTGCTTTTATTCAGTGGTTCACCATCGCTCCAATGGAAACTGAGACCCAGAGTAGGTATGGGCCTGAGAGGTAAACATCAGGGCATTTTATATTCATATTTATATGTATACATTTAAGACTGTATGTTAGTAAGACCACAAAGATGGCCAAGGTATTTTTCACTAGAACCCACAGTACCATTCATTTGATTATTCACTTGTTTGTTTTCCATAAAATTAATTAATGGATTAATTCAATTAAGTAAAATAATTCAATAAAATTATAGTATTTAGTTTTATTTTCTGACTAATTACCCTTTTCCTTTTTTTTTCTTTCTAATTATTCTTTTTCAACCTCAGTTTGCTGATTGTTTCTTTAAGTTTAGAATCCTAAATTATAATGTTCCACTCCCAGGTTCAGTCCTTCATGTTTTTTTTGTACTTACAATCATTTTCCTTCGACTATTATGAGTTTCAGTGTAATTTATGCTGACAAGAGTATATACTTCTGTATCAGGCTTCTCCCCTCAATATTAGATGCATGTATCTTACTGTCTAGTTGACAGATTTGGACGTGTACAAAAACGACTCAAATCTATCATGACTCAAAACCAGTGGAGATTCTCATTCCTGGTTCCAAAGCCTGCCTCTTCCCTAGTCTACCCACATCAGTAAATGGCAGTTCTATTTTCCCCTTCAAAATGATGTTTCACGTATCCTTGATGCCTCTCTTTCTCTTATATCCACTTAAAAATACATCCACAGATCTCATTAGCTCTCTGTGAACTAAGTATGAGCCAGACAACTTCCCACCACTCATACTCTGTTAATCCAGGCTATCCACATGACATGCTGTACCTGTGTTATTTTATCAGGCTCTTAATAAGTCACCCAACTCCTATCTTAATCTGTTTCTAGTAGTGGGTTTATAAGTATCCACAAGCACAGAACTTCACTATGCTGTGCCTTGTATCCTATCAAATCACCATGGACTAAAGCTGGACCTCAACAACAGCAGAAATAACCAAAAGTCTACACGCACATGGAAACTGAACAATTCTCTAGTCAATGACAACTAAGTCAGGAAAGAGAAAGTAGGAAGAGTGTAAGAGCCAGAGGGGATGGATGGAGAACACCAAGGAAACAAAGCTTCCTAAACACAGGCGACTGATACATAGGAAGTGACACAGGGACTGTGACAGTATGCACAGAGCCTGTACAGGTCTAAGCAGGTGAGTATCTAGTTCTGACAGGAGAAGTAGACACAAGCTCCCATCCCAACTTAGAAGCTATCTCTAATTGATAACCATTCACAAATGAAAAGTTAGTTATCTCCAGGGGCATCTCACTGGAGATGCAAACCACTCTTAAAGGCAGGCTCCATATTCAGCAGTAGATGGCCAACACAAATGATTTTCTCAGGGATTAGTTTTTTTTCACCCTATAGGTCCTCTGTGTATATTTTATGACTTCCAGCTCATGTTTTAGGGAATTCCAGTGTGTACAAATGTGTGAATCTCTGTGTCTATATGTGTTTCTTGTGCTTTTTGTTTGACTTGTTTGTTGTTTGTTTGTTTTTGTTTTATTTATTTTGTTAGTTTTCTTATATATTTGTGCTTTTTCTGATGAGAGACAGAAAAGATGTGGAATTAATTGGAAAGGGAAGTGGGGAGAATCTCAGACTAGTTGTGGGAGGGGAAATTGTAATAAGAATATATTGTATAAAAATTCATTTTCAATAAAAGAAAAGCAGAAAAACAAAAACAAGTAAAACGAATAAAAGTTGCCTTATGTAAAAATAATAGATTCTTTTTCTTACTTTACAGGTAATTCTCCCACTGCTTTGAGCTAGAAGATCCATTGGTAGGAGCCTTGCCAAGTGGAGAAGCATCAGCAACCTTTAGGATTCCTCGAAGGCTTGCTGACATTTCAGGATTGGCCTAGGGCCATTACTGCTTACCTGCTGCTCTGGACATAGATTTTTCATTTCCAGCTGTGTGCTTCCAGGATTCAGGAGGACTAACAATGCTTTTTAAGCTGCTGTGTGTGCACTGCATTAATAGAGTATGGAACGTACATTTTGCTTCTTTGTGTTTGTATATCCATATGTACATATTCCTGTGAGTCTATGAATATACAAGCAGATGCATGTGCATTGGTAAGTGTAGTAAAGGGGTTGATACTCAGTGTCTTTCTTCAGCTTGCTCCATTTTAAGTTTTGTGATACGGTCTCTTTGTGAATTTGGACCTCAGCAACTCGGCTAGGCTGGTTTACCAGCCAGTTCTAGAGTATTCACCAGTCTTTTTATCTCTAGTAATGGGATTCTGCCACACTCGCCTTTTTGCATGAGTATTAGGGATTCCAACTCAGATCCTCATGCTTGTTTGGCAAACACTTTATTGATCTATCACCCCAGCCTTTGCTTTGCTTAAGATGAACTCAGTGAAAGTGGATGGCTATAATTTGCCTGCGTCATTCATGGATACAGGTTACAATAACAATAGGCAGTGTAACATAAAAGCTATAGGTGTGCCATATTCTTGTTGCTCACTGGAAGTTTCTACCTGATTTTTACCAAGGAACAATCTTGATAAAGGTGGACAGGTTTTGTTTGAACTAACATGGTTTATCCAAGTGGCCTGAGCTAATGGGTGTCTTCCGGTCACTAAAAAAGAACTGCACAGATGGATCTAGCCAAAGTGTTAGAAAACCAATAGTGATCACTTTAAGATGGCTATTGGGTAATGGCTGGGTAACCTGATGGCTTTTGTGATTGGATCATCATTACAAGGTAATAAAAATGAAAGTTTATTCAGCCACTGAAGTCAGGTGGTATACAGGTCTCAAAGGAATGGACAGTGGCATGCACAGTTCTCTATTGGTGGATGCTTTGAACTGATGCTGATAATGTTGGTCAACTCCAGAAATCTCCCCTTTTTTTTCCTCTTGCTTTGTTTTGCTGAGAAGGGTTTCTCTGTGTAACAGCCCAGGCTGTTCTGGAATTCGCTCTCTAGACTAGGCTGACTTGAAATTCACAAAGATCTGTCTGTCTCTGCTTTCTATAAACTGGGATTAAAGGTGTGCAGGTGCAGAGCACAACAGATTAACAATCCATCACCTTTACCACTCAGCCGCCTGCCTTGTCCACCTCCCCTGTTTTAAATCTAAGAGCATCTCTATGAAAAATTTCTTTTTCAGTCTTGGAACCCTAACTTGGGATATGGAAAAAATAGTAAAACTTGGGTTTTTAGCCTTATAAATCTTTTCTGAATTAGTTTATATCACAGTTCTTGGAATGTAAGCACTAAACACTTGAGTTCCTGAGCATGCAATAGAAGTGGAGTGAGGAAGACTGTGGATTGGAGATGAACTCTCCCCCTAAACTGCCACACTTCCTACATCACACCAAACCTACTGCTGGTCATTTGCTCACAACACCGTTGAAAAGGTGCTGTTTTATGGTTTGGAAGATGAGCAAAGGAAGTCCCCAAAAGTTAAGAAGTGCATACAGCACTAGTACTTAGGAGAATTGGCATTCAAACCCCAAGATTTCTAACTTTTGAATCAGGTTGCTTAACTAGCAGTTGACTATTGCCAGCATAGAAAGATCTTGAGAAAATGCTGCTGAGCCCTCTCACTTCCTTTGTCTGATTCTGTCACTAGGTTAAGAACGGGGGGGGGGGGGGGGGGAGCACATACTTGTACTGCGAGGTGAGCATTTCCTCTGGTTTAGACCTAGCCTATGTGTGAGCAGTGCACATATTACTGGAATGGTAAGAGGTTGGAGCTCGTTTTGCTGTCTGAGTCAGCTCATAGGCGTCAGTCTTTCTTTTATTTACTGGGGGTGTCTCCTGTGGAATCCTTAGGGACCTTCAGGCGCCCAGCCTGCATCCAGCACTGTCCTGCCTTAGGAGGCTCATGCAGAACAGCAAGCAATTGTTTCCCTTCATTTCATTCATAACTGTCTCTGCTTTCACCTGGGCCTCTTTCTAGTAAACGCTATTCTTCACCTTCCTCTGGATGGCCACTCTGGCCCAGTGCCATCTCCACAGGAAAACAAGAAGCCTTCCTTTCTACAATAAGAGATTTCACATTCCCTTCTGTAGCTCCTTTAGTAGATAAAGATATTTGGCTCGTCTTCAAGGATCTTGTAGCTAAATTATCCACCTCTGTGCTTTCTTCCATTTGCTTTTATGCCATTTCTTCCACTGTTCATTATTCTTTGCAACTTTTGTTGATGACAAAAGATACCCTACATTTACATTTGAAAAAGGATAGGGGCGCTGTTAGGAAGTCAGAACAGTACCCGCCCAAACTCAGGTTCAGTCCCACTTACTCAATTGAATCCTCATTTAATATTTTAATAAAGACTTTTAGTACCTGATGCTGTATCTGTGAAGTTTATGATGCATCTTTCACATTAATTTCCACGGTTTCAATTCTAATATGTTCCCTTTCACCCCAGAGCAGCTTAATACACTGTAGGGAACACTTTCCCTTGATGATGAAAGCAGTATTTGTAAGGTAAGTGAGGCTTTCAATTTAAGAATAAGCAGGGGACTCATCAAGAACATGTTCACTTCTAAGCCATTGCTATGTGTGCCTGAATTTAGAATACAGTTCTTTTCTAATTTCAGGTGATTAGGGGAGACTTAAACCATTTGTGCTAGATGAATAAAAAAATAATCAATTAAGAACATCTGCTGTAGCCTCAGTGGTAAAAGTGCTACGAGAAGTCAGATAGATGATCTAGGACCTGGCTAGGTTTACAGTCTATAAAACCAAGAAAGAAGAGGTTTTATGTTTGTTTGTTTTTGTCAAAGACAGATTAATACTAAGAAGGTATGTTGAGACTGTTATCTAAATGGCCAATGTCAGCTTAACAATTCACAAATAGGAATGTAATTATTTTCTGCTGTGGAATATGTGAATGGCAAGAGCCTACACATGGGTTCTCATGATTTCTCTGTGGGAAAGTTTGCATGGGAAACTGAACTGTAATCAGAAGTGAGTAGGGAAGTCACAGACTTTGCACAAAGCAGGCCGCATGTACTCCAGCATACAGCTAATATTATCTGATGCAGAGGTGGCTCTCCTCCACCCAGGTTCTGGCTCCAGGACTATTACGGTGTGCAAATTTTCAGATGCTTGCGAAAAGCGAGGTCTTGTATCCCAGGGTTTATTTTAAGTGCTCTAGGAGTTTGAAGTAGGAGAATCTCCAAGTTCAAGGCCAGCCTATGCAATCTAGCAAAACTCTGTCTTAAATTAAAAACTAAAAAATAGACCTGATGATCCAATGGTCCAGCATGTGTCTAATGCACAAGGCTCTACATTCAGACCCCAGAACTCTATGAGACACAATACAACAACTACTGCTGCTGCTATAGTAACAATAAATACAATGATAATTAGTATAAATATTGTTGTTATTTATTAAGGATTTTATAACAATGCCATTTTCTTTTCAGAGTCTACTGGGAAAGGTTCTGCTGAGTGCTTACTGTCTCTGGGGATACAAGGATGCTTGATTTCCTTTGTAGACTGACTTGCATCTAGACAAAAATTTCTTTGGGAAGGGTGCTTTTAACTTTAGAATACTTCAGCTGTGCTTTGTTTTAACATGCAGTGGTTACACTCACTCCTTAATGTAGAATCTTGTTACTTTCTTTGCAAACATTGAGAAGCTCCTGCTATTTTTATCCTACATTCTATTTGTTTTTTTGTTTTTTTGTTTTTTTCACGCAAGGAAACAAATTAGTGGACAAAAAGATTTATCTCTATCTGCATAAATGTATATATTTATATACATCTTATATACTTATATATTTTATAGCTATAAAATGTTTCATGGGAACTAATAGCTATGGATCAAATCCAGAAGGGAGGAGGAACTGTTTGTTCTGATTGCAGCCTATAATGACCTTCAAGTAGAAATGTGATGGTGTCAGCACCTTTCTGAGAATCCCTTTACTGTTCCCAATGAGCTCTAAACTGTTGCCAGGTAGCAGGAT
Organism: Acomys percivali; assembly: GCA_907169655.1. Lineage (NCBI taxonomy): Eukaryota > Metazoa > Chordata > Mammalia > Rodentia > Muridae > Acomys > Acomys percivali. The sequence continues at coordinate 38,304,568 of OU015742.1, forward strand.
ACCCAACTATGCATGTCTTACTCTCCTGTCTTGGCCTCCTCTGTCTCCTCCACAGTCATGTGCCAGCCCTTCAGGTGTCGCACTCACATTTTTCCTGTGTGTGAAGGACACTCACTCTCCTCTCCTTTGTCAATTCCTGCTCCTCCTTTCTTTCTAACCTGTTCTGTACTTTGTCTGTGACGCCCCCCCCCCCCCCGTGCTTTTCCTACTGGGTTCCGTTCACCATGACCCTTTATAGGGACCTCCATCCATGTGATCACAACTCACATCTTGAATTAAAAACTACTTTTTTTTGGTGTTGTTGCTTTTAGGATAAAGCTCTAATATCGCTGCTCAGTGTTTAGTCAGCCAGCCATGTTAGGCTTCTCTCCGGCCACTCCTTTCACAGTGGTCATTTATTTCACCCACTTCCCCCCTCCCCCTTAGTTATGTACACCATCTTAACAAAGCCTATACAGCAAAAACATATCTCAGCCTTTCATTTCCTTCATTTAAATGTATAAGGTGATTAGAATTAAACATGAGTTTTACTGATCACTATAGATGACAATAGGAAGACGGGATATTTAAAAAGTAAATTTAATTAAAATTGTTGGGCTACTTTTAAACGTTACTTGTGAGTTTAATTTCTAGGGAGTTATTACTTATTGTTAATCAGGGTTCTGTTCTCGCCAGCATCTTTATTAAGGTGAACAATGTGGGGAGAGAGAGAGGCAGGCCTCCCTTGGAAGGGTAAGATCTCTGTTAAGGCCATTTCTCAGGGTAATTGAGAGAAAGTTTGTGAACCTGTATGTTCACTCTAAAGAGATCCAGGGATTTTCAGTGGAATTAATATTTAATGTAATTTTATTGTTCATATTGACATTAAAAAACATTTTCACGAAGGAGAATTTATTTTCAGGATTTTAAAAGCATAAGCTCACGAGCTTTCATAAAGCCTTTGTTTCTTCAGCTACTGCGGCTTTTTTTTTTAAATAGTTCTTCCATTTTTCTCCAGCAGCTGATGAAGGGAGCAATGTTTTTCTACCTCTTTACAATCTCTCCTCCCATCCTGGGTACCATTTCTCTCTCCTCGGATGCCCTACTTCTTAGAAACATCCAATTCACCTTGGCGCACTTCCTCCCTAGCTCTGTTATTTAGCAATTATTTTCTCCTCCAAGGGCTAATAATACACCACAGAGAAAAATTAACTGAGATGGTATTTGTAAAATATGTAACATGGTTTCTGGTATAAATCTAGATGAAAAAGATGAGATATCTCCATTTCCAGAATGTTTTCCACTCAGTAGCATACAACCGTGGGGCTTCAGCCACGCTTTGTCTATGGGTACCCACAGCCTCTTTGTCTTGTGATTCTAGTGACCCGTCTCCTCCTTCTGTTGTGAGTCACTAACTTGCCCTGGTGCTGAACTATCTCCTTTCTTCAATAGACAGCATCCACCTAATTGTCACTGTCCCTTCTGTGACCAAAAGATGAGAGTGGTGCTTCACAGGTTGCTGTGAAGATGCAATGACTTAGTACCTGCAGATCTTTCCAGAGAACACATGCCCCACAGCAAGAACTCCACCAGCACTAGCCACGCCATCACTTTTGATTATTACTGTTGGTGCATAGCACCGGGATTTACACAGAGATGGAGCCCAATACAGACTAAATGAGCAAGGGAAGGGAAGAAGAGGAACACATTTCTTCTCATTACAGCTGCAGGACACCATAGAGATACATAGCAGTGCAATTAACACCTGCTGTCTCCATGTCCCTTTTTGTGGTGACATTACTGGAAGCCATCTCTGTGTGTGGCCTTGTGAAGGTACTAATCTTGTCCCCTCAGCTTCATGGTGAGCAAGTTTGTCAATATCTGGTCACTCAATATTTCCTTTCCCTTAGTCATTGTGACACTGGGATAACAAGCTGGGCAATGACTGAAGTCCCATCAGTACCAGTCAGATGCAGGGCTTTTGATAGCACTCTGAAAAAAAAAAAAAAAAAAAAAAGACAGCCCATGATTATTTGCTGTAGGACCATTGATTTATTCGGCTATAAACCTGGAGCTGCTGATGGTCATACTTGCTCTAACAAAGGAGACCCCATCTGAGAGCAAAGCAAGGGAAGAATTGCACGCTCAGCCCTCTGAGCCCCAACATAGCTAGTCCAGATCTACCCCTGAACTTTTCTTGTCCGTGTGAAACTATACATGTGATCTAAGCAATCATAGGGACCCTTGTATCCTCCTAGGTACCCCCAACTAAGGTTAAAACGTTCACAATAATTAGATCTTATGTATTTACTTTTAGTGTCATTTTTCTTAGGAGGAGGAAGTGGAGTTTGAGGAGATAAATTATGTGTCAGTCCAGTGAACTGAATTTAGGTGCAGATGCGAGAATGCAACTATTTCCTGATAAGACAGGCATTGAAGACATAATGATATGGAACAGTGGCTATCTTCTGATTTTTTTTCTCGCTTAAAGTATATAGTTAATTTTCATTACTTTAAAGTAATTCTTAGAATTAATTTCTAATGTGATAACGATAATACACATCAAGAAACCTCAATACATTCTTCAGAATGGAAGGGGATTCTATAGTCAAAATATTTGTTATGCTGTGAATTATTGAAACCAATGAATTCTTTACATATAAACACACATACACACAGAGGTCATATTTAGTTGAGTTTTTCTCACTGTCAATTAAGGGAATCTTAATACTGCATTTAATGCCTGAAAAAAACACATTGTAACATGAAGAAGTTAAGGTGCTCATTTATTCAACAATCCATTTTTGTGGGAAACAGGAAGAGGATCCTTTTCCTTGCTAGAATTTGAGTGAGTGGAGCTGGATGTGGTGGCGCACGCCTTTAATCCCAGCACTCAGGAGGTAGATGTAGGCAGATCGCTGTGAGTTTGAGGCCAGCCTGGTCTACAAAGTGAGTCCAGGACTGCCAAGGCTACACAGAGAACCCTTGTCTGGAAAAACGAAAACAAACAAACAAAGAATTTGAGTGAGTGTTGAGTGTACCCAAAGACCCATAACTTATAGACTCGATCTATACTGCTAGATGATGGAACCTTTAGAAAGTGAGGCCTCACACACAGGTCCTTAGGTTATTGAGGATACCCATCAAAGGAGATTATAAACCTCTATTTCTAGTTTTGTTCTTTTGCTTCATCATTCAAGATGTGCTCACTCATTATAACCACTAGTATCTGTCATTTTTCAGTAGAGTCTATGGGGGTACCCATCTTGAACTTAAAATGTTAGAAAGCATTTGAAAAACAAACCTTGGGTCTTCATAAATAGCCTGTGTCAGGTATCTCATTGTAGTAGCAGGAATGTGAATAATAAACTCTCCTCTCAAAATGTGAAATGAGGAGAAAGATGGAACAAGTGAAAGAAATCAGGGGATGTTAGAGCGTGCTGAAGTATGATCTAGAAACTCTCTTACTCCACGCAAATGGATGTATAAAATCTGCTCCACTGGTGGTGGTGATGGTGCTAGGATCTGTTTCTAGACCTTTGAGATCACTGGCTATGGTTTGAGCTGACAAGATAAATTAAGTTTTAGATGAGAGGCATACAGATCTTTTGGTTTTCCAATCAGTTAAAAGTTTTGCCAGGATTGGTGGCACACACCATTAATCCTAGCAGAGGCAAAGGCCGGTGAGTCTCTGTGAATTTGAGGCCAGCCTGCTCTAAAGTCCCATGCCTCCCTGGATTTCAAAGTGATATAGTATTTCTAAAAATAAACAAACAACAAAACAAACACAGGACAAGATTGTATATCCTTAACCCATATAGTCAAAGTTTGTAATTTGTTTTTTTTTTTCTTTTGTTGAAAATGGATTTTCGTTTTCATATACTACATTCCAATTACGGTTTTCCCTTCCCTCTACTCTTAGTTCTCTCCAGCTCCTTCCTCTCCCATCTGGGTCCATGCCCTTCCTGTCTCTCATTAGAAAACAAACAGGCTTCTAAGAGATAATAATAAGATAAGATAAGATAAAACAAAAATAAGCACACTGAAATAGGACAAAACAAACAGGAATTAAAAGAGTTCAAGAAAAGCCAAAGAAACAGATATAAATGCAGAGACCCACTTGTTTGTACACTCAGGATTCCAGTAAAAACAAAAAATACCAAAACCCATAATATATAGACAAAGGACCTGCAAGGTAAAAGAAAATATTTAAATTCTTTTAAATATATATATTAATACATGTACCTATTAAATATATTAATATATATACATACATATATATATATATATTAAAAGAAAGAACAATAAAGAGAGAAAGCCCTGCCAAAATTATGAGGGAAGGAACCTCCAAAGATACTGTTGAGTTTGTTTTCTGTTGGCCATCTCCTGCACCTTACCCTTGGATTAGTTTGTTTCCCCAGTGAGACTCCATTAGAGAAGACTAAATTTTAATTTGCAAGTTTATCAATTAGAGATAGCTACTGGGTTGGGATAGGGGCATGTGTCCACATCTCTCTTCAGTTTCTGAACCCCATCTGGTGCAGACCTGTACAAGACCCATGCATCCTGCCTCAGTCTCTATGATTTTATATGTGTGTTGTTCTTATTGTGTGTGGAAGGGCTTATTTCCTTGGTGCCTTTTATTCCCCCTGGCTCTTACACTCTTTCTACCTCCTTCTCCACAGAGTTTCCTGATCTGCAAGAGGGGAGTTTGAGTTTAAGGCTGAGTGTTTCAAGGTCTCTCAAGTCTGGGCATATTAACTGGCTTTGGCTCTCTGTATTTGTTCCCATCTGCTACAGAGGGAAGTATAGCTGATGATAGCTGAGCAAGACATTGATGTATGGCAGGATGTCACAGGGGTCTGTTCCTTTAGAAGAACAGTAAGTAGTATTTGGTTTTATCTTAGGTCCCTGGGCTATCTAGTCTCAAGTTCTTAGTCACCCAAGCATTGGGTATGGGTACCATCTTGTGGAGTGGGTCTTAAGTCGAAGCATATATCGATTGGATACTTCCAGAATATTTGTGCCACTATTGCACTATCATACCTTTCAGACAGGGCACCTTTGTAAATAGAAGAGTTTGTCACTGGGCTAGTGTTTATGTTTCTCCTTTGTTAGCATGCAGAGTACCTTCTGCTACCAAGAACAGTAGCTCTTAGTGGTGAAGCGTGTAGGTAAGCACCAGTTAGTTGCATGAATGTTGTCTTCAGCAATAGGATTTTGCTATCAGTTTGTGGAGAGCCACCTATATCCTTGGCAACAGCTTGAGTTGTTTGGGTGTTCCCATGGGATCTCTTGGGGCAACAACTCAGTTAAATGTACCCAATTCCAGTACTGGAAGTTTCATTGGTGACAGGAGGCATCCAGATGAGTCTCTGTCTCCCTTGTTAATTTGGTTATTTAATTTAGATTGCCTTAATTTATTTATGTATTTTAAGAAGCTTCTACTGTATTCAGTTTCCATACTATTCCTCAAATGGCTTTTAATTTTAGCTGTCTCTCCCAGTATTCCCTCCACCAATAATTGGTTTTTAAAACATTATTTCCAGTTTCACATGTCAAGAAGGTGCTGTGAAGATGTCTGATGATTAGGCAAAATATTAATCTTAAAAAATATTAATCTTGATCCAGGTGTGGTGGAACATGCCTTAAATCCCAGCACTTGGGAAGCAGAGGCAGGTGGATTGCTGTGAGTTCTAAGCCAGCCTGGTCTACAAAGCAAGTCCAGGACAGCCAAGATAGCATAGAGAAACCCTGCCTTGAAAAACAAACAAACAAAAAATTAATCTTGGTATTTGGGCAGGACTAATCTATCTCTGTGTCAGCCAATTTGAAGAAAGTACTTTTAAAAAATAAAAACAAATCTTTTCTTCTCTTAAATTACAAACAAAAGTAAGGATGCATGGATGTGTTTGTTCCAGAAACATTTTAGCAGAATGTCATAATGACATGTCACGGTGGCAGGTAGAAGAGTCTCTCTGATGAGGTGACATTTTGAGCTGAGCTCTGTCATGGGAAAAATGAAGCAAATAAATTCATGGGCTGAACAAAGAGCAAAAGTAAGAGGTTGTAAAGTGCCAAAGAGTTGATAGATTTGGAAACTGGGGAAGGGTGGGGCAAAGGGCTAAGCATGAAGGTAGAGAAGCAGGCAGCACACAGATCAGTAAGGGTCTTAATTAGGGTTTCTACTGCTGTGATGAAACGCCATATCCAAAAGCAAGTTGGGGAGAAAAGGAATTTGGCTTACAGTTCCATATACATTACTGAAGGAAGTCAGAACAAAAACTCAAATAAGGCAGGAACCTGGAAGCAGGAGATGATGCAGAAATCATAGAAGGGTGCTGCTTACTGGTTTGTTTCCCAATTCTTGTTCAGCCGTCTTTCTTATAGAAGCCAAGACTGCCAGCGCAGGGATAGCACCATTCACCATGGGCTGGGGCCTCCCCCATCTCCCCCATTGACCACTAACTAAGAAAATGTTTTATAGCTGGGTCTCATGGAGACATTCCTCAACTGAGGCTCCTTCCTCTCTAGTGATGCTCGCACAGGTCAAGGTGACACACAACCAGCCACTACAGTAAGTTATTCTCTAGTCACAGAGAGAGAGAGAGAGAGAGAGAGAGAGAGAGAGAGAGAGAGAGAGAGAGAGAGAGAGAGAGGGAGGATGGGAGATACAGGTAAAAAGTAAGGATGTTATTGCCTTGACTTAGCACTCTAGAGAAACCACACCACTTGTGGCTTCGAAACTAGCTTATTCTGTGTATGTCTCCTCATTGACAGTTCTTCCACCTCCACCAATTAAATTCAACCTGAACTGTAGAAAACCCCTCACCTGCCATAAGCTCTTTTGTAAAATTCAGATCAATTCTAAAATCCTGAAAGTCTGGTTAAGTACCTCACCCATACATCACTTTATTTTTGGTATCATACACAAAGTCTAACATCTCTAAGATTGTTATTTCTTTACGGGTGATAATGTTATCTACCCCCAAGAGCTGCTATGATAATCAAAGGAGGTGGTGTTTGTAAGGACATTATGTACGAGAGAAGCTACGTAAATATTAGTTCTCTCCTGCATTGAAAAGTAATATGGCGGTGTTTAGGAGCATGGCTGTCAACTATAGGGGTTTGAATTGGTGTGCCACTCTGCTATACTCTTTTCAATTTAGTATGAGTCTTAATGTACGTCTTTGTCTTTATGGGACTGCTAGGAAGATTTAATGTAATAATTCACTGTAGGCACTTGGCATAGTGCCTGACAATGCACACCCAGTAAATACTAGAGCAGTGCCTATAATGGTGTTTTGTGAAACATGTATAGCATGACCTGTTCATACTGTATGTCAGGAAGTGTCCTAGAAGAGGTGGGAAAATTCAGGTTTCGAGCATGGACAGCTGGGAAAACTCAGGGATGAGAAGAGGAGAGAGCTGGTGCAGATTTCCATGAAGATCTGAGGCAGCTGAGAGTAGACTCTGAAGGCACACAGAGGAAGGAAGCAAAGTGGGCCGAGCAGGTTGATGGTGACAGACGTTACCTTCTCCCCCATTTTGGTGCGTGAACAACACAAAATGAATAACCTAAGCTATAAACAATGAAAGAAAACTTCTTAAAAATACAACTGACTTTTCAGTGAGTCATATTTTTCTCTTGATGATATTTGGAGAGATCTGGGGTCCAGACGTGACTGCTCCCACAGAATGCTGTGTCTCTATCTCTGCTGGTGTAGCAGCAAGCTTGGCAGCCCCACTCAGAGAGGGGGTGGGTATCCAGGCTGCTTGCCCTTGACTAGTTTATAAATCACAAGCCCTCTACTGCCACCCCCATAACAAAGGCTTGCAACTGGCCTGAAATCTTTGAACAAGAAATCAACCAAATGCCAAGCAAGAAGGCTTTAGCAACACTATTGATCACTGACAACGTGATGACTTTCTCTCTTGGTATATGATCATATTAGAAACTAAGCCCCTGAGTTATGGAATAGACCCAAATGGATGACACATATCAGTCCCTGCCCTAGAGATTTTTCACCCTAGACACTCAGTTAAGCTAACTGGAGTTATATTTGGTTGGTGGGAAAAATATGAAGGTAGGTATTCACAGAAAGTAATGAGTCTTGAAAGCCACAACATTCTCAAAGCAATCTCTCTATATAACTATTCTTATCACTCTTAACATGACAGTCTTCCCTGAAGTTGTGGGGAGCATGGGCATCTGATCATTTTGGGCATCATTAGAGTTTACAAATTGAAAAAGAATCCTAATTCCGTAATACACAGATGAGTAATTGAACCTTTATTAGGTAAATAATTCACTAGAGGTGATATTAGTTTACTGCCCCCCCCCCCACGCCTCAGACTTGTTTTTGCCTTCTTATTTTCCTCATCTTACCTCCATCTCAATAGCAAGGGCCTGTCAGCTTGAATTTTGCAAGTATAAGGTGAATATGCCTAATGCAGAAATCCTGACGGGTCGAAAATCCAAAAGGTTTTTGGCCAACTGACATGGTAAATAAAGTGGAAAAATCTGCATCTGACCTCACTTCAAATAAGATGCTTTCAAAACACATGGTGAAATTATTGCATACAATTACTTTAAGATCTGCATAGAAGGTACATATTAAACATAAATGCGTTTTGTGTTCAGAGTTAGGTACCATTCCCAAGATCATACATATGTACATTTTCAAAAAATCTTTTAAGAATGTAAATCTTAAGCACTTCTGGTTTTAAACATTAAACATAAGGGATTCTCAGGCTGTATCAAGTGAGTTGATCATTGCTTAGCTCCTGTTTTGCTTCTGCCTTAGGCCCAAACCTCGTCATCTCATACCTGGAGGAGCTCAGCTCTACCACCTGTTTCTACTCCCTTGCCAGAGGGCTGCTGGAAAATGAAAGTCAAATTATACCACTTGGCTTACTGAGGATCGTGCAGGAGCTTTCTATTACTTCAAATAAGATGCAGCCTTGTTTGGGGGCCCCTGCATGGTCTGTCTGTCTCATGCCAGCTCCTCCCACTTAGCAGTCAGCCACACTGGCCATTTGGCTGGGCCTGGAAATCTTCAGATTTGTTTCTCTTTTGGACATCTTTCCTTATTCTCCCGTACTGCAACGCTCTCCCCCTAGAGCAGATACTCTACTCCCTCTCATCATTTTTTTGATAAAATACCTGTCCTTAATGATGCTTTTCCTCCCTGGCACATTTGGAATGTCTTTCTCAATGAAACTCACCCCTTTAATGTGTTCAGTTACATGAGGTAATCTCAAATGTGCTTTATTCATGGTTTACTTATTCTTTACTTCACCATGATAATGCACATTTCATTAAGCCTGGGAGCACTCTCTTATTTACTGTTTTCCTTCCCTCTGTAGAAAAGTTCTTTGTACACAGTAAGCATTCAATAAATGTCTGTTAAATAAATGTTCAATAAATAGAACCAGAAGCACTCTCAACGTGTTTCCTCAAATTGACTAGAAAATTGTTAGAAATATGAAGTTTCAGTTTCTGTCTTGGATCTACAGTTGAAATGGGTCACAGCATTTAGTGTTTCAGAATGTTCTCCTGGGATTCTGAGACACACTCATGTGTGACATCCAACATGTAAAGTATATGTGCTTATAGAAGTAAGACATGTGTCTCAGTTAGGCCTTGAACTTGCTATGTAGTCAAAGATGGCCTTGAACTCTTGATCCACTTGCTTCCACCTTCTCAGTGCAGGGGTTGTGCCACCATGAGTAGTGTATGCAGTGCTAAGGATAAAACCCAGGACCTTGGGCACAGTAAACACTTTATCAACTGAGCTATATCCCCAACCATAAAGTTATGTATTTGAAAGGTAATGTAATTATGCAAACTTAGGCAGATCTAAAATTCACTACTTATTGTCACCTTGTAAGAACTCAGTCAATAAAATTAACAATGATATTCACTGGTGAATTGTTACCTATTCCTCACTAGGCACTACACTTAATCTTTACAATATTTATTATCAGTGGGCATTCATGCTTATAGTGCTTATGTCATCTCCTTTAGGTTCAGGGGGTGAGTAATCCATCTAAGATCATGCAGGAAGCAAGACAGAGACATTTGCTTGCTTTCTTGTTTCTTCCTTTTTTTTCAAGGAGATCTAACTAAGGGCAGATCACTGATGTGGCAGCAGATGTGTAAGGAAAACACATTTGGCATTTTCTGAAACAAATGCCAAGTTTCCACATTTGGCAATGATGAATTGTGGGTCCTGACATCAAGGGAACCCTTAAAAGGGGAAGTAGATGCTTTTTCAGCTTAGTGGCTTCCGTCTAGAGACAGTGGTCCAAACTGATCGTGATGAGTCCCATTTTCTTCTACCTGGGAAACCAAGGCTATTAGAACTCTGGCCATAGACCAGGTTGTACACCAGGAAGTATGATTAATTGTGAGCTCTACAGATCACATGGGCCTTATAGGCCTTATGCGGAAGAGAACTGATGTATTTTTGGTTATGGAGAAGATGCTGATGGGAAAAGTATAAATATATACACTTCTGAAGTCGAGTCATAGTTGTGCTTGCAACTGCACACTCTGAATGCACACAGGGAAAACCTCACACATCAAACTCCAAAGTTATGTTATAGCATTTTTCTCAGTTTAAGCATAGTTCTTGATGGAAAAGTGCTTCATCTGGCCTTATGGTTCTTATTCTTATTTCTGCTTTGCAGTTTATAACATCAACCTATTCCCTACTTTTTAGCTATTCACACACATATATATGTACATATATACGTACATCCATATAATATAGAGGCAAGTGTTCATGCAATACATATGCTTTCAAGTTCTATTGTAGACAAAACCCTTCTTGAATTAGTTTCCACTCAAAGCAGATATGTTCACAGATGTTCACTTATGCTCAGTGTTTTCCAGATACCCAAAGCATTGCCGTTGAGGTTTTGCTTTATGAGGGCATTTGGCTGAGACTCTAAAGTTAAATGTCACAGACTAAGCAGATTGTGGAAAGCAAAGTCAATCTGCTTTGGGTTACCTGAGAAAAAGGACAATGTGTGAATTATGTGTTTCTAGTCCAAACTTAACAACTAGCACATAGTAGGCATATGATACATTTATATGAAATGAGTGCTTAGAAGAAGAATTCATAATTGAAATCCAACAATTTTTTAATAAGTGAAAGAAGTAAGAGAGGATGGATGTGGTGTGCATGTCTGCAACCCCTGCATTGGGGGAGGTTAAGGCAGGAAGATCAGGAGTTAAAGGTTAGCCTTGACTCCAGTGAGTTTTATGTCAGCTTTAGCTACATGAGACCTGTACACACACACACACACACACACACACACACACACACACACACACACA
>OU015742.1:38320752-38333588 GCA_907169655.1 Acomys percivali
AGAGAGAGAGAGAGAGAGAGAGAGAGAGAGAGAGAGAGAGAGAGAGATGACTGTGTGCTTGAGGAAAAAAAGGGGGCAAGGCAAGCATGAACTCCTAAGAGCAAATGCCTATCCATGCAAAGTCCATGGAGGTCAGATAGAAATTTAGTTTCACCAGTCATTTGGAGAAGTGACCCTAATGAATTAAGATAAAGCACAAGATAAAGTTTGGATGCTATTTCTGTGGCTTCCAGGATTCTGGCAAATTTATTCCATTATCAGAGTGATGATGCCTTGGTCCTCACTGATGAATTAATTGTTTCTGGAGCTCCTGTGACAGACATTATGACTTCTACATAAAAAGCCTTCAAATATGTCAGAACATCTTAGAAAAAAAATCTCTGATAGATCTTATATATTTAGGCGACAGATAGTGAAAAAGAGCTTTTATTTAATGTGAATGTAGGTTGCCAGGGACTGTGGGGTAGGGAGGCACAACTAGTGTGGGGTGGATAAGAGTCTGAGACGAATTCCAGGCTTCTTGTTACAGCTTTCAAACTCTGTTGTCTGCAGCGAGAGAAATGATGTTTCGAAGGGCACCCTGTCTTGAAGAAGCTTTTATTCTTTGAGTGCTAATTTAAGCACAGCGTGGTTTCCTGAGTATCAATACAGATTTAGTGTGTACTCTACCCTACTTGAGACACAGATGTGGATCTGCAAAAGCCACCTTGCTCTCTGTTGCAGAGTGCTCAGTGCAGAAAGAGCTATGCTCCTTACAGCTTTGACTTCTGTTAGGGACAGAGATGGTTTTTGTAGTGACCAAAGAGGTCATTATGCCCTTTGAAATAATAAGTATGATTGTTTATACTAAATTGTCGTTTTAAATTTTGTTTTTATTCTTTGACAGTTTTATACATGCCATCTTTTACTACCTTATTTCTGACTGCACTCCTTCATTACAAGAATTTTCTTTGTGTGTGTGTGTGTGTGTGTGTGTGTGTGTGTGTATGAGAGAGAGAGAGCAGGGGTGGGGTGTGTGGGTGGGGGCGAGACCTACTAAGTTTAGTTAGGGTGACTTCCATGAACATGGATAAGAGTTTATTTGCTAAAATGCACTAGTGTCTATGTCACTGAAAAAAACATGTCTTCCTAGCCTCCAGAAACCATCAGTGGCTTCTCAAGGTAAATTGTTGTTTAATGTACAAAGCTCCTTTAGTCCTTAGTTTCATGTGCTCCTCTTTAGAACCACCTGGGATTTAGGCATGAGTTCTGCTGCCTAGGTATAAATGGTTTCAGAAATGATAGGACAGATATCCTGAAAGTTAGTAATGTAGACTCTGGGGCCAGGCAGAACTAGGTTCAAATCCAATGTTCACCCTTACATCCTTGAGACTATGGGTATGCTATAGAATTCGTCTGCCCTTTAGTTCCTTTCGCTTTAAAGTGAAAAGGTGATCATTTTTACAATATAGGAGTTATTGTGGAATTGAGTGAAACAAGGTATATTAAGCAGAGAGTAAATGGTTGGTGGCAAAGAAGCCTTGGTAAATGTGGAAATTGCATAAATGTGCAAGTGCTCAAAGATAATAATTTACAAAATAGAACTGTGGTTTGAAACTCTGAGGAAAGTAGCCTTTCTTTTTCTCTTCTTTCCAATCATCACACACGGCATGCCTCATGCTTGTCTTAAGTAAGTGAATTTGCTTTCAACTGGAAGAATTCAGACTCATTGGAAGCTGCCCATCTGAGCTACTGGAGGAAAGAAGGAATCTTAAAGAAGCTGATAAGTTCTGAGCACCTCCTGGCTGTCAGGTACCTCACAATGTCACAATCTTCTTATGCCCCTTAAAACAATTGCATGTGCATATGTGTATATATGCGCTTCCTGATTTCATGTGTGTGTACACGTTTGTGAAGATGTAATTGTCTGTGTGTGTGTGTGTGTGTGTGTGTGTGTGTGTGCATGTGGAGGCAGGAGGTTGATTTGGATATATTTCTTTATAACTCTTTTTTTCTTTCTTGGGGCAGTTTCTCTCACAGAACCTAGAACTCTCTGTTTAGCTACAGTTTGTGGCTAGTGGGTCCTGGATTTGGCTTGCCCCTGCATCACCAGTGCTAGAATTATAGACATAACCAACCAGGCCTGTTTTATTTGATTGTTTGTTTGTTTTTGTTTTTTGTTTTTTTTTTGGACAGTGCTGGGGATTTGAACCTAGATCCTAGTGCTTACATAGCAAGCACTTTACCATTTCCCTGCCCCTTACCTGTATGTGCTTGTTCATTGCTCAGAAAAGGAACAGGAGGCTCAAATTCATGTATATTATATGTAGTAGGGAACAAGACCCCAGCCGGCCAACACCACAGCCATCTTTTCTGTTACTTCAAACAAAGGCCACCGAAAGGCCCAAGAGATAAATTTGGGCTGAGAAGGTGTGGGCTGTATTTGGTTTGCCTGCCTGCTTGAGACTCCTTCTTCAGTCTGACTCCCTGGACTATTTTGGGGCTACCATGTCATTTCAGCCCCACTCAAAGAGCCCTGCAGAATGTGCAAGAAAGAAAGAAAGAAAAAAAAAAAAGAAACCCAAGAAAATCTATTATTGGCACTAGCCCTTGATTCGCTATTATGACGTCCATTCTGCAAAGTGTTTATACCCTTATAAGGTTCCCAGCAGCAATTTAACTGTGTTATCTCCCAGTAGATGATACAAAATGCAATCTCAGTAGCAGAAGGCAGAGAGAGGTGGGAGAGATTTTTGGCTGGGGAATGAGAGAGAAATTTAAAAGGGCCTACTATGCTGAGTCACTCGGGTAAAGCAGCTTACGACCGACCACATTCAGACCTGAGCCAAAAAGATGCAGCAGCAAGTCGGTTATTGGTTAGGGCTGTGGAGGTGCTCCTCATTGGGAACACAAGAAATTGCAGCCAAAAAACTAGGGGAAAAATGCCAACATCCTGAACATTTTAAGTTCATCAGTTATATTTTTATACAGTTAAATCAAGTACAAAACAGAAAAAAAAAAAAAAGAAAGTCATGTTTCCACCAGTTTTTCTTGCGCATCCCCCCAACAAAGGCTCACTAGCCGGATGCCTTAGCTCTTCTTACTTTGTCCTCATAATAACTGACTGAATGTGGTTCAAAGAACCAGACTCTGGGTTCAGGATATCACATGCCCTATCATTCCCGGCAAAGACCCCATGAGCTGAGTACATTCATCATTTCCATTTTTGAAAGGAGCAAACTGATGCTTATTGTTGCTGGATTGTTTCCGAGGTACAGGTAATGAATCACACATTTTTCTGATCCCAGAAACTGAACCATTAACTGATATGCACTACTGTTGTGAAACTAAGATATATATCTTATATATATATGAATATATATATATATATATGAAACTAAGTGGGACAGGATATCTTCTAGTTTATAGATATCCAAACCTCACTTATTATTCACAATAACTTGCTGAACTTAAAAAACAAACCACTGCAACAGAATGAATAAAACAAACAAACAAACAAACTACTTGTATATACTCCCATTTTGGAAAGATCACGCTGGACTTTGGAAATTTAAATCCATTGAGATGCCTCCTCCTCACTCCAGATTGGACCTCACTTATTCTACATATTCAAAAGCAGCAGCTTAGAATGTGGCATTGCTGGCACACTAGAGCTGATTCTGGCACTCCTACTCTTATCCTCAAGCCTATTAGCTGATTAATGAACCATGTAATTGTAACAGTAAAAGAGGCAATAAGCTTTGGTTTATGGGTTGAGGACAATGAATCTGGGGTAGCAATGAGGGCCAGACACATCAGGGAAATTTCTTAGGAGGTGGTAGGACTGCATTCATCAGTAGTCATCCAGCATGCCAGACTCAGTTCTCAGCAAGGATTTGAACAGTTGGGGAATCACGAATCAAATCCAGGGTATTTTCAGAAAGTGAGAGAATTGCTAAAAGTATACATGAGAATGAGACTGCTGTGTCAGGACATGAAAATAATCCAGTGGGAAGAAGTCCACTACCCAAAAATGAGCAAGTGCTAGATGCGCTCCAAGAGAAGATGACTCAGATTAACACAGCACTTAAACAGACTCCCTGAAGTGAGCAGTGGCCATTTTCCACTGTGTCCAGAGTGCAAAGTTCCTTTTCACATCTGTAGAAATGAAGGAGCTTGGTTAGATAGTTGGTGTCTGGTCTCTGGAAGCTGATGCCTAGATATGGTGATGCAGGGGCATCTGACTGGTAGAATTCACAGTGGTGAGAAGGGAGGCCATGTAAGGCTCAGCAGTGCAGGGCTGACTGAGGTGATTGGGGCTTGATGTCTGACCAGCCTGTTTCTGGCTCGCCATTTATTCACTCGTTTGTTTTACATTGTGGGCATGTTCGTGCAGGTTTCCAGACTGTCGCCTTGTCTAAACAAGTTTTTTCTACATTTCCCACTGAGTCTTCACAAGGTTCAGTAAGTTCACCTGTTAAGTTCCCGCTCAGATTTTTTTTCTTTGCTGCTTCATTTATCCTAAACCGGTTTATAGTTTTTACACCCAAGAACTTTGACCCATGTGCCTTCCACCACCAAAGCCAACTACTTCCATGCTATAATGGCTCCACAGCATTGTTTGTCCTGTTGCAGCGTCTTTTCCTGATAAGAGGGCACTTTCAAATGTGTCTTACAATTTGACTTTCATTTGTGAGGCAGTTGCAACTAAGTCTCTAGCTTTTCAGACATGGAGAAAGGGGAACGCATGGGACGAACATGTTGAGTCCAGGCCCACACTTTGATACTGAGTTGTGTGACTTTGGATAAACTTTACTAACGTCTATTTTTCATTTAGCTGGCTTTGAAGAAGAAACATATCCACCAGGATTGTTGAGAGAAGGAAATGCATGCTAAAAAAAATATTCTGATATTATAAAACATACCTTAGATAGAAATCATTATCATTTTTGTAACTTTAGCCCCCAGAAAATCCCACATATTTTAATTGACTTTAAATTCATTTATTGTATTTTGAAAGAACAAAAAGGAGTAAATTATATAACACAAACAACAGCCCCACATACTAAAGGGTCTCTGAGCCAATGTGTAAAAACACTGGATAATTTTCAACCAAATCGGTTTTCAACTGCATTTTGATACCAGTTCTGTCAAGCATTCATTTTCTTGTCCCTGATGGAGTATTTCAGCTGAGTTATGGCTGCTTGGTAGGATCAGCGGGCTGAAGGCATCTCTTCTGAGAAAGACAAGTCAATATTGACTCAGATGGGTTGGGCATTTCCCCTAAAACACGTCTGAGAATGGGAAGAAAAATTATGTCTCTTAATCAGAACCTCCTGAGACCTGACCTTCCACAAAACAAAGCCACCGCTCGCTCAGAACATCAGTCCGCCAGCCATGCCAGCTCCAGCCACCACCCTGGGTGAAACGCCAAGGACTAAGAGGCAGAGAAGTTTGACTTCTCCCCTTGATGCTAGCCGGGAAGACGCACTCTCTGAGGCACAGAAGCCTTTTCCTTGGAAATGATTCTGGCACGCTGATGCAATGGTGGCCATTTTCATTTGGAGTCCAAAGGACTCATGCTAAACTCTCCAAGGAAGATGCGGCTTTTCCTCTTCTGCTCTTTGGGCAGAGCAGGGAACATTTCGATCTGCTGAGGGTCTTGTTTACACCTCATTTCTTCTTGCTCTTTCTTCCTATGGATTTTTTCCATGTTATTCATGCTGCAGTCCCCTACTCCCACCCCGAGTACATTCTGTGAGCCTAAAATACATTTTTATCTGTATTTATACCTGTTTTTACTCCCTTCTCCTGATTCCCTGCATGACATCTCAGAAGAAAAGATGTCGTTCTCTCTAGGGCTGACCTCCAGAGAGAGGTCTGGACCCATCTTTCCAATGTATTCTATCTTTATCCCCCTTTCTTTCTCCATTTCCCAATTCTTCAATATCTCCACTTATTTTTGACTCTGTATCTACAAGCTGTCAGCAAACTATACATTTCCCTTTTAAAAAATAATTACTTAAAATTATATGTTCCTCTTAAGATACCATTTTCCTGTCTTCTATAGTCAAGCAGCTAAAAAATTATGTCAACTCCTTTGCTTAGTTTGTCTTACAGTGTTTACATCTGATGCTAGCTTCTACCACTTCACCGAAGCATTTTCTCCTCAGCCTGGAACTCACCATTCAATGGATCCTGTCAGTCATCACTGACCTGAAGACTTCATCACTTGTTTCTGAGGACTCGCCTCTCCTTCTTGACCCTTTCTCCCAACCCAACTTGGCTGGTCCTTGAAACTTCTCTCTGTTTTCTCTGCTTTTTATGACACTCCTTTTCTCTAGGTTGTAAGTTTTGTGTTTTCCTCTTTTCCTAACTGCATGTTGTTGTTGTCGTCCAAATGTGGCAATAGTCAACAGGCTATCCTACCAAATCTTCAGCTCTGAGTCACAGCTTGTATATAGAATGTACCATTTTACAGGTGAAGAAACTAAACTACAAAATGGTAACATGCTCAAACTTCACAAAGCTATTACAGGCTGAAGCTGAAAGTTGAACTCATCCTGTTTCCCACTGTCGGAGTCCAAATGCCACAAATTGATTCTTTTTATAGAAGCTTCATCTGCTGGTTGCATTCTCTACCTTGGCTGGTGTCATCTTCTCTCCATGACAGAGAACTCTAACATGTTCTCGTCTCCTTAGGCTAAAGAACCTTTAGAAAGAATAACTACAGCAGCTATATAATGGGGTCCTCAAACCTCTCACCGACCTAACCATCTCCCTTCAGGTAAGACACACTGTAGTTGGATTTTATCCTTTTTAGTCAGGGACACTATTTGTGGGACCTAACGCTATCCATGTGTGTGATCTGACCAGGAACAAAAGACACAATCATGTTCCAGAAATACTAACCAATAGTATTTGCCAATTATTCATTACTTACCATGCCAAGCTCCATGCCATGTCTTTTAAAAGTGTTTGTTTCTGTTTTTAAAATAATTTTTAGTTAATTTTTGAGGATTTCATACAATGTGTTTTGATACATTCACCCTTAACTCCTTTCCTTAGCTCATGCCAGATCCACTCTCAACTCCCTACATTCCACAAATTCATGTCATCTCCTTATTAAAGTTAATAGTTCATTCGCTCCAGTTTCTTATGTCCATATATTTCTGGGCATGGGACCACCACTGGACTGTATTTGACCTACCAGAAGCCATATGCTTAAAGAAAACTGACCTCCTCACAAACCAGAGCTGTCCAGAGTTCCTCAGGAAGTCCTCCACACTGGAACGCTGGCTGACGTGATCTTGTACAGCTCTTGTGCAGACAACCACAGCTGCTGGGAGTTCAGGAGTACGGTGTTCCTGTCATGGCCAGCAGACACTGTTTTGCTCTGGCACTCCCAAATCTCTGGCTTTTTGAAATCTTTCTGCTCCCTCTTCTGTGATAATTCCTGAGCCATGGGGAGGGGGTGAGATGTAGATGCTTCCTTTTGTGACTGAACACTCCAATATCCTCTACACAAATACATTTCTCTGATAAAGTATGAGAGCTGCACTACACCCATTTCAGGACTGGTGCCCATGCTAGGTTTTTCATGCACACCAAAGTTCTCGTGTCTTCCGCAGAAGTATCTGGAGACAGAAAGTTATTTTTAAGTGTATTTTTAAGGAAGGAGAGGTATAGGCCATGCAGTAGCTGTCTGCTATCTTGGAAGTTCCTTACCATTCCAAGCTTTAAACATGGCAGTAGATTTTTCTTTTTACTCAGTAAAACTCTCTGTTTGGCTTCATGTAAAAATAGGTTGCAAGTGATTTGCCATTGAGTAAAACAGAAACACTGGGAACATGCCCTGTGTTTATGCCATGGCCTCCCATACTCTCAAGCATACTGCCAAATACTCCTAGGAATTTGCCAGCCTAATCCGAAAAGTGCAGCCATACATTATCTCTACATCCAGGCAAGGAAAGCATATTTTGGCACAGTTCAAAAAAAAAAAAAAAAAGGCTCAGAAACAACTTGCCCAAATTCTCAAAGAATAAGTTAAAGCAAACCCGCCCAGATGCTTCCCAGTGAATTCTGGCCTACCATCTGAGATGATGTGAGTGTACATCTGAGAATCCAATGTCAATCTTCTGCAGAGCAGAGGATTCCGTTTCTGAACCTTTCTGAGCCAGCTTCACTCACGAATGCAAACAGTTTCTGTTAGCTCAGCCCAGGCTCATGTGTGGCATGACTAGCAATTTTCCAGCCTGGAAGTATCTTCCAGGACCTGGTAAAGGACTCTGTGCTGTGAGAAAAAAAAAAAAAGCAGTGTTTGAACCCTGAAGCAAAACTCACTCCCTCCTTGCTGTCCTTTAATGGCAGTATACAGAGTTTCAGATCTGAATTTGGCAGGCAAAGCTGGTTCCATCCTCTTATGATGCGCACAAATTACAGCAAGTTTCCTAGAAGTCATCTTTGTGTGTGTGTGTGTGTGTGTGTGTCTGTGTGTGTATGTGTGTGTGCGCCTGTGTGTCTATGTGTGTTGCAGTATGTGTATGTGGTGTGGTATGGTGTGCATGTGGTGTGGTGTGGTATGTGTGTGTATGGTGTTGTGTGTGGCATGTGGTATGGTGTGTGTATATATGTATGTGTGGTTTGTGTGGTGTGGTGTGTGTATATGTACGTGTAGTTTGTGTTGTGCATGTGGCTTGTGTGGTGTGGTGTGTGTATATATGTGTGTGTTTGTGGTGTGGTGTGGTATATGGTGTGTGTGTGTGTGTGTGTGTGTGTGTGTATCTATAAAAATTCAAGATACCGTTCTCTAGCTAAACGTCATTAAAATACACTTGTCATCCTTCTCAGTGCAAACAGTGCACATGTGTTCTTGGAAGATTTGAGACTAGAGAATGTCAGGAGATGGGAGGGGCTGGAAATCTAGCCCATAGAGACCTGTCTATATTTTCTCTGAAGAAGCAAAGAAAGAAACTTTATCCCTGAAAGTCGGCCTGGTGTTCTTGGCCCACTGTGAACCTTCTCTTCTTCAGAGCCTGTCCCAAGGCTGTTCCCTGCTGTTCCACTTTCTCATTTCCTAGTCCTTCTCGCACTGTCAACACAGTTCTGAGTCCCCACAAGCATTCTGTGATCACTGCTCCCACCCTGTCATCAAAGGTAGAGCTAGAGGAATGCAGGTCATGATATCTTGGCATAAATAAATAAGTAATGGCAGGCAAAAAAGATGAGCTAGAGAAAGCAGGAGGAGAGCACAGGCTGCCTGATCAGCAGCTAAACCGGACAAACTACAACTGTCTGTAACATTGAGGTCAAAGTAATACTTGATTTCCCTGCATTTGTCCAGAACTCCTTTGTTTTCTAATGATAAAAGAGAAAGCAGTTTGAAATAAGTATCAAGTCCATTTGCATGATGTGGAGAAAGTTATATAGATATATTTTCTGTCCCTATAGAGAATGCATAGACACAAAGACAGATGTGTTGGTATCTTGGGTAATGCTGTTTTTATAGCCATGGGCACAGCAACAGAAGCTCCTCCTAACAGCCAAGAAAACCCTGGAACTGAATCAACCTTGATGTTTGTTGATAACTGTTCTTGTAGGTTAGACAGTAGAATGTGTACAGCGCAACATTCTAGGCCTGCCCTTCTCACCACTTATTGCTTGCAGCCAAAAATCTAGCACTGAGTCCCCCCACTTCCTGTATTCCTTGCCAGTGCACGAGCTGTACTGGGTTGCCTTGGTGATTGGCCTTGACCTTGGGCCTTCTATATTTTCACTATACCTATGTGTTCCCTGCTGAATGTCAGAGAGTTCTGAAGGGTGAACCTCAGGGAAAGGACTCCTAGTGAAATGGGATCAAGTCTTGGTTTAGCCTCAGGTTCTCATGTTGAACTTGCTGGCTTCAAATTCACTTCACCCCCTGTAGCTGTAGCATCATCTACCTTTGGCAAGTAAGCTACTCTTCCTAGTTTCTCACTTTCTCATTTATTAAAATGGTGATAATAACCAATGCCATTTGGGGTTCTGGTGATGATCAAATAAAATAGAGCATGTACAGTCAGTGTTAATTTGTAATTAATAAACCACGTGCCTTTCCATGTAGTATAATGTGAAAATGGTAGCTATATTTAAAGCCTACATGATACACATTTACAAAAAAAAATTAATGGGAGTTAAGGCTACTCTGATGTTCCCTTCACTCAGCATTATCTGCAGAACTAAGCTCCTTCTGTAGAATACTCTATGCCCCCAATTTTCATCAACACTGTCATCAAATAGGAGTGATATTTGATAATTAACGCTAGTTATACAAACTGCCAGTAATAAAAACTTCTTAAATTGTTTCCTTATCTCTCTTTTAATAAAGCAATGTGAGGTTAGTCAGCTTTCTGTTGCTGTGACAAAGTTCTTGAGAAAAATCTCTCATAGGAAGAAAAGCTTGCTTGGGCTCATCCTTTGGGAGGTTTCAGTCCATGGAAGTCTGGTTCACTGAGTCTGCACTGAGGTAACATGTGATGGAGCAGAAGGGATGGAGAGGAGCAGAAATGCTGTTCCTCTCATGATGGCTGGATTCATCCAGAAGGAGTCTAGATTCCCTTATTCTCCTTCCAGGTACAGCTACACCAAGTATTAAACTTCTTTTACTAGGCTGGACTTGCTAATGAATGGTTCCCTCATCTCCTAGTAGCGCCAGAGGCTGGCAACCAAAGTCTTTAGCACAAGGCTTTTTGGACACAGATCAGATGCAAACTTAGTAATGAGGACTAGGGAGGGTCTGTGCTTGAGACACAGACCTTAAAAGACACAAGGGCATTCATCTCATGAACAGACACAATTTTAGGTGTGTGTGTGTGTGTGTGTGTGTGTGTTGCTTAGAAACCCAACAGAGAGGTAAAAAATGAAAATGCTTTATTCATATGACCAGAAAGTTAAATGTGATAGAGTTATGACTAATTTGCTGGTATAATGTAAACTCCAGAGGTGAGGTCTCAGGACATAAGCTGACAGGTGCTCCTTCCCCACCCTCCACCCCACCCCCACCAGTCCAGAGTCTCAAATGACCCTTACTCATGCGTAGGTAGGAATTTCTTCAATATGCTGATGTAGTATAGTATATATAGAACTGTAGCCACTTTACTTCTCTGAAACAGTGAGCCAAGGAGAAGTAGGCCTGGTTGCATGGGAAATATGATCCTGCCTGCTGAATCCTGAGTGAGAATTCGGGCTCCGAGCTGTCACTTGTGTTTATATCAGACATCGTTCCTGTTTGAGGATCTAGCCAGCTTGTTGCCTTTCTTTGTCACTGGAGGAATTGTGGGCATCTCCACAGTAGGTAAAAATTGCTATAAGATGCTCATCTGGTCAATGAAAAGGGGATGAACTCAAAATCTATCATGAGTGAAGAGCCATACCATAAACCCATGGGAACTTACATCCTCGCCTTAATTCCTATCCATCCTATGGGGACAGTGTCTTGGTCCTCATGTGAGTTAAGAAAGATTCAGAGAAGTTAAGAAGTTTATCAAAGTTTAGGCTACTGAGGTGTGGCAAGCCTGGTGTTTGGACGGCAATACACCTAATTCCTAAGTCTTTTTGCTCTTTCTAGGAAAAAAAAATCATACTTTCAAGTTCAGTCAGGGCATAGACTTCTCTTCAGTAGATTACCCATGGCTATTTATTATGTTTTTATTTCCATTTGTCTCCTTCATAGTATGCCAGAAATTTATTCTTAAAATGTCTTACTTTGTTTTTAAAACATATTTGGTATGTATCATGTGACTTATATCAATGGTTAGGTCCTAGGAAATTAAATTTCAGTTATGATAAAATTATGATTCAATAAATATCATGAATCTACCAAAGAAACATTGCAGGGGCTGGTGAGATGGCTCAGCAGGTAAGGGACTGGCCACCAAGTTTGACAACTTGAGTTCAGTCCTTGGAAACAACATTGTAGAAGGAGAGAACTGACTCCTTCACCTTGTCCTTCGATATTGCTGCTCATATGTAGCATGTGTGTGTGTGCACAAATACATAACATGAAACAATTAAAGAGAAACACTTTCCAAGGGAAGTATTATATTTTAAAATTCAAATATGTGTACCAAGACATATGGTAACACCAAGACCGACACGACTGCTCTTTATCCAGGAGCCCAAATGCAGCCTCAGGCCTCTTCTCTGATCTGTCTTAGGAAGCACTCACTAATTAGTATGCAACTTCTTTGTAATCTTCATTTTTTTTTTAAAGGGGAACCATTTTGGCTTGAAGAAGCAACAAAAATTGTCATAAAGAGGCTGTATCTTAGAAAAGGCCTTTAAAAATAAGATACATTTTATTGGCTACAGAATACTCTTTTTTTTTCATGTGTATGTGTGTATGGAGTGCATGTTTGTTCATGAGTTCTCGTGTATGTGAGTTCACAGGTATGTGCAGATGTGTATGTATATGCATACGTGGAGGTTCAAGGTTGACATCCTTGTCTTTCTGGATCACACTCTTAGTTTTTGATGCAGGGTCTCTCAGTTAAACCTAGAGCTCTCCAGTGTGGCTTGTCTAGCTAAAAAGAATGCTCTGTGGATCCTCTTTCCTGCTTTCCCAGATTTGATACTATAGTTAGCACTGTGAACAACCAGCATTTATGTGGATACTGGGGATCCAAACTGTGTTTCTCATGCTCCTTTAACTGGTGATTTATCTCCTAAGGCCCACAACAGTATTCTTCTTAAGTGAACAGCATGAGCAAAGTAAGGGAAATGGGGAGGTAGAATAATGAACAATCACTGTCCTGTGTGTGTGTGTGTGTGTGTGTGTGTGTGTGTGTGTGTGTGTGTTGTATTGTGTATGTGTGGTGTAT
>OU015742.1:38333598-38390693 GCA_907169655.1 Acomys percivali
GTGGAGTGGGGTGTGTGTGTGTGGTGTGTGTGTGTGTGTGTGTGTGTGTGTGTGTGGTCTTGTTAAAATTGTACTGCTTTTTGTTCTTGAGTCACACTCATGTATGTTTAGAAATAAGGGCTCTGGAAACATAGAGAAGTGCACATAAGAAAGCCAGAGGAGGTGAAGTCATGAGCAGTAGGAGTCTTCAAAACAGAAAACGAGAGAAGTAAGAACACCCAGCACGGTACAAATGGAGTACATGGAGGGAAGGAGGAAGGAAGAACTGGAAGAAGAATGAAGAGGTGGAAGGGAGGGAGAGAATGGGCTGAAATCTGAATGACTGAAGGGCCAGCCAGGCGAAGATCCAGGAATCAAGGGCCCAATGGAGGAACAGCTACGTGGCAGGAAGGGATGTGAGAGATGCCAGAGAAGTAACACGTCTTTGGCAGTTGTGTGGAGACTCTATTGAAATTACGTAGGAAGCTATCTTAATACTCCACGCTAAAGCTGGTGGTGGCTTGAACTTATCTGGTGGCCAAGAAGGCAGCGAGAAACACGCAGATTCAGTGTATGTGTTGGAAGCTGACATGAGTAAAGTTGATTCAAATTACATTTTGGATTGTAAAGAAATAAGGGTGATCTTTAAGTTTGAGGGTTGAAAAAAAATGGGTGTCAAAAAACTGGGCAGAAAGAGCAACACTACCTCTATGACACTAATTACATTAGGAAGAGCACAACCCACCATCTGTGGACTCGTCACGGTTTGTCTGAGACCAGCAGCTACTGCAGTGAAGTCCACAAAAACCAACAATACTCATAAAAACCGCATTCTTCTACACTATAGAGAGAGAGAGCACTGTTATAGTATTTCCAAAGAGCCATTTGGCAAACTTTATCAAGAGCCATAAACATGTTCACACTCTATTGACTGAGAAATTCCAATTCTAGGAACAGATCCTAAGGCGATGCTCAGAAAGAAGCGTAATGGTTGTGAACATATGTTAATGTCAACATTGCTTATGATATGATAACAAATGGGACCATCCTAAATGTCTGACAATAGACAATTACTTAAAACTGTGATACAGTCATGTCACATCAGACAACCATTACAGAAATAGGGCTTTAGTGGAATAATTAACAACCTGATAAAACTGCAAAAGCACAGCACAAAAGCATAAAACACATCATCTCAGTTCTGTAAGCAGCTTTTAAGGGCAGAATAAAGGAAATGCATGACCATTGCTTCTGGGTGTAAGTACCACACACACTGTGGATCTGTGGCCTGATAAGTTGCTCGAATGAGTGTAAGTCCCCCAAATGAAGATTCGAATGATAAACAATCATTAACCCTTCCTGTTTCCTGTGTGTTCAATGTGGATGGGATGGATGAGAAAAGGGAAAAAGAACATTGGGATGTGGGACAGTCAGCATCACCACAAGGAGAAGGTGAGATACTAAGTGGTAATGTCAGGTGGTCAGCTACCTGGGTTTGTGGTTTCTGTTTGTTTGTTTGTTTGTTTTTGTTTTTTTAAATGTAAGTTCTTTCTTCCATGCCCCTTGATATTTCTCTAGTGCATTATTGGTCCTTTACTAATAAGAGTTGGCACCTATACAGGCAGGTGTAATGAATGCTGGTACTGGAGGCAGAAATTTCAGGAGTTTAAGGTTATTGTTTGTGACACAGTGAGGCTAGCCTGAACTACCTGAGACTCTGTCTCAAATAAAACAAAAGCAGACAAATGCCAGCTGGTGCTTAATCTTAGCTGATTCTGCCAATAACATCTTGGTTTTCTTTTGGAGGAACCACCCCATTCCTCTTTTTAAGTTCCCGTGGTCTGGTGGTCTTGACCCACCTGCCAATGCCTCAGACCCAGGAATGAATGCACACCTCAGCCCAGACTAGTGAAAGCATCCCCATTTCCAAGGCAGTAGGACCACAGATGGGCCTGTAAGCCCTCAGAATAAACTGAAGATGTGGCAGTTTTGGTCCACACATCTGCACGCTCATACTTTGAGTGTTTGTTCCCAGTTTGCAGTGATGTTTGGCGGAATGAGGACCTTTTAGGAGGTGGAGCTGGATGACAGCTAAGGTCAATAAAATCAGGTCTTTGAAGGCCATTCCTTAGGCCCTGGCTCCTGGCGGTTGTATGTTTCCAGTTATTTAAGGAGCCTTAGCCATGTTTGCTCCTGCTGCTCTGAACCACACAGTGTCTTCTCCCATGATGGCCTGAAACCTTCTAAAAAGTCCACCTTTCTTCCACTATGATGACCTGTCAGGCATTCTGACACTTGTAAAAGCACAATGGTGTGTTCTCTTCAAGACTGTTGAATGATGAATTCTTGCCCTCCCTCGATTTGTAGGTGGGGAAATATCCACTTAAAGTTTTTTGGACCACCTTCCACACTATAAGTGGAGGGCTAGCCTATGGATGGAGCCCACTAAAAGACAGAGCTGACACACACACTGATACTGCAGCTCATCGTAACAGGGATAGATTATCCCTGGATATTTATTGTGTATGTGTGAGGAGGGTGTCATGATGAGAGGAATGCACAAAAAATATATATTGTAAAATCACTCAGATTTACAGACATGTAGAGCACTAACGCACTGTAAGCTTGGACACTCCTCATCCGAACTGAGAAAGAACACATCCCTAAGGCTGATACTGGCTTTCCTTCTTCACAGCCTGTTCTGCCTTCCTCAGCTTCAGGTGTTTTGTTTCTAACCCTCTATTTCCTCTTATAAGATGTATGTGTATATGGCCAGTGAGATGGCTCAAAGGGCAAAGGAACTTGTCTCCAGCCACATAAAACTGAAAGGAGACAACCAACTCTACAAAATTTCCTCTGACCTTCACACATGTGCACATAAACTAAGAAAAAAATTTAAAAAAAGTTAGTCATGTATTCATGAGCTTTGCTCAGATCTGTCCTTTCAAATTACACATTCCGGGCACTGGAGAGATGGTTTAGCACTTACTAGCACTGGCTGTTCTTCTAGAGGACCTGTTTTCAACTTCCAGTACTCAAATTATGGCTCACAACCATCTGTAACTCCAGTCCCAGAGGGCCTGACACCCACTTCTAGCCTCCATGGGCACCAGGCATGCACATGTACAGGCAAGCAAAACACGCATGAACATAAAATTATGACTAAAATAGAATTAGTATGTGCATTATTTTATGGCTTCTTTCCAGTGTTAGAGTTGTGAAAATGATTTTTCTTTCAGTGTGTGGTTTTGGTCAGTCACTTTTCTTGGCTGTATAACATTTCATTGTGCTCCCCCATCACTGTTTATTAATCCCATCTCTTGTGCATAGCTATTCAAATTGTTACACTGAAATTTTCGGTGATCCAATAAGTTAATCTTTTGCCTAATTCATTTTTTTTCTGAGTGTTCTGTCACTTGAAAGGTTCTCATAAATACAAAGATGTTTGCCGCTATCAAAAGCCCAAAATAAGGAATATGGACCGTGATCATATAACTTACACTTACACACAATGAAAAAAAAATGCATCAAAACATTTGGTAATGACACAGCAGGTAACTGTTAACATTTTGTTCTAATGCGCTCTCTGTTTTCTGTATTAAATATGTGTTATTACTATCACAGAAATAAGCTCTTATAAATAACTATTAGGAGGCAGTTGTTGCAAATTAACTTCTCCCGGGTAAAAATAGCCCAGATTCATTAGTGCAGAACAAGAAAGAGGAGTCACAACACACCCAACATGAAAATACTATTTAGATATTGCTCCAAAGATCTCCCTTTCACATGCCGCACAGCTCCCAGACGCCAACGTCTTTATGTATCAGGATGAGCCCAATGGCCAGGAGACGGGCCCTTTTCACTCAGAGGGCATCTCTAGTTTTTCCCGGTTGTGTGTTCTATTGGAACCAGGTGCAGCGCAGCAATTTGGGACTGGCAAGCTAATGCTCTTTGCTTTATTTCCTCTCAGCATCATAGCTCCCCCCCCCTTACAAGTGAATATCTTCTTAGCCCCCAGCTGGAACTTAGCCCTGTGAGTCACTCCACTTAACAGCACTAAATCAGGGAAAAAATAACTGCGAAATACTATCAGTCTTTATATAGGTGCCTTGCAAGGTGGTGCTGGAATGGAAGAGGCAGTAAGAACTCATTCCCTAAATTAGGGAAAAAAGCAGTTTGGATTTAGAACTCTACTACCAGGAAAGGGCTTTGAAAGTCATCGAATCCAACCTTCTCATTTTATAGATGACAGAAGTGACTTACATCCAATGTCATACACAAAACCATGATATATATCAGATTTGACTACATGTCCATACTTTTAACTGAAGAATGGCAGTAATTTTATTGCTTTTGTGACCATCTGTAATGAAATCACCACTGTCCCTATAAATGATGCTGGTTGTGCTCTATGCCCCTCTCTGTCTCTATAGTCAGTGTCTGTCTACCTGTTTATCAGCAATATTTCCATTACTGCTGTCTCCATAATTTCTATTTCTATCTCAATAGGAAGAGAGCAGTGCAGGCAGCAAACAAACACAACGTGTCTTTGGTAACAAAGACAGCAGGTGCCAATCTGGACTGGTGGGTGGTAAGAGTATGCCCTGTGGTCCAGGATAAGAAAAGGCGAGTCTGTTGGTTGGTGTTTAATGATGGCAGTAAGACTATCCTTAAAACAAGAAAGCACTAGTAAATACAGAACTAAATGAGGACTCAATGAGTTAGTTAAGGTTTTTATTGCTGTGATAAAACATATCACAAAAAGCAACTTGGGGGGGCTGTTTATAACAACTCTCAAATGACATTCTTTCCCTGAGGGAAGTCAAGGCAGGAACTCATGGTAAAAATATGACGACAGGACCTGAAGCCGAGGCCATATTGGAAGATGGGTCTGCTCTGCATGGCTTGCTCAGCCTACTTTCTTATGGCCCCCAGGACTCAGGGATGATACCACCCACAGTGGCTGGGCCCTCCTACATCAATAGTGAACTAAGACAATGCCTCCATGGACTTGCCTAGAGGCAGTCTTCTGGAAGTATTTTTTTTATTGTGGTCCCTCTTTCCAAATAATACAGCCTTCTGCCACGTTAACAAAAAAATAAACAAGGCATTCTAGAAATTTCAAATTTTGGGGAGTCTTTTCCTCTTTCTTTCAACAGGTGGAGAAACATTAGGTAGACATCATTGTTTAATGAAAAATTTGGCTCACAATGAAAGATGTTTCTAAACAAAGTTGTGTGGGCATACATACTTATTTATCCCGTAAATTGCTGTATACTTGGACAAGTGGCATTGAGACTCGATATGATAACTATGGAGTCTAAGAAAGAAATGCTCAATTGCCTTTGCTTCTAGGATTCAGTGAGGGAAACTGCATTCTCTGTCTCTGTCTCTCTGTCTCTGTCTCTCTCTGTCTTTGTCTCTGTCCCTCTCCTCTCCCCCTCTCTCTCTGTCTCTCTGTCTCTGTCTCTGTCTCTCTCTCTCTCTGTCTCTGTCCCTCTCCTCTCCCCCTCTTTCTCTGTCTCTCTGTCTCTGTCTCTGTCTCTGTCTCTGTCTCTGTCTCTCTCTCTCTCTCTCTGTGTGCGAGCGCACCATAAATCAATTCCAAGTACTTTTCTCAGTTTCTGTCTACCTTATTTTTTGAGACAGAGCCTCACACTGAACTTGGAGCTTGCTAATTGGCTAGGCAGGCTCTCCACAGGTCTCTGTCCACTTCCCCCACTGTTCAATGTAGTTAGAGATGTTATACACAAATCTCATACCTTCATGCTTATATAGCAACCCCTTAACAAACTAAGCAATATTTCTAGTCTTGTTTGTAATCCTTAAGGTAGAAAACAAAAACACAAAATTTAAAAAAGCTTTCTATGTACTTCTTCAAAGAATAAAAATACGTTTGAAATTTTCCCTATGATAACTGCAATATCAAATTTTCCCTCATCCTTTAAGGTAGTATTTTTGTCCTCCTATACACAAAATCATAGAAATAAAATTTTGTGTAGATCTTTTAAAAGGGGGCAGCTTTAAATGTTATTGCCACAAGATTTAGAAAAAGATGGGTCTATAAACACAGAAAATCTCTAATGTGCAAATGTACTCACCACTCTACACCACTTTCTCAGAAGCATCAATGTTCATTCATCCACTTAGGCAAAACTTTAATGGGCCATTGAGAGCATGGACGGTGGAGAACAGTTACCTAGGATTGTAAAGCAGAAGCTAAAACAACTATTTGAACTGTGAAATGGAGCTGGGCTTCTTTAGAGATCACCCACCGGAAGAATGATGATCCAATTGGAAGCAGGTGACTGGAGAAACAGAGGGCTCAGGGAGGATGTAAGTAGTGATGCCATGACAAAGGATACATAAAAAGGAGAGGAGGGGATCAAAACAAGGGATTTAGGAAACATTTGCTCCTTGACAGTGCTATGTTAAAGTGTTTCCAAGAGGCTAATGTTCATTTTTAAAGGTGCTTGTTACTTGTTGCAAAGGATTCTGAATTTAAAATCTGTTTGACAATCATTGAGTACCTACCAGGTTTATGGACTCCGTTTTTTTTTTTTTTTTTTTTTTTACTTACAGAGTGGTTCTTTATTTAACAAGATTACCTAAGTTATTATAAATAACTTTTGTATATGCTATTTTAGAAAACAGTGTATAAGCATATTCATAACATGGAAATTTGGCTTTTGGTTATACATAAAATTTCTTTTTACAATAAGCTAAAATTCAAGTAGTATGTCTAATTTTGTTTTTTTTAAATTGTATCTGAAAGGTTTTATTTTACTTATCTGTAAGCACTTCACATTGTTGCTAATATAAATGATAACTTGAAAGTCATTTTTTTGCTTTTTTTAATTTTACTTTTTCTACACCTTTTTATTGATAGCAAATGAGATGTAATATGAATTATTTTATTTTTTGACTCCATTATTCTTTAAACCACTTCTTCCTAGTGATGTTCTTTGTCCCTACATGAACTCACCATCCATGTTGCCTGCCTTACCTCTACTAACAGCTTGCTCACCTTCCTTACTACCCACTGAGCCAGCTTCTTGACTACTTCCATAGTCAAACCAGCCAGCTGTGTTCCATCTTCCAGAGATACCATAGGAATAAGTTCTCACTAGTCTCAGACATTTGTTATTTAGGGTGCGGCCTGGTCATTTATAGACATATCTTTGGTACCTATATTCCAAATCACCTGGAAAAGAGGAAATATTTTACTACAAATGTTATATGGATTAAAACAAACAAACAAAAAAAACTTTCAAATCTTCTTTGTTTCCAACATATCTTTTCCTTCCTGAAATGAAATTCACAGATTATAGAATCTGCATAAGCCTATACTTTCAAATAACCATTTAGAATGCTGTAAGTGTGAAGTAAAAGACTGCTTTGCTTAAAAGGAAAGCAAATTATAATAAAATTAGGCATACTTCAGCATGTGAGTGTTTAAACACAAGCACACACAATGGGGGACATTGTGTAACAGATTGACACTAACATACGCACGTGGACAAAGAACCTCCTTACATACTGCATCTAATATATGTAAACTGATCTAAGTGTCAATCTCAAATGTCACCTTTCCTCATGTAAATTCTTTCAATGGCAAACAACTTTCAGTAGAGTTATTTTTAAAAGTTACAAATGTTTGTGATTTATGTAGTAGTTGAATTTCTGGAAATCCATTGTATATTAAAACATTGCAAATAAAAGGAAGTTGCATATATATAATGAAACTGGATGCTAATCACTAATCATAGATAAGATATAAGTAGGTTTCTTTTTCACACAGATGAATAAAGGGCAAGGTTCTTAAAAATCTTGAGGATGAGAAAGTCATATCTCACTCTCCACTCAAGTGTGGAGACTGTCCTGTCTGGTGCCTCACATTTGACTCTGTCCCCTGGAGGGAGAGACCTAGTGGCACTCAGAGGAAGACTTGATACCCTATGAGCATATACAGGGGGAGGTAATCCCTCTCAGGAACAGTCATAGGGGAGGGGAATAAGGGGAAAATGGGAGGGAGGGGAGAATGGGAGGATACAAGGGATGGGATAACCATAGAGATGTAACAAGAATAAATTAATTAAAAAAAAAAGTCTTGTGGAACATCGACAGTCAGAACTTATTAAAAATGACTTTCTCCTAGAATAAGTTTTTTATAATGTTATGATTTTATTTAAAAATTCTAGTTTTTTCCACCTGTTCAACCATCCTTGAATCCTTGAGATGAAGCCTACTTGATCGTGGTAGGTGATGTTTTTGATGTGTTCTTGGATTTGGTTTTTATTTTATTCAGTATTTTTGCATCAATGTTGATAAGAGAAATTGCTCTGAAATTCTCTTTTTTGTCAAGTCTTTTGTGTGGTTTAGGTACCAGGGTGACTACTGTAGCCTCATAGAATAAGTTTGGCAATGTTCCATCTGTTTCTATTTTGTGGAATAATTTGAGGAGTATTGTTATTATCTTTCTTTGAAAGTCTGGTAAATTCTACACTGTAACCATCAGCTGTGAGCTTTTGTTGTTGTTGTTGTTGTGAGATATTTAATGACTGCTTCTATTTCCTTTGGGATTATAGGACTACTTAAACAGTCTATCTTATCTTGATTCAACTTTGGAAAGTTGTATCTATCAAGAAAATTTCCCATTTAATTTATATTTCTCAATTTTGTAGAGCTTTTGAAGTAAGACCTAATGATTATTTGGATTTCCTTAGTGTCTGCTGTTATATTCACTCTTTCATTTCTGATTTTGTTAACTTGGATACTGTTACTCTCCCAGAGGTTTGTCTCTCTTACTAATTTTATCAAAGAAAAAGCTTTTGGTTTTGTTGATTGCTTGTATTGTTCTCTTTGCTTCTAATGTATTGTTTTCTGCCCTGAGTTGGATTATTTCCTTCCATCTACTCCTCTTGGATGTGTTTGCATCTTTTTGTTCTATAGTGAAAATCCATCAATATAATTCACTCTATAAAGAAACTGAAGGAAAAATAAAACACACGATCATCTAATAGATGCTGAAAAAGCCTTTGGGGAAAAAAAATCTAATATTAACTAAGTAAAGATGGCCATCTTACCAGAAGCAATCCACAGCAACTGGAACCAACCTAGATGTTCTTCAACCAAAGAATGGGTTAAAAAATTGATACATTCACACAATGGAAAACTACTTAGCTATTAAAAGCAAGGGCATCATGAAATTTGCATGAAAATGAATGGCACTAGTAAATATCATCCTGAGTGGAGGTAACCCACTCTGAGAAAGACAAACATGTCGTATACTCACTTATAGGTGGGTATTAGCCATAAAGTACAGAATAACCTCCCTACAATCCACAAACTCACCCAAACCATAACAAGGAAGGCCCAAAGAAGGATGATTGAATCTCACTCAGGAGGAGAAATAAAACAGACATCTGAACTAAATGGAGAGAGGGACCGCAGTTCTGGGGTCGTAGAACTTGGAGCCAATGTGGAGAATAAGACATTGAGCAGAAAGAGCTCAACAGCAGCAGCAACAACAACAACAAAAAAGGTGGCAGAAGATATTCTTTAGGTCTAAACAAAGAAGGGGGGGAAATCCAGTATTCAGCATGAAAATGGTAGCCCTAGTAATGACCCAGTTGGAGAACCACAATAATCAGGAAATGTGTTGCTTCTGGATGTTTGAATTGGGAAAGACTTTTAAATAAGAAAGCAAATAGCCTCCCCCAGATTGGCTCATGAATTTGTAAGATGTGATAGTAGTATAGGATGGGTCCCAGTCCCATGCAGGTAGATATTATGATTATCCATACCTTCTTGAAATAAAGGCAGAAACTGAGACAGCATGAGAGAAGACAGTTCTTGATGGACAAGCTAGTATTAGAGAAACTCTGATATTAGTGGATGAGAGCCCCATGGACATTAGCAGCTGGAGGACAATAGACAAAGGATGAACACTATTGAGGGGACTGGGTGTATAAGAGAGTGTGTGATTCCTACTTCACTGGACTGTGCTTAGAGAAGAGTTCCGAAGAGCTGATTCAGCAGTGACCTCAGGCCTGATACTGGGCTTCAGTAGCTTTTTGTTTATTTGTTTCTTGGCTCTACAGTAGGAGATGATGTTTTTATTGTTTTCTAACTCTTTGGGAATTTCATACAAGGTATTTTGATCATATTTTCCTCACCCATTCTTCTCCCTAGGTCCTTCCACACCCACCTTAACCTTGTAGCTTTGAATAATAATTGAGAAATATTTGTGGCTTCCATTTAATCTAGGTGTGGGGCCAGCCAATGGAATATAATCAGCCTATTAGGAATGACAGCCTTATGGAAAACTAACTTACCCGTCTCCAGAGGCTATCTACTGTCCATAGCTCCTCAGCTGGGGGTAGGAACTCATGAACTCTTTCTTGTTCTGTCTTAGTTTGTTCCTTTATTGCTATGATAAAGATCATGATAACAGCAACCTGAAGAAGACAGACTTTGATTCAGTTGCACATCCTAACAACAGTCCATCCTGAAGGGAAGTATCCTAGTTATGGTTATTATTGCTGTGATGGGCATGACCAAAAGCAATTAGGTGGAGAAAATAGTTTATTTCACTCAGAGTTGCATTTAAAAGTTCATTATCAAAAGTAATGAGGGCAGGAAGTGAAGCAGGGCAAGATCCTGGAGGCAGGAACTGAAGCAGAGACCATGGACGAATGCTGTTTACTTGCTTGCTCTCCATGCATTGCCTAGCCTGTTGTTTTTGTTTTGTTTTTAATACCACCTCAGACCACCTACCCAGGGTGACACCACTCTTAGATGTCTGGTTCCTCTCCCATCAATCATTAATCAATAAACATTAATCAAGACTTGCCTATAAGCAATATGATGGAGTCATTCCTTCAGTTGGCATGCTGCTTCCCAGATTACTCTAGCTTGTGTCAAGCTTGTGACAAAAACCCAAAAAGACGCCACCCCCCAAATGATTGAGGGAGCCAGAATGGTCAAGTACTCTACAAGAATACTTACAGAGTCAACTAACCTGGGCCCATGGGCTTTACATAGACTGAACCCCCAAGCAAAGAACATACATGGTCTGGACCTGGGTCCCTTTCACTTATGTAGCAGATACACAGTTTGGTCTACATGTGGATCTCCCAACAACTGGAGCAGTAGGCCCTCTCTGACTCTGATGCCCACTTTGGGTCCTGTTTTCCTAACTAGGCTTCCTTGTCAGGCCTCAGTAGGAGAGGGTGTACTTAGTCCCACAGCTACTTAATGTGTCAGGGCACATTGGTACCCATAGGGAATCTCCTCATCCTCTGAGAAGGAGAGGAAAGAATGGGGTAGAGTCATGTAGAGAGGGGGTACGAGAAGAGGAGGGGTAGCTGCAATCAAGATGAAAAATGAATAAATAAATTAAAAAATAAAACAACAATTAAAAAAGACCCCCCCTGCAAGATCGAAAAACAAACATATAGCACCCCCCAAACCCATCCATCCAGAAAACACTCAATACTAAAATGTTGACTGACTTGGTCTTCTGAAGGCAATCATAGCTGTTGCAATATCTCTGTGGTCCTCCCTATTCTGTAGCTCTTACAGTCTTTCAGCCCTCTGTTCCATATGGTCCCTGTGCTGTTTAGGGTGTGTGGTATAGAAGGATGTGGTCTTTATGAGGTAAAAGAGGCTCAAGCCGACTGGAATGATTTAGAGCAGTATGTCAACTGGATTTATAAAGTATGCAAACATTCAGGAGGAGATGAACAAAAGGAGAAGAGGATGATGGGATATTTCCAAATCCCTCAAAAGCAAATGTGGCAAGATAGATTTGTGTAGAGTCAGAGTTCTAGGGAAAACAATTAAGGGAAAACCAGATACGGTGATACAGAGGTAGAAAGGGCTTTCAAATCCCAGCAATGTCTGTGAAAGGGTGAAAGAAGGAATGAGTGGCAGAGCACCATGGATGAAAAAGTTCATTTGTCCAAGGGATAGGCAATCATCCCCTCCCCAGAGTATTCTGTGTACATTTTTCCACTCTAAGAAAGTCTATTGGGAGTGGAAATATCCCAGATGCCTCTCACATGTAGATAGGCATGAGGGATAGCTGTAGTATTTCACACATGGTCACAACCAGGTAGCCTGCTATTACAGTGGGCAAGACTAGGAAGATCATACGTTTGTTTGGCCTCAATTTCTGAGATGGGTAGAGTGGTACAAAATGTCCCGTCAAGCCTTTAAGGAGTGGAAAAAGGAGTGGCAGAACCATGAAAGTGCCCCAGTATTAGGAGTCAGAATACCCCCTGGAGAATAGCTGTAGACTGAAAAAAGTTAAATAAAATAGCATTTCCTATCTATCTCCAATCATGATTGAACCTCTTTATGCTTTATTGGAGTTTACTAATGTGTTGTTTATTATGGTCCTAACCATGGAATACTGAGACCAACTGGCATTTACTTAGAATGGACAGTGGTGGGCCTTCAGAGAACCTCTTCATCTTCCATAAAGACTTTCATTATATAATGCCAACTCATGAGTGCCTTACAGATTTGGAAAGGTATCTGAAAGGGCACTTAAAACCAGGTAGAGAGTTCAAATGAAGGTATCCTATGTAAGTAGAAAAGGGCCTACTTTCAAGGGCTGTAAGGTAATAGGGTAAATATTGGATTTCTATAACAACTCCTCCAAGACTCAAAACACATTGTAGAAGAGGGAGTGAAAAAAAAAAAAAAACTAAGCCAGAGGAAAGAGTGAAGTGTTGTACAGTCATTTCCCTTTGACTTGGAACATTCCCTCCAGGAGAGAGGAGGGATGCACATAAGAGGCAGGAAGTTCATGAAATTTACAGGCCCAAGGATTCTGAAAGTCAGAAGATTAACTGTGCCCGTGATAAAGGTTATATAAGCAGTAAATAGTTGTTGGTTGTATTAGTTACTCGTTTCTTTGCTGCAGCAAAACATATTGAAAAAACTTAACAAAGGAAAAGTTTATTTTGGTTTTCAAGGGATATAATGCATCATGGTAGAAAATGTGTTGTGGCAGGAGCTAAAAGCAGGTGGTAACACAGTGACTGCACTTATAGACAGGAAAGAGGGAGTGATAGATGCTCCTGCTTAGCTAGCTGTCTCCTTTTTATGCTGTCTGGGACCCTACCACCCCATCTAATGATGCTGCCTATATTTATAGTGAAGTTTCCTATCTAATTAACATAATCTATATTCCTTCAGAGTTACGTCCAGAGGTTGGTTTGTTTGTTTTGTGATTCTGAATCTCATGAAGTTTTCCATGAAGAATAACCATAAATTAGACTCTAAGTTGAGCACAGATCATGAGGGATATAGCTGTTATGAGTCAACACTCATACTAGGGCAAGTCTTTTAGTGATGCAGCTGCCTTTGAGTCACCATGATCCTACAAGCCATCCTAATTAATGCATCGATTCAAAAAATTAGACAAGGTTGGGACGGTTTTGTTTGTTTGTTTTTATTTTTTTACTTTTGGCTTGTCATCAGTATTCTAGGTGGAGTCAACAGGCACTTGTTCAGATTTGCACAAGAAACGTTATGCAACATACGTGCCTTAATGAGTAAGGGTTAGTTCACAAGCTTGCTGTGAAAGCTAATCCAGAAAAGCAAGATGCAGCCCCTGTAGTCTTCAGAGGAGTGCTGTGGGCTAAAGGAAGTTTGGAAATGTTTCTTGGTTGGTCAATTTACAGGGTCCCCATCCTAACTCAGATTTAGAAAGTGTGAAGATTTCCTAGGAAAATAACAATTTGATCTGAGTCCTGCAGTATTGGTTAAACTCCAGGAAAGTGGAGGGAGGAACTAGAAGATGGAGACCGTAGGGAACAATGGAAGAACACTGTGAGGGCATAGCTGCAAAAAAAAAAAAATTCTGTCTGATGAAAGAGGAGAGGAAGAAATAATGTTTAACTAATGATGAAGGGTTGTAAATGGCATCTTGAAAATAAATGCTATAATTCTTGACATGCCAGTAAGATATGTAAGATTTTGAAATGTGTGCAACCATGCCTAATATCAGCTATGTGGAAGTTCATATATGATATCCCAAGAGTAAGTTCATGGCATAAATCCCTTTAATAATATTGATATTTCTGTCTTTGGAAACCAAGACCCTACAGGATGCTTGACAACAACAGCAGTGATAGTGCTGATAGCAATGAAGACAATATTCACTGGGTACTTGTTATACAAAAGACAGAATCTATGAAGTTTATAGACAGGAAATCATTAATTCTTTCAAATGCCCTAAGAAGCAAATACTACTTTCTCTTTGGCATATGGAACAAACCTAGTCAGAGATGGGGCAGAGTACCATGATCATACTCAGTGTAGCCTGCCTCAGTCAGAAGGCTGCAATGCATGCTACTGTTAAACCTC
Source organism: Acomys percivali (assembly GCA_907169655.1). NCBI lineage: Eukaryota > Metazoa > Chordata > Mammalia > Rodentia > Muridae > Acomys > Acomys percivali. The sequence continues at coordinate 38,347,960 of OU015742.1, forward strand.
TCTGAGGTGCTGAAGAGAGGTGCTATTAAAATCAGCTGATGTTGTTGCATAGGACCAAGATTTGATTACCAGCATCCTCACAGAGGCTCACAACTTTCTGAAATTCTGGGGCCATGAGATCTGATATTTACTTCTGGCTTTCATGGATACTAGCTACATATATGGTATGAACACATACATGAAGGCACACACATAAACACATATGCCTTTGAAGTTCTTTGCGTGCATGTCTTTGCATCAGCCTTGGTGTGAATGTGCATGTGTGTGCATATACACATGTGTGCGCATGTGTACAGATGAGTGGGTAACATATTAAGTATACCTAAGGAGATGGAAGTGAGAGCTGACTGGTGTAGACTGAGAAATGTTTTTCTGGGGAGAAGAACCGGGAAGCAGGGGCCTGGTTGAAAGAGATCAATATGTCAATGTGAATGTTTTATTAAAATCTTAGCCTTGGTTTCTGGCCTAATAGTGTTTTGCTTAGAGCCTAATCAGAGCTATTGCTGCCACCCACATTCTGTGGCTGACAATAGACTCAAGTCAGTTTGGGTCATTGATTTCAGCTCTCTCCCCCTTTTATTTTCTACCATGAATCTTACATTAAATGCCTGGGATATGATGCATCCTATAAGAGGCCTTGGGGATGGCAAGATGAATAAAATACAATCTTTGTCCTTGGGGAATCAGGTGGTCATGTTTGTTTTCTTGCTTTCTTCCAACATGTTTCGTATCTCTCTATATTTTTCTTTGAAACAAAAAAATTAGAGGGACATTGCTCATCAGATTTGGCCTTAGTGCCAAGGGAACAGCCTGGGATGATGTAAAGCACATGAGGCCAGAAGTTAGGAGACTAAGCCTGTGGGTCAGATCCTTTATTTGTGAGGCCACAGGACTGACCGAAAGATTTGCACTGGACAGATGGTGTGAGAAGGGTGTCAGATTCGGAGATACGAATTCTATGATATTATTGACCGGCTGGTTGTTTGCCTTTGCCTCTAGGCAGCATGCAGGGTGTCTCTGCAGTACTTAACCTTGAGGAGTAGCTGTGATTCTGGTGCCCGGCCATGTTTTCCAACAACTACTGTCAAACTCCCAGAGGTTCCGGGATGTTGCGCAATCAACTAGAGAAATCTGAAGATCTGCAACCACTCCTTGGGGAGATGTGTATTCTCTCACTTCCTATCTATGGGATCTGAGTGCCTGTGGTGAGGGACCTCCCAAATAACCTCGACCTAAACAAAGTCAAAATGTCCTTACCAAAACTGCATTTCCTCAAAATAGGCCATTGACAATGGCTGTTGGCAGCCCATTCACAGATACTGGGGACATGGATACCACCTATCTTGTTATTCTACCCTCTCTGACATGGAACTTCTGCCTTATGATTCAAGTTGACTTTACCAACTGCAGTCATCACAAGTAAAATCCAAAATGGAGAGAAAGGCTGGACAAGAAAAAATTTACTGCCTCCATTTAAAAATGTTAACTGCTTTATTAGGCTTTTTTTGGACATATTCACATCAATATGCCCAGCATATTACACATAGCCAAGGGACAGGAGTAAGTATAACCATGAATGTGAAAGCTCACATGGTAGGCATCAGTTGTCTTTCACTAAGTTTTTCTGATTTTTATGTGTGTTAGATGACCAAAGCCAATCAGTGCCACGCTGGTAAATGTAGCTTCTGCTGTTATTACCGTCCCCCCTCCATGATTTATGTCTATAGCTATGATGGCAAAGAGAACATGAAAGAAACAACTCCTTAATAAATTACCTTTCAATGAACTCTATTTTGTAGCCATTTTCTAAGTAACTTTATCCATGAGGGATGAGGTGGAGTAAAGGTGAGTGGCGACTCCTTCAACAATGAGCAGCTCTTCATCCTAGGTTGGTAAAGCTAAGCTGATAAAACAGTGGAGAGCTGTAGCCAAGAGCCAAGCCAATGTTGGGCTCCTTCTACGGGAACAACGTTCTGTCTGTCACTGATATCCAGGCAAGGCTCTCCTGGATTCCGCAGAGGAGAGAGAGAGCTGAAAAGCAGACCTATGCAGTTATACTTCCACTTCCTAATCATCTGTTTCTCTTTCACAGAAGATGTGGTACCATTGCCAAAGGCCACATCAACCACTAGCTGGAAGTCACTTGGTGGAACCACATTTAGGATTTCAGAAAGCCATATTTCTATGAAAATTCTTCCTCTAAGCTCCTGTGAATAGCCTAAACCATGAGAGTGAAAAGTGTAGGAGCTTCAGAGCTGAGCCCATTCCAAGCAGGCTGATTAACATGGCCACTGCTTGAAATACACATTAGCACATCCGTTCATTCTTCCAATGGCGATTATTAAATGACTACTATGTATAAGATACTCGAAATGCTAAAACATCCCTAAAGGGAAGCAAATATTATAATGAAGGTTAAAATGGAAGTGGAATTAGGCAAAAAAAATATAAAAAAGAGAGTGGGGAGATGGTTCAGTAGTTAAGAGTGCACGCTGTTATGGCAAAGGCCCTGAGTTCTGTTCCCAGCACCCATGTGGGGTTGCTAACAAATGCTAGGAGCTCCAGTAGTAAGGGCTCTGCCTCTGGTCTCCTTGAGCAACTATACTTATGTGCATAAACTTACTCACAAATATACATGCATACTCAGAATTAAAAATGAAAACAAAAAGAAATGCACAAAATAGAAAAAAGAAGCTCAATCTCACAGCCTTATATGCTATTTACTAATTTATTAATTAGTACCCTCCTGTACTAATTATTAATTAATAATATAAACAACTTAAAAATAATTAAAATATAATTATTAATTTATCAATTAAAGCTATACTATTAATAGAATTAATATGGCCACTAACTTTTTTCCAATTTTTTTTCTATTTCAGATAGAATGCGTATTCATAAGAGAACATTTAGAAGTTACAGAAAAACAAAGAGAGGAAAATGAATATCCCACATATAACAGGAGAAAGATCTTATCAGTTTGTAGCTTAGAATCATCTTCTGCAATCCTTTGCTTCCCCTTTTTCCTCACAATGTGGGAGTGGCTCCAGAACTACCTTCAATAAGACATGGGGAAGTGGGACAAGCTTGTGTGGGGATGGGCTTTTGTATCTAGTTAGTAATAGCAAACAGAGACAGCCCACAATCCATTAAAAGGTAAATTTCCTATAAAAGAGCATAAATTTGGAGTCAGAGAAATCAGCAGGACACTGCAGAGACTTTGTGTTTTAACCCGTAGACTGCTGGAGGGTTTTTGAAGGGATGATGCTGATGTGTATAGATAAGATGACGCTATTTCAAAGGTCTAGGCAGAATTTGGAGCCTTAGAGGTGACTGAGTGAATAAAATACTTGACACACAAGTATGAGGACCTATGTTAGAACCTCTGGAATCCTTGTGAAAGCTGGCCTTAGATAGCACAAGCAACTGTTGTCCATGTGCTCTGATGGTCAGACAGGAGACTCTAGCCTGGAGTATGCAGTGGGCAAACAACAAAGAGCCTTCTTCAAATAAGACAGCAGGGGAAGACTGACAGAGAAAATCATCCTCAGCCCTCCACATGCATCTTGTGGCATGACATGTACATAACTCCGTCTACCCGATGCACACGTGTGTTTGTGTGTGTGTGTGTGTGTGTGTGTGCGCACGTATGCACTTACACAAGCAGGTACACACACACATTCACTTACTCACTGAGAGTAGCAGACTGGATAACAACCCTCCAAAGGCATCATTTCCTAATTAGATATTCCAGACCAAGGTGTAGATGCTACCTACTGGAATGAATCAACTTAGTAGACAAAAGTCAGATGAGGAGATTATGCTGTTGAACAACAAAAACCCTTGAAAATCTGTAGGCAAAAATGTCCTTTCAGGAGAAATCCACATGCAGGAAGAGGCTCTGTGAAAATGGTGACAGAAACTGGATTAAGCAAAGAATATTATCACCCACCTGCATCCCCACTGGAAAAGGTAAGGAGCTGATTCTTCCTCAGAGCATACGAGAAGCAGCTCTTTTTGGTGGTCTTTTAATTTCAACACTCTGACATTAATCTGTGGCTTCTGGCCTGTGGAATTGTTAGGTAATAAATTTCTGTTGTGTAAGCCATTGCGTTTGTGGTATTGTGTTATTGCACAAACCAGAAACTAATATGTATATGGTGTTGGGAAGCAGAAGGCTGTTGTAGCAAATACATAAAAATATGAAATTGACTTTGTAATTGAGTAACGGGTAGCAGCTGAAAGAATTTTGGGGGACATGGTGGTAACAACTAGGTTTTCTGAAACATTTCTACTGTAAAAATGAGGAAATCAATAGCATTTATGACAAGGGGTGAGAAAAAATATGGAAGAGAAAGGTTACCATATATGCACTCATTTCAGAGAGTTTATATATCATCACAAAAGAATATTAATAGAAACATTCAGTATATGGTGCATTTTTGTGTGGTACTGGATGAAAACAAAGAATGGATTATTGGAAAAGAGTGGAAAAGCAGCCTTGTTGTACAGTGGCAGACAAATTTCTGAACTGTGTCCTATAGATATATATGGAAAATTGGCAGTGTATGAGATGAACTTGGATATTTGCTTGAAGAGATTTCCAAGGCAGATTTGAATTTGTAACATAATTTCTTTTAGGTGCTTGTGCTATGATGTTCTGAGAAGAAAGGGAAAAATTGACAGAAAGTTGCTAAGCAAAAATGAAGCAAAGAGCCAGGCATGGTGGTGCACGCCTGTAACCCTAGCAGTCAGGGAGGCAGAGGCAGGCGGATATATATATATATTCATTATCCATTCATCATTTATGGAAAACTAAGTTGGTTCCATTTCCTTGCTATAGTGAGTAAAGCAGCAATAAAAATGAGGAGCAAATATCTCTATGGTTGGGTATACAGTTTCTGGGGCACATGTCCAGGACTGAAAAAGTTCAGTCACGTGGTCCATTTTCTATAGGCAGGACACAAGCTGATAAAAGTAGTTAGCTGTGAGATGTAATGTCCTTATCTGCAGCCAATATACATATCCTGTGAAAATGTCACCTTGAGGAGGTATCAGGATAGTTGGATAACAGGGTCTTCCAGTGTGATGATTAATATCAACTCGAAGGGATCTAGAACAGTAGTTTTCAACCTGATGGCTGAGACCTTTTTGGAGGTTGAACAAGTTCTTCCCAAGGTTGAAATATACAGTATTTATGTCATGACTTACAGCAGTAGAAAAACTACAGTTATGATGTAGCAACAAAAGTAATCTTATGATTGGGGTCACCACAACATTAGAAACTGTATTAAAGGGTTGCAGCATCAGGCCAGGTAAGAACCACTGCACCAGAATCACTTAGGATGCATGCCCGTGAGGTATTATCTAGACTGCTGGACACATCTCTGAGGGATTATCTAGGTTAGATGAATTAAGATGGGAGAGGTTATCATAGAAGCAGGTATGAGGTTCCCCAGGTTGGGTCCCAGACTGCAAACAAGGGAGGAAGCTAGCCAAGCATAAGCATGCTCTGCCCTTTCCTCCCTGACTCTGGATGAAGTGTGCCCCGTCCCTGCATGATCCTGTTCCATGATGGGCTGCTGTGTCCTGGAACTCTGAGACAAAGTAAACCCTTCTTTTCTTAAATTGCCTTTGTCACATATTTTGTCATATTTACAAGTAATAAACAGATCCAGTACACTCAAGTATGTAATCAAAGTTCTGGGATATCTACCTAAGAGCGTGTAGCGCTTCAGATCTATGACTCTGCTTCAAGGTATTACCTTGCGGGACTGGCCAGTTCTCATATTACATTCATTTTCACAAAGAGCTGCCTGCAGTACTCTTGGCTTAATTCAAATCCTAAACCTTATTTTACCAGGGACAAATAATTTCTAATGCGTTCCCTGCTGTTACCTTTCAAGTAGGTAGTATCGATTGGGCTCTTTCAGATGCTAATTGGCCAATTCTAGGATACAGATTCTTTTTAGAGACCTTCATTTGTTTTACCTACTTGATTAATTACCCAGTATGTGCTATTATGCTTATGGTCATGTATTTCAACATAAACTATGCTTAGAATACTAATTTTGGATTTCCCACAACTCTGGTACTTGAGTTTTCCCATCCATAACTGATCAATGAGGTGCCTGCTTCATTATAGTCATTGGCAGTAGAGCAGTGCCCGACATGGGTCTGGCAAAACCAGAGACAAGAATTTGTAAGTGGTTTATTAATGAAGTGCTCCCGAGGGAAAAGCACTGAGGAAAGGGGAGAAACTGGACATAGAAGAGGAAGTAGCTAAACAAGGGGGTAACCTTGGGAGGAGCTCCAAAGCAGGCAGCTTTAATGTGACTGTGTAGGGGCGCTCCACACTCCACACTGTGCCTCTCTGTAGTCTGAGGCAGAGTTGGGCTCTTGGAACTTGAGGGAGTCCAGTTCGTCAGACACTGGAAGAACACACCCAAGTTTGGAGGAAGAGCACAAGGACATGAAAGAAAGAATCTGAGGCTGTTAGAGAAGTAGCTCTTTGCTTGAGTGGAAGGTTCAGATTTTCCTGGTACAGATTTGCCTAAGGGCTTGTCTTCAATCAGTAATCACAGAATTAGAAGTATACACTTAGAAAGATTCACAGCAATTGGCAGTAATTTAATGTCTCTGGATCTAATGTTAATACAAACTGGCTTGCTTTATTTTATTTTGTTTTTTAATAGCTTTTTTTCTTTTTCTTTTTTCTGTCTTTCTTTTTGTTTTGTTTTTGTTTGTTTGTTTTTCGAGATAGCGTTTCTCTGTGTAGCCTAGACTGGTTTCATAGACCAGGCTGACCTCAAACTCACATCGACCTGCCTGCATCTGCCCTCCAGAATGCTGGGATTAAAGGCGTGTGCCACCATGCCTAGCTCTAATAGCTTTCTTAACTGGTCACAAAATATATAAAAGTGCTGCTATTGCTAACACAGAGAACTTTTTTTTTAAAAAACCAATTCCATAGCTCTGGCTGAAATTTAACCAACATGGTGTGGTAGAACAGACTACAAAGTTAATGTGACTATGGTGTTTTAGAAGTACATAATACAGAAGATTGTGAGGGTGGAGCCTGAATGAATACTGATGGCTTTTCAAGAAGAGAAATATAGAAAGAGATACAAGTGTAGATTGTATCTCTTTTGCATTTTTTGCCATTGGATTCTGTGGCTTTGAACTTTACCAGTAAGAAAAATCATTCCCAAAGAATCCCTTATGCCTTGTGCATCCAGAACTGTGAACCAAAATAGATATTGTTTCTTTACACTGTAACTTGCCTCTAGTATTTCATTATAGTAATGGAAAATGGACTATTGAACTATTTAAAACATATCTACTTAGTTTCTCTTAGGAATCAAGTTACAACTCTGCTATGATAATTTGTTTGATTTTACATCAAGATCACAAATATCCATATCAGATGGGACAACCAGATATTATAGAAAAAAAAGTGAGGTGAAACTAGATGACAGGGAAGGAGGATTTTTAGGATGGTTTTATTTATTATCTATTAACACAAACTTAATTGCTTACCAAATTAGCTCCCTGATTCTGTAATAAGTAGAGAAACAGGCTCAGCTTGTCTGGCCCATGGCTTCAGATCTTATAGTTAGTCAGAGTGTTGGATGCATTGTATTCCCAGATTACGGCTCAGATGTAGAACAGTCTGCTTTTCTTCTGTGGTACATGAAATTGAACCAGAGATTTGCACATGCTAATGTTTTATAGCCTTCACTTTTTTTGGGACAGAATTTCATACTAGCTTTGAACTTACTATATAGACTAAGCTTCTCTTAAACTCAAATTTTTCCCACTTTCACCCTCCAAAGTCTAGAATTACATGCATGAATGACTATGCCTAGCACAGAGTAACCCACATATAAGCTCATTGTAGTTGTTTTGTAGAACACGGACATCTAGTTTCTTGTTGGCCAAAGACCACCCTTATTTCCAAAGGCACTCCTAGTTACAAGTCAGTAGCTGTTCTACCATGAAAATTTATTCCTTCAAAGTCAGCAAGGGAGAATATCTTTAAAATGACTTTGATACCAAGAGTCATACATTTAATACAGTCAGGGGTGACCTCCTATCATCTCTCCTAAAATTTGTCCCCCCTATACTCTATGGTAAGGATTATACAAAAGAAAGAATAGAAGGTGGGTATCATGATAGCTACATTGGAGGTATCCATCATAGTTGTCAAAGAAGCTACAAATATTGTCATATCTAAGCAATGACCTAAAAGAAGAAACAGAAAACTAGGAAGATAGCTGATAGAATGTTGGACAGTGTAAATTTAAAATCCTGGAGGTCAAACTTGATTGGTGATTCCTTGGGTCAAGGATAGCTTGGGCAAAGGGGGGAATTACAAGAAATGATCTCAGAGTGATACTGGGGTGCCAGACTATTTAGGACTTTAAAGATTTGTCTGAGGATATCAGCTTTTACTGAGTGAAATGGGATCATTGACAGGTTCTGACCTAAGGGCTAACATAATCTGATAAAGTCTAATGTGCCTCTGTTATAAAAGAAAGACAGAAATTAGGACTCAGTAATAGACACACACACACACACACCCTGGCTCCTTATACCAGAATAGAAAACATATTACTTCAAATATTCAGATGGTAGATATAATCAGAAGGGAACACTAATGAGATTTACAGGATGCTTGGATATGTGGCAAAGAAAAAGAACACAGCCAAAGATGACTTCAGTCTTTGGCTGAATCAAGTCAGGCAATGAAGTCAGTGTAACTGAGACCAGGATGATGGTGACAGGGATGGTGTTAAGGAGACATTCATTGTACAAGGAAGGACAGAGTTTGGTTTTGGACACATTATTTTGGTTTGCTTAGGCATCAGGCAAATGATAAATAAAACATTGAGTATATGAATCAGAGATTCATAGGTGAGGTCAGGGTGAACAGCAGAACTCAGCAGTCATCAACACAGTGATGACATGAAACCATGAGATGTGATGAGAGACCTGATGAAGACATCTAAGAACTCAGTCTCTAACCAGAAAGAAGAATACTCCTCTGACTCCCAAAGGGATACAGGAAAGGAATGGCCTGTCTGTGTGGCATAGGGAGGAGAAGCTAAAAAAGTATTTTTCCAGAAGTCTGGAAGCTTAAGGATCACAGAGATCCTATGAAGTTTAGGAACCAAGGATAGAGACAAATTTACAGTTTTAATAAGAAGGACAAGGAAGCAAGATTGAGTATTGGTTTTAGTCACATGACTTTGACAAGGGTTATGGTCAACACAAAACCTGATGGTATAGGTCTGGTGGAAAATGGGGGAGAGAGGTGGAACAGAAAATAGTGCAACTATTTGGAGATATTATCCTATACACAGAAAGGAAGACTAGATGATGACTGGAGATGCTTATGCCATAAGGTCCTGGGGCTGGTAAAGTGCACACTTTGCAAGTGTGAGGACCTGAGTTCGGATCTCCAGTACCCATATAAAATCCTAGCATGATGGCACTGCCCTGAAATCCCAGTGATGGGAAGGTAAAGTCAGAAGGATCCTAGAGGTCACTGGGCAGTCTAGCCAATCAGTGAGCTCCAGGTTTAATAAGAGACCTCATCTCAAAATATAAAGTGGGGAGTGACAGGGGAAGATGTGTGCTGCATTAATCTCTAGCCTCCATCTGCATCCACTCCCATGTGAGCATATGCAGGAATATGCACAGATGGGGGACTCATGTTTGTATGCTGATGACCATGACCCACTAAAATAAGAAAAGTGGAATATTCAGAGAAGGAAGAGAACAAGTGACATGTTAGGATACCAATGGGATAGTAATGTCACATTTGGTTAAGGACATCATCTGAGATTCCTTCTTTAAGACCTCAAAATCATACTTGATAAATGATAACATGTCACAAATTGTATTGGAGTCTTATGATACAGCATCTTGTGACAGAGAAGAGGGTAAAAGCACCTGTCAAATTCAGAAAAACCGAGATTCAGATTACAATCAGTGTAAGTAATCATGATTAGAGTGACATGATCAGACTAGAAACTGAGATCTTAAAAACTTCCAGGGTCAAATGCAAACAGCCTTGTGGGAGCAGTGTGGTCTCTCCCCGTGGAAGCCTCATCACAAGAAGCAAAACCCTAAATTATTCCATGTCTCCATCTTCTCTCCCACAAAAATATGTCTCATTATTTTGATTTGGAAGTGAATTACTTTAAAATTTTTAAATTAGTTAACCAATCACACAATTATATGTGTAGATAAGAGCATACATGTGCACATACGGTTTCAAGAGCCATTGGGGGAATGTAGAGGTCAGAGGACAACTTGTGAATATTGGGGTTCTTAAATCAGGAAGTCAGGCTTGACAGCAAGCACCTTGACCTGCTGACGGATCTTGCCAGACCTGGAAGTTATGTCTAAGACAGCAGCCACTGTGAGCTGGAGAAAGCTGTGTATGCAAAACAGCTTCTCTTCAAGTGAAAATTGGAGATGTCTCAAATAGCAGAGAAGTGGGGATTCCAAAGACTCTCTGGGATTAAAAAAACAAATACTGTACTGTGTACAATAGGTCCTTGAGTCAGAAGGGAGGGGGAAGGAGAAGGCAGAGCAGTACAAGGGGATCAGGAGTCAAACAGCAATTAAGGGAACAAAGGTCAGCAGATAATAATTATAGGCAGTTAGGGAGGGAATTAGAGCTGGAGAGGTGCTAATTACATGAGCCATTTAGACAAGGGTGGGGCTTTTCTGAGAACAACAAAATGAGGGCTGATTACCTGCTAAAAATAAAGGCAGGGCCTCTGAGCCAGGCTCACAAATCTGGCTCTGTCCCAGGCAGAGAGAAGTTCTGTGCTGGCTTAGCTGCTCTGTGGGTCCTGTAGGAGTGGCATGCCTCCACCTTTTTCCAAGTTCTGATGCAGGGGTCTGGGTCTATGAATCACACCAGCTCCAAAGGAAATGGCAGAGCAGAGTGGAGTTTGAGGATACAGAGTGAGTATTCAGATATCCAGCAATCCATGTAATTCTTCTAGGAGCAGGCTGGACGATATAGAAGAATGCTGGCCAAAGAGAGGGAATAAAGTCCCAGCTTGTTTTGTTCTTGGTTAAGTTGTCCATGAGGAGGCTGCCCAAGATGGGATGCTTCTCTTCAATTTGAATGCAGTCAATCTCCAGACTTTCCTACCTTTGTAACCAGTGCAGGAATGTTGGTCTAGCTTTCCCAGTGGCTTACACAGCATCCTTTGTTTCTCCTGTTCCTTTGTGAGATCGCCATTCCCTACTGCGGGCTGTGGGAGTAACAGAAAGGTCCAGCAGAAACAATAGAAGCAGGAAATGCATGCTCAAAGCATATTCTGTTGGCCAGCTAGCATCACATTATACCTGACCCATGAGACTGCATAGGACATTTGCACCCATCTTCTGGATGTGGGAAGTTTTTGTTGTGAAGATTTTCCATTATGATGGATGGCATCGTTTACCAGGTACTAAGGTCTCTTTGTGTTTCAGTAGCTATGTTTACCTTGGTGGGCTTTTCTTTGGGCATGTCCCATGAAAGCCTTCCCTTACCTGGAAACTGGGACAGAGGGGAGGACATCCTATTGGGACTCTAGATGAGAGAAGCATGGGAGAATAGCAATGTAGAAGGATCCAGTGGGTCCTAGAAACCTACAAGTAGAACATTATGATTGGCAGATTTGGGTCAAGGGGTCCCGCTCAAACTAAGGCACTAGCCAAGGACAATACAGGTGGTAAAATTTAAACCCCTACCCTGATCTAGCCCATGGACAGGACAGTCTCCATAAAATCTTCTACTGAACTACAAACTGACCCAAGACCCAATGACTTCAAGTAGCAATGAGATGATGTCATCTGGTGTAGCAGTCACCTGAGGGCATGGTGGAACTACAGTGAGGTGGCCTGCTCACAGGGCTGCTAAATTTGTATGTGGTTTTGGTTGGAGGGCTCACTTTCCCTTCATATAGCTCTTCAGTTGTGTATTCTTATGGTATAGAGGATGGCTTCTTCTAAAAGGAGCAATGAAGAAGTCCGAAAAAAAGGAAGGACTTGTGTGGACTTGTTTGTGTTTTACCTCACCTTGGGAGTCATGTGTCATATACTAAAACTTTCGCAATATTAAAGTGGTCCTACATTTCATCCTCAAAACACAAGGCTGTGAATACTACTGTCTTACAATTTTGTATTTTATTTGTTCTTTCAGCAATGTGTAAGCATAGCTTAAATTCCTTCAATTGATTTTTGTGAATCCAAAATATTGGATTGGGTCCCTACTACACGCTAAGTATTGTTTCTAAATACTTGATAAGTGAAACCTGAAGTTCTTCTGAGCTGTTCAAGATGCTTAGTGACGGAAAGAATGTAGGAAAAAAAATGTCGGAAGCTTATCGTTATTGAGAATTTGATCAACATTAGAATGAAGACACATAGGTGAGTGAAATCCCTGCTTTCAAGGAATTAAATGTCTAATGGAAGATTTTTATGTTAAGAGACTTTCCCATGGTGATAATAATTATGTTAAGTACTCACACACATACACACACACACACACACACACACACACACACACACACACCCCTTTATGTCAGAAGTGTTCTAAACAGTAGTATTATGGGCTTATCTGCATTCAGTTAGCAAACAATTCTTTTATTGCATTTTGAAGGTGAGAGTATTTCCAACTTGTATTTCTAAAAGAAGAGGCACACTGTAGACTTAGGAGTAGTTTTCCAGAGGGCAAAAGATGTGTGGTTTGAGAAGGTAATAAAAGAAGAAATGTTGCACCAAATGTAAATTTTGTGTGTTTGGCTTTCCTGGAAATATTTAAATGAGAAAATGTGGATTCATAATTGAGTAATACAGCACATAAACACTTAAGCATCTTGTCTTTGCCTTTGCCAGCTGGGCACATCTATAGCTGGAATCAAAGCAGGAAGAAGGAGGCCTTTCCAATGGAGACACGATTCCATGCTTTTGGGGAGGGAAAAGAATAGACTTTTTAAATAGTATAATTTACATACAATCAAATGCCCAAATGGTATGTGTATATACAAGCCCATACTCAGAGTCATATATACTCTGCCACAATAACTTAAATGTGTTTGAGTCTGGACATAATTATATTGAAATTTGGAACAAATGTGTCTAGATATAATATTTGTAATAGGAAAATTCCTCTCTTAATCAATATCAGAACATTTTTAGAGTTTGGGTGGGAAGAGAGCTTGCACATAATGAGCTTCCACTAAAGTCCGGCCATGTCTCTGTGAGTTGCATATTAACAGCTCCATTTACAGAACTGAAAACCTGAGACACTCACCCTATATAATCTGTTTCAAAGTCGTATTATTTTATGATTGTTTATGAAACATAGAATTATGCTCTCTTTTTCTCAGCCTTGGTTGCAATTCACTAAAATTAAACTCATTCTATTGTAAGGACACAAACACTAGTTTTTTTTTTAAAGATTTATTTATTTATTATTATTTATACAGAGTTCTGCTTGCATGTACACCTGCAGGCCTGAGGAGGGTATCAGATCACATTACAGATAGTTATGAGCCACCATGTGGTTGCTGGGAATTGAACTCATGACCTCTGGAAGAGTAGTCAGTGCTCTTAACCACTGAGCCATCTCTCCAGCCCCAAACACTAGTTTCTTACATATTTGATTGATAACCTTCATCTGTGGCCAGCACTATCCTGGGGGCTAAGGAAAAAAAAAAAGATAAAATCTTGGTGTCAGTTTTTAACTGTTATGAACAGTCTAGAATATGTCCAAATGAAATAAAGCCCAAAATAAGCATTGTTTGATTTGCTAATCACAGATTAATGAGGAAGTAATAATAGAATGAAATGTGTGAACAAGGCTTAGCAGTACCGACAGAGTATTGGATTAGACATAGAAGACTGAGGGAGAATGAGAGTCAAGGAGAAAGAGACAGAAAGGTAGAGACAAAGGGAGGATTGCTGCACAGGGATGACCCTATAAATAGACAGAGTCCATGTCTGCCCAGATACAAAGCAAATAATCCTTGTAATCAATACTCATGCCACTGCCATTGGAAGGTAGCAGGGTCATCAAATTTGAGGTACTTATAGGAAATCATCTTAGTTACCTTTCTATTGCTGGGAAGGGAAAATATGGCCAAACACAACTTGCAGGAGAAAGATGTTATGACTTATAGTTCCAGAGAGCTAAAGCCTATTGGCATCATGGCAGGGATTATGGCAGCAGGCAGCAGGCCTGGTGCTGGAGGAGTAGCCGAGATATCACATCTTTATTTGCAAGTAGAGCAGAGAAAACTAACTGGGAATGGCAGGGGTTTTGAAACCTCAAAGCCCCTGGTGGCATACCTCCTCCAACAGGGCCATGTTCTAATCCTTCCCCAACAGTTTCATTGAGGATCATGTATTCAAATATACAAGTCTTTAGGAGCCATTTTCAGTCTAAATACAACAGAAGTCTATCCAAGGAATTGTTAATTAGTGAACTCCATTTAAAATCATGATGGAATAGGTCACAACAGAAGAAATGATTCACATTAGGGTTACTGATAGGAGATGGGAGGGTAATATTTCCTTTACAAATCTCAGAATATAGTTTGTGAGACACCATGAGCTCTGTTATTAGAACCTTCATCTATGGTGTTCTAATCTTTTATATTTTAGGAAATGCTTTTTTGCCTCTAGGTTTTAATAGAATGAAGTCCTCATCCCCACCCCCCTCTCTCTCACTCTCTGTCTGTCTGTCTGTCTGTCTGTCTGTCTGTCTCTCTCTCTCTCTCTCTCTCTCTCTCTCTCTCTCTCTCTCTCTCTCACACACACACACACACACACACACACACTCACAGAGCTTCCTTAATTTGTTTCTGTTGGAAGTTTTGCAAAGGCATTTTATGTTTGGCTTTTATATCTATTTTAGAGAATGCAGAAGTTTGTTGACAGGCAACTGTCTTCTCTTGAGACAGTTTAATTTTCACGGGCATCCAATCCTTTCCTTTACAGAGCCTCTTATGAGAGAGCTCCATATCTCAAAATGAGGAAGAGAATGAACCCAGTAGATGAGACTCCAGATGATAGACAGGTCTCAGACACATGGCCTAATGGACTGAAGATGTGCCTTTTATTTAGCAAATATTTACAGAGACTCTTCTTTATAACACATCTCGGGTTAGTAATATAACAGTGAACAAGATAGTCTTTGCCCTTGCAGACCTTAGTCTGTGAGGCATAAAGAGAGATAAATCTAGGAAAATATGGGACAATGACCTCTAATCTACACTGTGATTTCATTTTTAAGTTAACTTCACCTTTCAACTGCTTATTTCCATGCCCCATTGGTGAAGACCAGAAATAATATAAAAAAGCCTAAGCAGCCTCCCATGGTAGCTGTTTGCTGTCTTATTGGGGTTCAGTCCAGATATTGGCAATGAATCAAGAAAGTTCCTGCCCCAGCCTTCAAGCCGTGCAGAAACTCTGGTCTCTGGTATTTTTTAAGCTTTGATGACCACATAGGTACTTGCTGTCTTAGTTTGTTTTCTACTGTTGTGATAAAGACCATGACCAAAAGTAACTTGAGAAAAAGTTGTCTTTCACCTCACAGTTTACTGTCTCTCCTGAAGGGAAGTCAGGGCAAGGACCTAGAGGCAAGGACTGAAGGAGAGGCCATGGGGGAACGCTGCTTTCTGGAATGCTCTCCAGAGCATGCTTGACCTGCCTTCTTATACAACCCAGGTCGCCCTGCCCAGAGGTAGCACCACTTACAGGGAGCTGGATCCTCCCACTTCAGTTATTAATCAAGAAAATGACCCACAGATGAGCCTACAGGCCAACCTGATGAAGGCAATTCCTTAACTGACTCTCCCACTTCCCAGATTACTCAGCTTGTGTCAAGTTGCCCCAAATTAATCAGCATACTTGCTGCTTAAAAAGCCGGGCGGTGGTGGGCGGGAGGCAGAGGCAGGCGGATCGCTGTGAGTTCGAAGCCAGCCTGGTCTACAAAGGGAGCCCAGGACAGCCAAGGCTACACAGAGAAACCCTGCCTCAAAAAACCAAAAAAAAAAAAAAAAAAAAAAAAGCAAGGACCATAGGGTGTATACAGATGTGTTGTGATGTGACCCACACCCGAATGACAGGGCCAAACCCTGAACTTATTTGGGAAACAGTTTTTTCTTTTTGTTGATAATATTAAGGATTTTGAGATAAGATTTACCATGAGCTTTAAATACAATAACTGGTGTCCTTATATGAGAAGGGAAAGTTCCCTTTGGGTAGCATGTGGACACACCTGCAAGCCGGAGATGACTGTAGCTAGGAGATGGTCAGGGAACAGTGCTCTCTCAGAACATCCAGGAGGAAACCATGATGGTGGTACCTTGATTTCAGACCTTGGGATTCTAGGATTGTGAAAGAATCAGTCCTACTGTCTTAAGCCACAATTTATTTAGACTAAGACACTAAGTAGAGGGTAATTGTAAATTTGGTCCTGTCCCATTCATAGACTAAGCAGAAATGAGGGATTGGAATGAAAGGGTTCCTAGCAGTTACAGATAGTCAAAAGATGGCATTTTATTTTTCAGCGATGCAATCTAAAATAGGCAAGTCTAGATGGGTGTATTTCTCCCCTCAGTCATAGCTCTTGGACAAGGTTTGGACCTCAGACCAAAGGATCCTGTCTTTTAGATATACCAAAAAGTAGGCCAAGTACAGATATTGACAAATTAAGAGATAACACATCCAAATAAGCTGTTAGAAACATTAGGGTATTTGGTATTCCAAAAAAGAAAAAAAAATTAAACTAATCATCACGACAAAATCATAAGTTCCTTGAATTACTCATATGTATTATATATTCATGAATGCTCTAAGTTGAAGTTTTTCGCTACTTTCCCAATATCAATGCAAAAGTGGCCAGCATGAATACATAAAATTCTACATAAGTAAATGAAATAATCAAATGCATGCATTCCTACCCAATTTCTTAGTTATACTTATACATTGTAATTATATAAAATATACCCACTTAAAATTACACCTATTTTTATATGCCATAAACCTCTGTTTAAACTCACCACAAACCTTTATGACATTATCTTTATTATCATTAAGACATTGTTGAATCAAGCAAGTTAGTTTTTGAGGTTTTAAAACTCAAGAAGTTCATTTCTAGGAAGCATTACTAGCGTTTTTAAGTGAGTTGTTTGGAAGATAGTAATTGTTGAATCTATATCCAACACTGGGTCATCTAACTAGAAACTTTCTGAGCATCCAAAGAGTCATTCCCATAATATCTAGGAACTTGAGTTTTTCCTCATTTGCTTGTGTCATTTTAAAACAGGATCTCCATATGTATCCCAGTTTGGCCTTAAGCTGTTGATCCTGGAGCTTCCGCTTATCAACTACTGGGATTGTAGGTATACCTTTACCACACCCATCTTGAGTTTTCATAAACACACACACACAAACACACACACACACACACACACCACATGCACACAGTTTCCCCAGTGTCAATATTTACTGTGTTACATATGAAAATGGGCTTTAAAATCTTGTTTACATGTCTAAGTATTGTAACACATACTTGTAATCCCAGTACCAATTTGTGACTTCAAAAAGAGGAGGTTGTTAAGATCAAGGTCAACTTGAGCTATAGAGAATAGCCTTTTCTCAAGAAAAAAATTCTTGTTTACAGTATCTACAATGTGAAATTATGGCCTTACACTAACAAAAATCAGGTTTTCATAACCACAGAATTAGTTGATTGCTGTTAAATTTCATTGTTTTAAATCAATTTGTCTCATAAGTTCTATAATTATCCTATATTAGCAATAATTAATGAGGTTCAAGATTCATGTAGCTCTCCCTGTAATGCACTTTTCCCTCTCAGAATGAACAATTTGAGAGAATGCTCTTAAACTTATGGAAGACTTGAAATACATAGGGAAATCTCTCTATTCTAACATGTTTGTGTGTTTTGTTTTGCTTTTTGGTGGTACCGGGTATTGAACCAAGACCTGGGTACATGTTAAGCATGTCCTTTATCCCCAGAGCTACTCTAACTGTGTGTGTGTGTGTGTGTGTGTGTGTGTGTGTGTGTATAAAGACATGATCAAGTGATTAAAATGTAATTTAACTAAATAGTGCAGATAATCTGACCATTTTTAATATCTTGAGTTTCAAATGTCTTGTTTTAATCTTGATTTTATTCAAAAGCTACATTGGCACAATATGGCTTCCTTCATTGAAAATTTAAACTTTTAAACACCCAACAAGACTGGATAGTGGTGGCCTCTGAAATTGTAAGATCTTTTGACTTTGTGTACATAGATGGTGCTGACCCAGGTGCAAAATGAGTTGGTGTAAGAAGACCTACCTAGAAAAGTTAGAGAGTGAGCCCAACCAGTGAAGCGACGAAGAGGGGAGAAATCATATTATGGCAATCCAGAACTTTAATACTATATTCTTTGCAGTCTCCTTGGGCCACAGCCATACTTTAGCTCCTGTTTTATACGGTTCATGGAATTCACAGCTCTCTTCTCATAATATACCATTAAATTAGCATGAGCCTAAATCTGACGTTTCAGTATAGTTGTTTCCAGTCAAACTTCCTTTTCTTCCAAGGTCTTACTTTCTCTAGCTGATAAATGGACACATTCGTGCTCTTCACAGGAAGCGTTATGATCAAATAACAGGGGTGCCTGGGAATGTTTTAGAATTTATAAATTGCCTAGTAAAATATTCATGACTAATCCAATTACTCTAATTATTAAGGGTAAGTTATGGGATGTCTCTCACATTCCTACAAGACAAGATCATGAGACAACAGTCCTGCTCTTACAAGCTCTGGATCATGAAACAGCCTCTGAGAGTGATGTCTGCCACAGTGCAAGCCTGAAGACTCAGCAGCAGCCCAGCAAGGATAACCTTTTCAGAACTGAATTGAGTCCATGAAGCAGGAAGTTCTTCCCCTCTTCAGTGCTTCTTGATCCAGACACCAGTTTCTTGGATCTTTAAGCAGCACCTCTGACTGGGCTGCTGGATACTCTGTCAAGGCATGTCTCCATGTATCAAACATTTCTTGTGATTTTACTTCGTCAAAGTCTACCTGACTTTCAGACCTTGCTTTGGATTGGTGGTCTGAGCACTGTGACTAAATAATTTCAGCTAACATGGGATGGTTGGTTGTTGTTAAAAAAATAACTTGCTTTTTTCCCTCATTGTGTGACCAACTAATAAAATACTTGAAACATTCTTTATGATTCTCCAAATCATAAAGAAGACCAAAGCTAACAGTTTGAAATTTCACATATATGAAAGTAAATATAACATGTATATAATGAATATATACTCATTTAGTTCTGTCAATTTTCATTTTATATTTTGAGCATTTTCTTATTTTAGTGTTCCTCAAAATACCATTTTAGTGTAGGCATAATAATTCTTTATTTGGGGGAGATCCAAGATGGCGGCGAGCAGTGTGGACCGTGTTTGGAAGCTCCAGTGAACAGTTCGGGGAATTGCACTGATTTCTGAGCCATGAACACCAGGATCCCGACACCACGGCAGCAGGAGTGCTCCACGGTTCGGAAGGACCAGGGTGCGGAGGACCTGCGTGCCCCTACACACGGGAGGAGTGCGGATTTTCTCGGATCAGAGCAGCGGCGGCACAGGCGGCGTCAGCAACACCAGCAGCAGCGACTGAGGTTTGCAGCTCAGAGCCATCCAGTGGAGGCGGTTAGTGTGGTGGCCGGTGGGAGTTGCTGCGGGAGAGGGGACACTGGACAGGATTTGGGTCGCGTGGTGCTTTGTGACCCAAGCTGGACACGGCGGACAGTTCAGCCCCAGAGTCCCGGGTACAGCTCAGGGCGCAGTGCTGTGGAGACACTGATTCAGCGAAGCGGGCAATTCTGCCCAAGACAATAGCTTAGCGGAGCCATGGCTCCCCTGCTGTGACACAGGCTAGGCGGAGCACTCAGTTCCGCCCCAGGCCCGTCTCTGCACAGCAGCAGTTCACCTGCTGTGACGCAGGCTGGGCGGAGCACTCAGTTCCACCCCAGGCCCGTCTCTGCACAGCAGCAGTTCACCGGCTGTGACACAGGCTGGGCGGAGCACTCAGTTCCACCCCAGGCCCGTCTCTGCACAGCCACAGTTCACCTGCTGTGACGCAGGCTGGGCGGAGCGCTCAGTCCCACCGGAGGCGCTAGCACACATCAACGAGCAGTTCTGCTCAAGACATTAGCTCTCCTCAGAGGGCAGTTTTAGGGCGCTGACGCAGGCTGAGGTCAGCACGCAGATTCAGCCCAGAGGCCCTAGCTGGACTTGCTGGGCGGATTAGGCCCAGGGATTCTTCCTGAGCTGTGCACACGGGCTCGGCGGCCCCAAGACTCTGGCTGGACTATGCACGCAGTATAGGCCTGGAGGCCCGGGCTGAATTCAGCGTGCAGTGTGGGTCCATAGTGTCTGGCTGAGCTCGGAGCACAATTCTGCCCCAGAGACTCGGGTGGAGCTCGGCGTGCAGCTTAGGGCCACAGTCCCTAAACGTGCTTGGCAGACAGATTGGGCCCAGAGTCTCTAGTAGAGCCTTTAGCACAGTCCCGGCTCTAAGACTCTGGTTGGACACAGTGTGCAGTTTGAATCCAGAATTCCTGGCTGAGCTGCGCGGATGTTTCGGGCATGAGTCAATAACTGACCACAGCAAGCAGTTTGGCCAAACACCCCTAGCTGAGCTTGGTGCGCAGTCCTAGCCCGAAAATTCTGGCTGGACCCTGTGTGCATTTGAGCCCAGAATTCCTAGCTAAGCTCGGCAGACGGTTCAGGCCCTGAGATACTAGCTGAGCTCGGACGGTGGTTTGGGACTAGTTTCCCTGGCTGGACCTGGCAGGGAACCCAGAAGGCTGTGGATAACTTGGCCTGACCCAACGCTCATCCAGAGACCCAGAACGATTACAGGACCCACAGCACAGGAGAGCTGAGGATCACTGGCTGTGAGAGCCCAAAACGCCAGGGCTAACCTCCTGCCATCCACAACAGTGAAACATAAGAGCTTCCAACCTACGGAAACCATGAGAAAACAAGTGAATCTATCATCAGACTCCCTCCATCCAACTCGGGAATCTACCCAACGAAAACAAAGCCGGCAAGATGTCTAAAGGACAGCGTAAAAGCATACGCAAAAAACCTCAAAACAACATGGCGTCTCCAGTTTCCAGCTATCCCAAAGAAAACAACCCAGAGAGCTCAAATACAACAGAAATACAAGAAAATGACCTCAAATCCTTAATAAGGAGCATATTAATGGAGGAAACAAATAAAATTCGTAATCAAATACAGGAAGATGCAGCAAAACAGGTGAGAGACATAAAAGAAGCACATAGAGTGGAACTGGAAAAATTTAAGGAAAATGCAAATAACCAGATGGAAGAAATAATTAAAACGGTTCAAGCTCTGAAGACCTATAAAGAGGCAATGGAAGAAACTCAGGAATATACAAAAAATGAGGTGAAAGAAATAAAAAAATCAGTTCAAGATCTGAAGACAAAAATGGATTCAATGATAAACACACAGACAGAAGAAAAACGAGAACGTGAAACCTCAGAGAAGAAGGCGAGCAACACAGAGGTGAGCCTTTCTAACAGAATCCAAGAGACGGAAGAACGAATTTCAGGTCTAGAAGATACAATCACAGATCTTGAAGCAACCATTAAAGATAATGCCAAATCTGGAAAACTCCTGACACAAAACATCCAAGAAATTCAGGACACCATGAAAAGAAAAAATCTGAGGATAATAGGCATTGAAGAAAGAGAAGATATCAGACTCCAAGGCCCAGAAACTATTCTCAACAAAATTATACAAGAAAATTTCCCCAACCTAAAGAAAGAGATACCTATAAACATACAAGAGGCCTACAGAACTTCAAATAGAATTGACCAGAAAAGGAAAACTGCCCGTCACATAATAATCAAAACACAAAACATACAGAACAAAGAAAAAATATTAAAAGCTGCAAGGGAAAAGGGCCAAATAACATTCAATGGCAAACCTATCAGAATTACACCAGACTTCTCAGCAGAGACCATAAAAGCCAGAAGAGCCTGGACAGAGATCCTGCAAACCCTGAGAGACCACAGATGCCAGGCCAGACTACTTTACCCAGCAAAACTATCAATAAACATTGATGGAGAAAACAAAATATTCCATGACAAAAACAAATTCAAACAGTACCTATCCACAAATCCAGCTTTACAGAAGGTACTAGAAGGAAAACTCCATCCCAAAGGGTCAAGCTACAACCAAAACTACTCAGGAAATAGGTAATTATACCATGGCAAAAACACAACTACACAAACACTCGATTGGAAACAACATCAAAATTAAGACTCTTAACAGTCACTGGTCGTTAATATCTCTCAACATCAATGGTCTTAATTCTCCAATAAAAAGACATAGACTATCTGAATGGATGCATAAACAAGATCCAACATTCTTCTGCATTCAAGAAACACATCTCACCTATAATGATAGGCATTACCTCAGGGTAAAAGGTTGGAAAAAAATATTCCAAGCAAATGGTCACAAGAAGCAAGCAGGCGTAGCCATTTTAATATCAAACAAGATAGACTTTCAACCAAAATTAATCAAAAGGGATGCAGAAGGACACTTCATACTCATCAAAGGTAAAGCCAACCAAGATGACATCACAATTCTGAACATCTATGCTCCCAATACAAGGGCACCCACATTTGTAAAAGATCTGCTAAAAAAACTTAAACCACACATCGATCACCACACAATAATAGTGGGAGACTTCAACACCCCACTCTCACTGAAGGATAAGTCATTGAAACAGAAACTAAGCCGTGAAATAACATCATTAACCAATGCCATGGGTCAAATGGATCTAACAGATATCTATAGAACCTTTCACCCAAACAAGAAAGAATATACCTTCTTCTCTGCACCCCATGGAACCTTCTCCAAAATTGATCACATCGTAGGTCACAAAGCAGGCCTCAACAGATACAAGAGGATTGAAATAATACCTTGTATCCTATCAGATCACCATGCTCTTAGGCTGCAATTCAACAACAACAGAAACAACAAAAAGCCTACACGTACGTGGAAACTAAACAACTCTCTGCTAAATGACACATGGGTCAGGGAAGAAATAAAGAAAGAAATCAAGGAGTTTCTGAAATTCAATGATAATGAGGGAACAACATACCCAAATTTGTGGGATACATTGAAAGCAGTGTTAAGAGGAAAACTCATAGCACTAAGTGCCTTTAAAAAGAAATTGGAAACATTGCACATAAGCAGCTTAACAAAACAGCTGGAAGCCCTAGAAAAAAAGGAAGCAGAAACACCCAAAAGGAGTAGACGTCTGGAAATAATCAAACTCAGGGCTGAAATTAACAAATTAGAAACTAAGAAAACAGTCCAAAGAATCAACAAAACCAAGAGCTGGTTCTTTGAGAAAATCAATAAGATAGACAGACCGTTAGCCAAACTAACTAAAAGGCAGAGAGACAGTATTGAAATCAACAGAATCAGAAATGAAAAGGGAGACATTACAACAGACACTGAAGAAATACAAAGAATCATAAGATCCTACTTTGAAGGCATATATGCCACAAAATTTGAAAACCTAAGGGAAATGGATGACTTTCTTGATCAATTTCACTTGCCTAAGTTGAGTGAAGAACAGATAAACAAGCTAAATAGTCCCATTTCCCCTACAGAAATAGAAGCAATCATTGATAGTCTCCCAAGCAAAAAAAGCCCAGGGCCAGATGGTTTCAGTGCAGAATTCTACCAGACCTTCAAAGGTGAGCTAATACCGATACTCTTCAAGCTACTCCAAAACATAGAATTGGATGGAACATTACCAAATTCATTCTATGAGGCCATAGTCACGTTGATACCTAAGCCTCACAAAGACTCAACAAAGAAAGAGAATTTCAGACCAATTTCTCTTATGAACATCGTTGCAAAAATACTAAATAAAATTCTTGCAAAAAGAATACAAGAACACATAAAGGATATCATTCATCATGACCAAGTAGGCTTCATTCCAGGCATGCAGGGATGGTTTAATATACGGAAATCCATCAATGTAATCCACGATATAAACAAACTGAAAATAAAAAACCACATGATCATCTCTTTAGATGCAGAGAAAGCATTTGATAAAATCCAACACCCATTCATGTTTAAAGTTTTAGAGAGATCGGGGATACAAGGCACGTTCCTCAACATAATAAAGGCTATCTACAGCAAGCCAATAGCCAAAATTAAAGTAAATGGGGAGATACTCAAGGAAATTCCTCTAAAATCGGGAACAAGGCAAGGCTGCCCACTCTCTCCATATCTCTTCAATATAGTACTCGAAGTTCTAGCCAGAGCAATAAGACAACAAAAGGAGATCAAGGGTATCCAAATGGGAAAGGAGGAAGTCAAACTATCCCTATTTGCAGATGATATGATTGTGTACATAAGTGACCCTCAAAATTCCACCAGAGAACTCCTACAGCTGATAAATACTTTCAGCAATTTGGCTGGATACAAAATTAACTCCAAAAAGTCTGTAGCCTTCCTATACACAAATGACAAGCTTGCCGAGGAAGAAATTAGGAAATCCACACCCTTCACATTAGCCACAAGCAATATAAAATATCTAGGAGTTACTTTAACTAAGCAAGTGAAGGACTTGTTTGAAAAAAAATTTCAAAACTCTGAAGAAGGAGATTGAAGATGACATGAGAAGATGGAAGGATCTTCCTTGCTCATGGATAGGGAGAATTAACATAGTAAAAATGGCCATCCTACCAAAAGCAATCTACAGAATCAATGCAATCCCTATCAAAATACCTACACAATTTTTTAAAGACATTGAAAGTTCAATTCTGAACTTCATATGGAAAAACAAAAAACCCAGAATAGCAAAAACGACCTTGTACAATAAAAGGTGCTGTGGAGGAATCTCCATACCTGATTTCAAATTGTACTATAAAGCAATTGTAATTAAAACAGCATGGTACTGGCACAGCAACAGGCTGGTTGATCAGTGGAATCGAATTGAAGACCCAGATATGAATCCACACACATATGGTCACTTGATTTTTGATAAAGAAGCCAAATCCATTCAATGGAAAAAGGATAGCATCTTCAACAAATGGTGCTGGTCTAACTGGATGTCTATGTGTAAAAAAATGCAACTGGACCCATATTTGTCACCTTGCACAAAACTCAAATCCAAGTGGATTAAAGACCTCAACATAAAACCAGAGACACTAAGTCAGATAGAAGAAAAAGTGGGGAAGAGCCTGGAACATATTGGCACAGGAGACAACTTCCTGAACAGAACACCAACATCCCAGGCCTTAATGTCAACAATTAATAAATGGGACCTCATGAGGCTGAGAAGCTTCTGTAAGGCTAGAGACACGGTCAAGAGAACAAAGCGACAGCCTACAGACTGGGAAAAGATCTTCACCAACCCTACATCTGACAAAGGTCTAATATCCAAAATATATAAAGAACTCAAGAAATTAAACACCACCAAACCAAATAACCCAATTGAGAAATGGGGCTTGGAACTAAACAGAGAATTCTCAACAGAAGAATATCAAATGGCTGAGAAACACTTAAAGAAATGCTCAACCTCCTTAGTCATCAGGGAAATGCAAATCAAAACGACTCTGAGATTCCATCTTACACCCATCAGAATGGCTAAGATCAAAAACTCAAGCGACACCACATGCTGGAGAGGATGTGGAGAGAGAGGAACACTCCTTCATTGCTGGTGGGAATGCAAACTAGTACAACCACTTTGGAAATCTATCTGGTGCTATCTCAGAAAACTGGGAATAGGGCTTCCTCAAGACCCAGCTATTCCACTCCTTGGAATATACCCAGAAGATGCACCAGCACACAGCAAGAAAATTTGCTCAACCATGTTCATAGCAGCCTTATTCATAATAGCCAGATCATGGAAACAGCCTAAATGTCCCTCAGTAGAAGAATGGTTAAAGAAACTGTGGTACATATACACTATGGAATACTACTCAGCTATTAAAAACAAGGAATTCCCGAAATTTGTGGACAAATGGATTGAGCTAGAGATGATCATAATGAGTGAGTTAACCCAGAAGCAGAAAGACTCAAATGGTATATACTCACTTATATCTGCATACTAGCCCAATGGACATGTCCCATGAAAGCCTTCCCTTACCAGGAAACTGGGACCGAGGGGAGGACATCCTATTGGGACTCTAGATGAGAGAACAATGGGTGAATAGCAATGTAGAAGGATCCAGTGGGTTCTAGAAACCTACAAGTAGAACATTATGATAGGCAGATTTGGGTCATGGGGTCCCGCTCAAACTAAGGCCCTAGCCAAGGACAATACAGGCCGAATAATTTAAACCCCTACCCTGATCTAGCCCATGGACAAGACAGTCTCCACACTTGAGTGGAGAGAGGGATTTGACTTTCTCAAGTACTCTGGTGCCTCACATCTGACTATGTCCCCTGGCGGGGGAGACCTAGTGGCACTCAGAGGAAGGACAGCAGGTCACTGAGAAGAGACTTGATACCCTATGAGCATATACAGAGGGAGGTAATCCCTCTGAGGAACAGTCATAGGGGAGGGGAATAAGGGGAAAATGGGAGGGAGGGGAGAATGGGAGGATACAAGGGATGGGATAACCATAGAAATGTAACAAGAATAAATTAATTAAAAAAAAATAATAATAATCTTTATTTGAGTTTTTCTTTACATAGCTCATTATCTCTTATTTCAAAAATAAATTCACAGTTTACATGGACCATCTCTGTATCTTTCAGTATAAATCTTATTTCTTTAAAAGACACACATTTACAATTAGATTTATTTATTCATACAGATATAATATTACCTTTAAGAGAGAAGGCTAGGGATGGAGAGAATAAACATAGTTTCTCTATTTGGCTACATTGGTGGACCTTGTGTTATGAATTTTGATTTTTTTAACTATTTTTTTTATAGTAACACTCTGAATGTCTCTCATGGACCAATCAAGACCATGTTCTCATTCAATGTACTTTTGTGAGAATAACTCTACACTATGGTTTATGATCTCAGACATGCCGAACAGGACATCTCAGTTTTATAATCACAGTCCTTTTAGGAATGAGCCCGTGAACAAGGATGGGACATTTCTATCCAATAAGAGCCAAGGAAGGCACTTTGTGAGCACAGCTGCAGGTTTATCATCTTTGTTGTGTGTGGAAATGGGAGAAGTAGAAGCTCATTGTTGCTCCGAAGCAACAAAGAAGAGCCCAAGGGGAAAATGGCAATACAAAACTAGTCTCTATCACGTTGTTAAGTCTCTTGAATCAAGTTTCTTCTAAAACTATCACTTGTCCTGAATTTTTCAGGAACATGAACCAACATATTTTATATTTCCTTTTAAATTTTGGTCTCAAGGTACCTTAATGAAGTTAAAAAATTCTGCTTGCAGTTGTGGAAGTCTTTGTGAAGAATGATTTTGTAACCCAACAATGATTCTAAAACTATCAGTCTTCTGATCCTTAGCAAAGATGAGTTTTGGAGGTCCCCTCAAATCATTAAGACACATTGCTACTGCTGCTATTGTTGTTGTTAATATTTTCTGTCCTTTTAGGAGAAGGCCTGGACCCAGTAAGAACAGAGTCCTCTCCTTGCTTTAGTAAAGGCCCAACGGTGGCCAGAAAGACCCATATAGCTTAGGGATTTTCTGCTAGTGAATTTGTCTTTGTTAACATTCCTGAAAAAGTGCTGACTCTGATTAAAGATAAAGTAAATGCCCAGGATTGTGATCAATGCAGCACAGAGGGCCATAAGTGTCTTTGTCTTAAAAAAAGATGCTGACTCCAGAATTCTGTCAGTGTTTGTTGGCCTGTATCCATTCTCCATATCAATTAAAGTCTCACAATGCTGGGGAGACTGGGTTCATGTAAATAGTCAAGAATTCTAAATCCCTTGCAAACGCAATCAACTACTGCTTGTGTGTGGGTTGGAGATTATGGCTCTTGGCCACCACACTGAAAATACACAGAATGACAGGAGGCAACTGGTTATACTCTAAATTTTATGAATGGAAGGTGTGTCTTCTTGTGATCTACAGTTCAAACCATACTTTCTAGGGGAAAACAAAAGTACCTGACCACTTTGAGCTCTGAATTCATACACATACAAGCAACACTAAAGGTTTTGTTGTATTTACGTAGTTGAGAGTTTATATATAATGACAGTAAGAATTAAAAGAAAAGAAGTCATCAATTTGAGAGGGAGAGAGTGAGTAGGGGGGCATGGGAGAGGCTTGAGGGAGGGACATTAATATATTTGGAGGAAGAAAAAGGAAAATTGAAGTTACAAAATTATATTTTAATTAAAATTTTAGCTGAAAAAAACCCAATTTTTTTAAAGCCCTGATTATCTACTGATTATTGCAATTTTATATTAAAACAAAGTAATGAAAACAAACTCCAGGGTCCCTTTTTCTACTGACAGGACAGCAAGCAAAGAACTGTCTGGCAGCACTTTGGAGAACATACAGTTCATCCTTTGATGTAGTGGCCAAGGAAGACTTCCTCAAAGAAATGAGGTAGAAGACATAGAAAAGATAATGAAGGAAAAGAGTTTACAGGGAGAACACTGAAGCACAAAGGAGCCCACACCCAGAGATGCAAGTTGGAGGGCCAGTAGCATTTTGTGAGAGTCAGACTAAAGCCGAGAAGAGTAAGGAGTTGATAAAAAACATCTGGGTCAAGTTTAGAAAGACGCTGTGATCTGGTTAGACATGTGGATATTTACCTTGGGGGTAACCAACATTTGAATGGAAAGGTGCCTCTTTTACATTAGAGTTTTCACATCAGAAAGGAATGCAGGATTTATGGGGTTCATTCAATTTCCCAGAATAGGTGTCATTTATAGGAGAAAGATGTCTAAGGAAAGACTGGAGTGTGAGCTGTAGAGGTCTATTGATATTTTTGCCCATCTTTCCTATGGTTTCCCCGTTTGATCATAGTGCTTGGGTTGACAAAGGTAAGCACATTTTTCCAAATCTTCAAGTCACTGTTAAGAATCCTCAGTGGTGGCGCACACCTTTAATCCCAGCACTCGGGAGGCAGAGACAGGTGGATTACTGTAAGTTCGAGGCCAGCCTGGTTTACAAAGTGAGTGCAGGACAGCCAAGACTACACAGAGAAACCCTGTCTTGAAAAACAAAAACAAAACAAACAAACAAAACAAAAGAATCCTAAATGGGCACTGAGATCTGTGATCTTTGAAAATACCATGTCAGCAAGAGGTAAAGATTAGAGAGCTTCCAAGAGGTGCTTTATTTGAGTTCACAGATTGGTTCCATCATCAGAGAACCAACCATGAAAATACCCCCATGGAAAGACCTTCTTGTAGTTGTTATTATATTTGCTTTGAATCTTACAGGAGAATGGAATTCACACAGTACTTTTAGTGTTTTTTTGTTTGTTTGTTTAATCTCCAAAGCTGACGTCACAACTAGCCTTTCTTCTACACTTGATAGATGAAGAAATTATTGCTCTGGGTGGCTTGCCCAGATTCACAAAGCCCATCTGTAATGAATGTTGATCCAGAATTTGATATAGTTCCTGACAACAAGGTAAATATGCTATGAAGGAAATCACAGAGATGGTCTCTACCTTGAAAAGTAAATACTCATTCTTTCAGTTTGTGACGGGTATTTATTAATTCAAAAATTTTAATGTTTTCTATGTGATAATGACTAATGATAAAGTCAGTTTTGTTAATTTAGCATGTATAATTTTGGTGAAAAGTGGATATATTAAACAATAACTTTTTAACTTTCCCAGTAACTTATTTCTATGAGAAATGGTTTATTACTTGTTTTATGGAGTGTGTAGGCCTCCTTAAACATGGACTTACCAGTTTTCCTATAAATCCACTGAACCCAGAATCGTGAATGTGGCTCATCAGTGCCCGCTGGCATTAGAGATTAATTTGAAAATGCCATGTGATCCAAGGCTAGATTATGTTTTAGAATTTACAGAAGCTGTTAGCGGAGACAACTGTCCTCTCCTTCTCTGAGATGATGGTTTGTCAAGAATTTTAATATTGGAAATAATGGGGAGCCCCTTTCTTATCCTGTGGGGCAGGGAAGGGAGGCTGGTCAAATATCTTTTTGAAAATAAAAGATGGCAACACAGAATAAGATGAAATTTAGAAATTAGGAGATGAAGATAAAAAGAGGCCCTGCAAATGGCAAGAGAACAGATGGATCTGGAAGTTCCTTTTTGTTGGGAGGATTGCTTAGCTTTAAGTTTGTTCAATTTTCTGTTCCAACTGATGTTCACACAATCAGAAATTGTGAAAAATCACTCGGAAGAAAATGAAGCCGAGACTAGAAATGGGGAACAACCAGTTAGGATGTGAGCACTAGCTGCCCTCAGAGCATGGGTTACATCATAGCACAATTGGGGGTGTCCACATAGATGAAGTCCACTATGTCTACTCCAAGAGTGATGCCATTGAATGGGTGCCCTCAGTGTCTGCAGTACTGTTGTCTGACTTTTCCCAGGAAGATGTAAATTACCATTTGCTCATCTCAGGTCAATTCCAGGAAGAGAACCAAGAAACCATTCCATTCAAGTCTAGTCAGTGAATCAATGAGTTTATTTGGGTTATTTATAGGACCCATGGTCGATTCAAAGGCAGGTAAATGACTAAAATGCCCATCCCAGCATCAGAGCCTTATTGTAAATTTTATTAGTTTCCTGAGTTTTGTGATCCCCCTTTTCCTTCCAAGAGTGTGTGTGTGCATGCGTGCGTGCGTGCGTGCGTGCGTGTGTGTGTGTGTGTGTGTGTGTAGTTTACATGCGGAGGCTACAGACCAATCTCAGTTGTCCTTGCTCAGGAGACAGTGACTATTTGTTTGTTTGTTTATTGATTGATTGATTGTGATGTGGTGTCTCATTAGTCTGAGATAAGCAAACAGATAAAGCTGGATGGTCAGTGGGCCCCAGAAATGTACCCATTTCCACTTCCGCAGTTCTGGGTTTATAAGTAGACACCAGCTGGCTCATCTTTTCTTTACCTGGACACTAGTGTTTGAACCCAAGTCCTCATGCTTGTATGGAAAGCATCTTTATCAACTGAGCTAATGCTTCAATCCTAAGGAAACCGCTACATAATACATGCTTAGTTTCTGACTTAGATGGGCTGCTTTGCGGGAGATTTTGCCATTCTCCCCTAGACAGGGGAGATATGATTCAGCCTAAAGCCACTAACAAGTAACAAGCTCATAGACAAAGGGCGGCCTGGGTTCTGGGAATTGTGATAATGAGGCTGCTAAGGGCCTCTGGGCCGAGTCAGCTGCTAAGGACACAGGCCCTGGCCAGCTCCTACCTCGTGTGGGCTTTGACTGGAAACAGTAGAAGCTCATTAGGGACCAATGGTTTTAAAAATAGTACCATCTTCTTTAATCAGGCAGTGGGCTAGCGCTCAGACCCTCTCGATAGGAATGCAGGCTGCAAGGAAAAGGCTGGGCAGGCACTGAAGGGCATGGGAAGACAGCTGTAGCCAGCTGCCACCAGCTATAATTCTGGTCATACCCGTCTCCCACCTCCTAGGGCACAGTGCTTGAAGGGCTAATTAGACACCTTGTGTAGTACTACAATGAATTCCTTGGGAAACATTGCCAACTACTGCCCCGACCAGCCTTCCAGAAAGACGAGACATTATTAGGCTTGGCCTTGGGTTCGGGCAAGGCAACTCTGGCTGGAAGTAAGAGTGGAGAACAGCATCTCACCCACACAGGCCTGGCCTTGCCAATAGCTCCTGGCTTGTGCTTCTGGGATTTCTGATGGGAATGCTGAGAATGGATGAGAGGAAGGCCCAGACTTCCTCCCCACACAGACACTGCTTATTGGAAGGATGTTGGCGCAAACCACACTGCTGGCTGTTCCACGCTTCCCCTCAGCTCAATTAAGGCAGCAATCGGTATTTCTTAATTGCTGCTCCTGTTCCATCCCCTGCCCCTCCTCCTCTCTCTGTCCACTGCGGCGTAGCACCAGGGGACCAGTTTGTCCTTTGAGAATGGCCTGTGAGGGAAAAGGAAGTGATTCAAGAAGGCAGAAAAGCCTTAATACCTAGAAGAGTCTTGCAGAAATAGTTCAGAAGTCAGAACATTGTCTGGTTAACCTCACACCCAAATTTGAGGCCACCCTCCAGCAGCAAGGCTGACATATGGCCCAGCACTTTCATTTATCTTTACCTGGCCTCTCTATTCTATATCTGATTTTCCTAGTTCCCTAGTTCTTACTGGATATGTGTTGATTTTAATCCTAGTATCTTATATGAGGGGCTTTGTGGGATGAGATCAGGTATGAATATTAAAAGAAAAATTAAAATTACATTTGTGGAAAGGAAAACAAAAACATGAGTGATATATTAATAAGTGACTGTGTGTATGTATGCACATGCATGCATACACACATGTGTGGTTGAACGTGTGCACACCTGTGTGTGGTGTTTGTGTTTATGTATGTGTACATGTGTGCACATGTATTTGTGTTTGTGGATCTGTGTCATCTATAAACTTTAAAGAGGTTGGTTTAAGTCTTTCGCATTCAACTCATATGGGCCTTGAACAGATACTAGGGAAATTACTTGACATAAAAATGAATCCCAGAAATTAATGGTTAATTCTAACTGAGATGGTCAAGGAGTTTGAAGTAGCTGGGTAGATGATTCTCAAACTAAGAATTCTTAACAAATGTGTTTCTCAATCCTTCCTTTCTTGCTCCTTTCATTCACTCTTTTCTCCTTCTTTCCATATTTTCATTTTCCTCTTGTTTACCTGCATGCATGACTTTCTCTTGCTTCCTTATATATTTATGGAACATTCAAGTTTAGGGTTCTAGTAATGATAACGCTACAATTAATTACATATAGATCTTTATTAGAAACTTCTTAGCTAATTCTTAGAGATCATATATATTCACACATGACCATCTGACCATCATAAATGTGTGTGTATGTGTGTGTGTGTGTGTGTGTGTGTGTGTGTGTGTGTTTGACTTGATGTAGTCAAAGCCCTATGAAATTTGTTATTTAACTATCTTCCATTGTCTTGGCTGTTTACATAACATCTATTATATTCAATGCCTAGTGTCACTATTTTGATATTCAATACATTATTATTCCATATGCTCCCCTTCTTGTATGACATTTGTGAACCTAGAAACTCTCTGTTTCAAGGCAAATACCTATTTGAAGCTCCTGAAGCCAGTAATCTATTTAGCTCTCTTCTTGGGTATATCCAGTTTGTTCAGACATTCAGACATTAAATTGGCACTCCTGGTGTACCTGTGAGATGTGGATAGAGCGTGAGAATAGAGGTTATGACACCAAAGTGCAAACCAAAATGGTTAATTTCAAGTAATGCTCTCTCTTTCTGAACTTAGTTTTGGAATCTGTTTCGTTTATTCCTCATCTTTGGCAAAAGCCCAACTGAGTATCCAAGTAGAAAGAAAGGTCATGCTACCATAGTCTGGAAATACAGTCAAGTAACTAGCCCCTCAAAATAGTAACTAGGCATCGTGTAGAATTGTCAGTGGCTTTCTGCAGCTGTTGGACACTAAATTTACCAATTTTTAAAAAGCCTTGAAAATGGAATAGCTCTATGTCTCATTCAACTATTGGTCCATGATCTCTAGTATAAAAACGTGTGAACCACAAATGTATGTATTCCCAATATGTAATCTAAGATTTCCTAGTAGTGAACATATTTTAGCAAGTAAAATAGAACACATGTCAGTAATTTTAATGGAATATTTTATTAAATTTATTGTAACAAATATCATTTTAACATGATCCAAGTAAAAATAATTCACACACACACATGTGCACATGTGGGTGTTTGAAAGTGATTAGGTCAAGGGGATTCTGGCTTCACTAGTAGATGAGTTCACTGATGGATTCATAATCTGATGACATCATTGGGAGTGGTGGAAATTTAGTAGGAGGTTGGAGGAATTAATCTCTTGCAGATCAGCATCTGAAGGATCTTCTGCCTGTCTTCCTGTGACTCTTGGCCTCCATGCCTCCATGTGATGACCTTTGCACCACTATATTCTTTCCAGCATGATGCTTTGCCTCCCTACAGGTTCAAAACCCTGGAACTAACCTACATGGACTAAAATGTGCCTTGTTTTCTTTAGGTAGTTTTCTCAGGTACTTTTTAGAGTAACAGAAAATCTAACAACCAGGTCTTCAATTTTAGTATGTATTTTTATGTTGATAGTTAGCTACATTTCAAGTGTAGTTACCATGTAGTGGACACAGATTTGAACAGTTAGGAAATCCTAGTCACCACAAGAGCCTACTGGCAGGAAATAGCATTTAGTTTTTCTCTTTATCCTACACATACATGCACCATTTGTGCAAAGTACAGTTTAGCCATATAACAGATTAGGAGCTGTGTATTTTGTTCCATTTTGTGCACAAAAGAAATGAAGGTCAGTGAAGTGAGGTCATTTGCATTCCAAATGACCATGACAAGTCTCAGAGTTGAGATTTTACTCTTTCAACTTTGTCTGAAGACCCCATATTTCCCACCAGCCAGTATTCCCTAAGAGCTGTGCACTGCAGCAAAACACATGGACTTGGAAGGGTTGGGAAGAGAATATAATTGGGGTGCATTATACAAAATTTCCAAATAATCCATAAAAATATTTTTTTTTGGTGGGGGAGAGATCCATATACTCCACAATAGAAAGTCTTAGGGTCAAAGACATTGGACAAGTGTGTTGTGCAATTCTGGAGAATTGCTACATAAATTAGCATGTTAAAGTCTCTAAGGAGTTCTGCAGTTAAACACATAGAGTTGGCCTGTTTGTCCCTGGAATAGTTATTAAGTTCTAAGGAACCAGTGTTTCCTGTATCTGACAGTGAGATGCACAGTGCCAGTGGGATTCTGCTTTGTAACCCAAGTCTCCAAGCAGCAAAAGAAGGCATTTCACAAATAATGACAGGATTTTTGAATGTCAGGCTCAGACATTCAAAGGAGGCATTGTCTGATGGATCCAGTCTAGCAATAGTATTGTTCCCATTTGGCCTCTATAGTGTCAGATTAAAATCAGAGAGAGGGACCTGTAAGGCTCATCTCATGCATGCTGAATGCACACAAGGGTCCAGATAACAACTGCTATCCATACTCCACTCAGTGGTGACTTATGTTCATAGTGTTAGGTAAACACCTTTAAGAGTTTAGAACAATTTTTGAACCAAAGCAGAAGATCACACATGATATTGTTTAGCATAAGGGAAATGTCATATTTTCATGCTTGAGGATTTCTGGGTTGCATACAAGAAAATTAACACTTAAACATATTAAGTCCTATATGTGGCTAAAGGAACTTCACAGCTCACCAATAGGCAGGAGTTATCATCATCACCATCAATATTTTAAGATGAGGAAATGGAATGACAGAGAGGTAAAGTAACATACCAGAAGTCACTCAGCTAGAGATCAGTATAACTATCTTTCAAGTCACTACTGAGCTTCCTGTCACCACTTGATCTTGACTGGACCATTCTTCGAAAGCAGTCCCCTTTAGAGCCCAGTTAGACAAGTGGGGTAGGTAAGTTGGTTTATGTATGTGCAGAGAGACAAAGGAAAAAAATGTGAAAGACAGATATGTTAGTGATGAGGAGAGAGGTAGTAAATTCATTGAAAGAGTTGCTTTGTTGGACATTTGAACTCAGGACTTCACATTTCCACAGCAAGCACTCTGGCCCACTGACCCAACCATAGATATTTTAAAGGTAAAATTATCTACTCTGATTTTCCCTTTCTTTTGTCATTTCAGCCTCAGCAAGTTATTCCTTTCATACACACCATTTCAGTCTATGGTCATAATAGTTTATTTGAGTTAAGTACCGATATTGGTAATGGTGGTCCAGTGGTCAATTTTCAACCCCTTCTTTCACTTAACTATTGCTTCCAGAACAGCCCCATGTCTCTTCCAGTCTCTTCCCTTTGTCTTAACTGTTATAGACACAATTTTTTTCCTTCTTCTTCTTGTGGTGACTGGTATCAAACTCAGGACATTGTACATTTGAGACAAGTATTCTAACACTGAACTAACAGCCTCAACTTAGACATAATTTACAAGCTTGTGTTCCATGTTCCTCTTTTATAACCTATGATACATTCTGCAAGTTCTAAGTCCAGACACCACCCAGGCTGCACTCCACACATTTCTACAGCCCCAGTGAGACTGACCAGTGTTGTGTGGCGAGAAGCCAGCACTCTTATTTCCTGAGGTTGGACGGCTGGGAGGTCTCCTCCGGGTGTCTCGGCCCGTTTCCCAGCACACAGCTGCTGTGCTAGAGGCTGGGTAAGTGTTTCAGCCTTTGACTGGGAAACCACACAAGCAAGGGTTGGAGGACAGAAAGGCTCCTCCTGAGTCAATGCAAGGAAGTAAACCATGGCAACAGGGAGCCTGGTTAAAATCCATCAGGATGGTACCTGGAGAGTCCCATCCAGGTAGCAGCAGAAGACCTTAAGGGATAGCTGAGTGCCTATGTAGAAAATCCATTTTGCTAGGGCAGCACAGAGATAAAGTGTTTTTTTTTGTTTGTTTGTTTTTTTGAGGGGACCTGAATGTCACTCTTGCAAACTGTAGACCATTTTTTATTTTCTTCTTTGCTTCTTCTTAATACACACAACAGCTGTACAAATTAGTTACGCTTTTTGGATTTTGTCACACAAGACAAACATCTGAACTTACCTATGAGTTCTAGAGAATGCCCAAATGGCCCAAACCCTTGGTAAAAACCTTCTTTTGGACAACCACAGGAGGTTGGGCCAAGGGCTCCCCTTTGACATCTCACAACTTAAAGAAGAAATTTGCCAAAAGGACCCCCCAAAAGAAATGAGGGGAAAAATAAAGCATTGTAAACCTAATTCTATAACCAAAATTGATTCCTTCATTGAAACATGATGATAATGATATTAGCTAACATTTATTGAATGATATATGCAAACAATTACTACGCCCATTATGCCATTAATTCAATAAACATTCCTTCAAATTTCCTGATTGTCTCACCTCCATATCTCTCTCCCTCCGCTTCTGTGTGCACGTGTGTACTTGCATGTGTGTGCACACATGTGTGCATGTGCATGCATGTGTGCATGCATGCACGTGCATGTGTGTGCATGAGTGTGTGTGTGCATGTGTGTGCACGTGTGTTCAGGTGTGCATGAGTAGTGCTGAAGACTGAACATAAAACCTCCCATATGGTGAATAAGTGCTTGTTCACTAAGCCACATACCCAAATATCATTGTTATTTTATTCTCATAATAACTTTTTAATAATATAAATATTTTCTGCTGATGAGAAAAGTAAAAGATTACTTCCAAAGTTTTCCTCAGTTGGTGTCTGTATTGCAAGTAAAATTTGCTACATGATATACATTGTTTTATTTTCAGATTCCAAAATTCTTCCTCTTGACTGTTCATACATTCATTCATGCATTCAATCAACATTTATTGAGTATCTGCTATGTGCTAGGCATTCAAACAGGTGCAGGTAATATAAGTGACCATACAGGATGTGCATTCTAAAAGATATAGACAGAAATCATGAACATACAAAATTATCATATTTTAGATGTTGTCAAGTGCAGAATGCAAATTGAAACAAGATAAAATGTGTATGTATGCAACAAACCCTGAACTTTTGGGATAGTCTTAGGATTTCAAAGGTGATAAAACATTATTATTCAATGCAACTTGGAGTAGAAAGGGTTTATTTCATCTTACAGCTTGTATACCATCATCCAGGGAACTCAGGGAAGGAACTGCAGACAGGAGCCTGAAGGCAGGAACTGAAGCAGTGTTCATGGAGGAGAGCTGCTTAATGTGTTGCTCTCTGTGGCTGTCTTAGTCTACTTTCTAATAGCACCCAGGTATAGCACCACTCACCGTGAGCTGGGTCATTTAATATAAATCATCAATCAAGAAAATACACTCCAGGCTTGCCCACAGGCCAATCACATGAGGGTATTTTCTCAATCAATATTCCCTCTTCCCAAATGAACCTAACTCATATCAACTTGCCATACATTTAGTAAGCACAAGGGTCCTGTTCATAAAGTCCTTCCCTGAGCTAGTGAGTTCCAGTATATTCCTCCTGTCAGATTCAAGGTATCAGGTCTTATCAAGGTTGAAGTCCTTGATCCATTTGGAATTGAATTTAGTCAAGGGTGAGAGATATGGATCTAGTTTCATTGTTTTACATGGAACTATTCAATTTGATCTGCACCATCTTTGGTTGGTGCTATGACTTCTTTAGTGTGTATTTTTGGTCTCTTTGTCAAAAAAAAAAAAAACAGGTGTTTGTAAAAACATGTTGTTACATACAAATTCTATTGATCAAGATGTATGTTTTATGTTAATACTATGTTGTTGTTTTTAAAACTAGAGATCTGCTGTACAGTTTAAAATCAGAACTGACTATAGCTTTACCAATTCCTTTATTTTTCAGGATTATTTTTAGTTATCTTTGTGTGTGTGTGTGTGTGTGTGTGTGTGTGTGTGTGTGTGTGTGTTTCCATATGAAGTTTAAAATTATTTTTTGAATTTCTTTGGAATTTTGATGTAAATAGTGACAAAGCTATAGACTGATTTTGGTAGGATGGCCATTTTCACACTGTTAATCCATAATCAATCCATGAGCAGGGAAGGCCTTTCCATCTCTTGTTATTTTCTCCAATTTCTTTCTTCAGTGTTGTAATGTTTTTATTATACAAGTATTTCACGTCCCTTGATTTATTCTAAGATACCTTTCTTAATTATTTTTAAGGCTATGGTTAATGCAATTGTTTCCCTTATCTATCTTCAAAAATAGCCACAATAAGTCTGCCATTTGTATATGGGAAGACTAGTTATTTTTGTGTGTTAATTTTGTATGCTACCACTGTGCTGACTGTATTTATCATCTGTGGCCTGGTGGAACTTTTAGGATCTTTCATGTGTAAAATTATATTATCTAAACATAAGGATATTTTGACTTCTTATTTGCAGTCCCTTGATCATCTTCACTTATTGATGTAGATACAAATTCAAGCACTATGCTGAACAGGGGAGCAGAGAGTAGATATCTTTGTCTTATTTTTGACTTTAGTGGTAGATACAGCTTTGAATTTCCCATTGTTTATAATGCTTCCTGTCAGCTTGTTGTAAATTTCCTTTATTATGTTGAGATATATCTGTCATATTCCTAGTCTTTCCAAAACTAGTCATTCAAAATGAAATGTTGGATTTTGTCAAAGGTCTTTCCTGCATCTAATGAGATGATCATGTGGCTTCTGTCCCATAGTTTATATATGTAGCAGATTACAATTATTGACATGTATATATATCGAATCATTTCTGTGGCTCTGGCATGAAGCTAACTTGATCATTGTGTATAATCTTTTTCATGTGTTCTTAAATTTAGTTTCCTAGTGTCTAATTAAGGTTTTGAATCTATGTTCATAAGAGATATTGGGCATTACTTTTCCTTTTAGGGATGAGTATTTGTCTTGTTTTGGTATCATGGTTAAATTGAGTTCATAAACAGAATTTAGGAACATTCCCCAGTTTCTATTTTGTTGAATAACTAAAAGACTATTGTTGTTAAATCTTCTCTGAAGGCCTAACAAAGTTCCCAACCAAATCCATGTGAACCACACTAATGACCTGCCTGGCAATATACCACCACTAAAGAAATAGTGGAACTTACCAATCACCTTTTAATTAGATTTAAGGGCTGCTCTATGAGCCCATCCCTGACACTGTCAATGAAGCCAAGGACTTGTGTTCAAACAGTTTGTGTGCCTTCAGGGAAAACATATTACTTTTATTCTGCTAAATGGACATAAGTGTAACATGACTCCTAATGATTTGGTATACCAATAGATCAATACACAGGTCAACTCTCAGAGAAATTTCTTCTTACAAAAGATGCACCAACACAGAAAACCAGAACTGGTAAAATTGCAGAAAATAAGGGAGTTTGGAATGCTCATTCATAAATGGAATGTCTGCTATCACATTCCTTCCCTCAAGGCTCAGGGATTGATGAGGAAGAGAAAGCAGAAAGATTGTTAAGAGCCAGAGGTGGTGGATGACTTTAGGGAAACTGCCCAGTGCAGTAGGATAGATGCACATATGAAGTCACAGAGATTGTACAGCATGTACAAAACCTGCACAATGCCAAGCCAGACAAAATTCCAGCATGAAGAGAGGAAGTGAGCATGAAGTCCCATCCTCTAGCAGAAGAGATATTGGCATTTGATTGCTGCTGGGAGAGGAAAGTCAGTTTTCTTTAATGGAGTGACACCTGGCATTACATTCCAGGGTAGGCACCATGTTCCTAAATAGTTGTTCAACACAGACCAGACTTGATGGGTTTTGTTTCTTTTATTTTTTAATTTTTTTTTTTTTTTTAGAATTTGAGTCCCATAATGTCTAAAATACAGACCACAATTTATCTGCTTCCACAACTCAAAACCAATTTTATGAAAATATTACTGTTGACAACGTAGAACATTTTCTCCTTAGCTGAGGAAAGAAGGTGATGATCACGCACGTGCTCTTCAAATGGTTCCAAACTTCGCTTCTCAAAAGGCAGTCAACCCCAGAAAACTTCTAAACATGTGGGTCTTGGAAACTTTCCTTTTATTCTTGACATTTTTAGATAAGGGGTGAATGTGTTTGTATCTGTGTGCTGCCACAGTGGGGCTCATCTGAAACTCCTCTGCTGCTACATGAGGCCCACATTGTCATAGCCCTGAGCACTGTCCTCCCTCATTATCAGACACATATCGTTACGAAGTTGGAAAGGCAGCAGGGGCCTCTAGTCCTGTGCCCTCTGGAGTGTGGATGGAGGGAAGATGGCTTGGAGGGCAATGAAGGAGTTGGGTCATGTTTACAAGGATAGGAACTACGGCCGTTTCCTTTTGGTCTGATGGTTTTTTGTTTCTTAAGAGGTATACAGACAGAAAGACAGATGAGTGGATGGCCAAACAGATAAAATATGAAGTTGAGGAGTAAGGATGTTGGGGAAGTTGGAGAGGTAGGAAGGTGGGAAGAATCTCGGAGAGGTTGGGGGAGGAGGATGAATATGATCAAAATAAACTGTATGGAAGTCTCAAAGAATAAATTAAAAACATTCTTTTAAAGATAAGTTCAGGGCCTCCAAAGAGTCCTGTATTGTTATTTTTCGTCACTACCTCCCCAGGTCAGACATTCTTCACAGTTGAGTGGAGAGTGGGGTCTGACTTTCACATGAACCCTGGTGCCCCATATTTGACCACATTCCCTGGATGGGGAAGCCTGGTGGCACTCAGAGGAAGGATAGCAGGCTACCAAGAAGAGATCTGATACCCTATGAGCATAAACAGAGGGAGAAGGTTCCCCTTAGTCACAGTCATAGGGGAGGAGAGTAAGGGGAAAATGGGAGGGAGAGAGGAATGGGAGGAGACAAGGGATGGGATAACAATTTAGATGTAATATGAATACATTAATAAAATATATTAAAAAATAAAGACAAGTACAGAGAATGTTCCTGGGATTTTGCCTAAAGGACAAGAAAAAAGAAAATAGGGAATGTTAGATGTGAGGGGAGAAATGGCTCATTTTGTAGCGGTTGGTAAGTATGTCACTCCCTTATAAGGAGATTTCTAAACAGAGACTCAAGGGAATCTTAATGAGAAGTGTTCCAGTTAGGAGAATAAAAGCAAAGACATATCAATAGGTGTTTGATGCTGGAGGAACAGAAGACAAACAAGGCAAACTTCTTCAGGGAGATCACAGAGTAAAGGAGGGCCAAAATATCAGTAGAAAGGTAAACCATGCAGTGCGGTGAGTGAGGAGAGAGGTCCAGGGAAGGCTGTGTCAAAGGAATAACTGGGTTAGTGACATGGGCCCAGAACCAATATACCCTATATTCACATGCTCATCGAACATCCAAATCATGGCTTGGATAGGTTGGATTTGGGGACCATTTTTCTATGAAAGAAAATGGGCTTTTAAAAGAAGTTATTAAGATCAAGGAAGGAAAAATCAAGATTAGCATGAAATACTTTATGAGGAAATATATCAAAATAGGGTAAAGACTTGTAAAAAGGGAAAGAGGTCAGCATAAAGTTCATATTTAACACAATCTAAACAGCAATATAAATATGATGGAATTAAGTTAAATCCACAAGATACAATATATAGACATAATTATATAATTGAATAAATCTATGGGGTAGCATGAGCTACCCTTCATTACAGAAGGACTCCAATTCATATAAAATAAGGGGCTGTGGGGGGGGGGCAGGAAAGAATAAGGGACTCATTGGATAAAGGGTTTTCTGTCTGAGAGTGAGGACCCAAGTTTAGATCCTCACCACTCTTGTAAGAACCAGATGCAGTGACATACAACTGCAACCCCAGCACTGAAGACCAGAGAGAGGCAAGATCCTTGGGGGTACTGGCCAATCAGTGTAGCCAAAATGGCAAGCTCCACATTTAGTGACAGAACCTGTCTCAAAAAATAAAAAGGATACCTGACTTTGTCCTCTGTTCTACACACACACACACACACACACACACAGAGAGAGAGAGAGAGAGAGAGAGAGAGAGAGAGAGAGAGAGAGAGA
>OU015742.1:38390703-38403553 GCA_907169655.1 Acomys percivali
GAGAGAGAGAGAGAGAGAGAGAGAGAGAGAGAGAGAGAGAGAGAGAGGAATATTCACACACACAGCAACTAAACTGAAACAATGAATGCAGAATGAAATATAAAGTCATCACTGGAAAATAAACAGGAAAGTACATTGCTGCAGCTTCAAAGTATATCCTCCCCAATACTGGCCAGTTTCAGTGACAAACTGATAGAAGAGCAGGATGTGCCACTGTTGATTAATCAAGGTCAACAATAACAATAACACATGTCAACATTAAGTACCCTGCATGTGTCATCTTGAGAACACAAACTGCATCACTTTCTTCTGTATCATACTTACTAAAACAAGCTCATCTGTAACTGAGAAGGTAGCTTATTT
This sequence comes from Acomys percivali, assembly GCA_907169655.1. Lineage (NCBI taxonomy): Eukaryota > Metazoa > Chordata > Mammalia > Rodentia > Muridae > Acomys > Acomys percivali. Next base: position 38,391,067 of record OU015742.1, read on the forward strand.
GATAAAGTCCTTGCCACAAAGCATAGATCCCCAGAACACACATAAAGCCAGGGCATGGGGTGACACGTGTACACAATCTTAGTGCTGGGGGGTCAAAGACAGTGGTTCCCTAAAGCTCACTATCAGCTAGTCCAGCTGAATTGGTGAAGTTCAGGTCCAGGTAGAGACTGTCTCAAAACCAAAATTGACCAAGGGAGATACCTAATGTTGACCTTGGGCTTCCACATATATGTACGCACGTGTACATACACACAGATACAATCATACATGTAAAAATGTACATAAATGTGCTACATGCATACCATCAAAAAAACCTACATAACCTCAATCATGGAAAAAAAATCACACCATGCTGTTAGAAATTTTATAACACAATTAACAAATACTCTTCAAAAATTATCAAAAGATTAAAAAGCAAACAACAAAAACAAAACAAAACAAAAAAAGCAACAACAAAAATCTATCACAAACTGGAGGAGATATGAGAAGCAACAGTTTAGTACAATGCAAGATCCAAAACTTTATCCAAGAGCAAAGCCACACATACACAATGCATTAGGGACATGACAGACACCATGCAGGAGCTATGGCCAGTGATATGTCACCTGTATGAGTGGCATATGGCTCTTGTCATTATAGATCAAAACACAGTTATGATATCTCTAAGTAAAGAGCATATAGGAACTTACTGTACTATCTGTGGAACTTTTCTAAAAGTCATTATCATAAAGTAAAAAGTTAAAACATTAAAGGACAGAAAAAACTCCAAGACAAACAACATTTCCCTGTATTGATGAATAGACCATATGTGGAAAGATGGAAGTCAGGCGAGCAGTTAGAGGACTCTCAAAGAGAAGAGCCTGCAGAGAGTGGAGATGGAATGAGGTGAGGAGTGGTTGGATTCTGGAAAGTTGTGACAATAGAGCTATTAATATTTGCTAGCTGAATAATTTGGGGATGAAAAATAAGATTAAGGATGACGTTTTTAATGCGTCTGATCCAAGCAACTACACATTTGACAGAATGCATTTGTAAAGCACTCTGCACTCATTATTTCTAGCAATCTAAGTTCTACAATGGTGCCTGTTTTAGCTTTAGCAGCAGCAATAATATTGTCCAAGTATTTGTGCTGGGCCCTCTATGTGTACCATCCCATATGCTCTCTGCCTGTTTGGTAGGTGTTCCTGTTATACCTATTTGACAGATCAGAAATGGAGACGGAAATTAAGCAGCTTGTTGCCAGCTATTGAGTAATAGATTTTTACATAGAAGTATAGAGCCTGACTCTGGGGACCACACAGTTAACTGGTGCACTTCTGTTGCCTAATTTTACAGTTGAGGAAATCGACATTTAGGAGGCTGGATAATCTGCCATGACTCACACTGTTCCAATGTGGCAAAGCCAGGTCTTGGTGCCAGCTCTGATTCCTAAGTCCAAGCTCTTCACCCCTCTGCTCTGCTGTTGGAACAGGAATATTAGAATGAAAGGTGTTAGGTGCGCCCCTGGAACAGCCTGCATGAAGCCGGGGGCTGTTGGTGAAACACTACTTAGGAGTAAATTCATGTAACACGATGCCGCTGTAGACCAGGGACTTGATTAGTGTTCTCATTCCGTGTTTGAATGGCTAAGGCTGTTCCATGGCCCTGAATGACAAGGAGGGGATGCTATTACCAGGCTCAGGGCAGCAACCTAGCTCCATATGCTAGAACCACATGTGCCCAGAAATCCTGCTATGCCCATCAGCCTCTCTGGTCAGCAGCCAGCTGGAGAGGAGAGAAAAATCATGCACTCATTTTAATGGGCCAAAAGGTCTCTGTTTTTACCTTTCTACTCTATTAAAGGCATCTATCGTATACTTTTGTTCCCCAATCATAGAGAAATATCTTCAGCTTCTGAAAAATACTTTTCTTACAATAAATAAGAGGACACCCCAAAGTAACTAGCCCTGAGCACTCGGGAAATAATTGATGCTGAGCACTAAAAAAGTACATTCTTTTCTGCTTGCTAAGTTATTTTATGTCATTTCTATTCTATTTTATAATGAGCATATGTATTTCATAATTATCTAAAATACTGCTGATATGTCAATTACTTGAAAGAAAACTTGGATTGAGAGCTGTGAAGTAAGACTCTCCAGGTATAAACTCTGGCTCTACCACGTTCTCTCTGTGTAGTCTTGAGCATGGTACCTGTTACAGTCAGAGTCACTGTGTGCATCCTCATCATAGATAGCTCACTGGGTTAAAGGGAAACAACATATGCAGAGAACTTAGTAGTAACTCCTGACTGTGTTGTAAGGATAGAGATGCTAGAGTTTTGAATGAGGCCATTTCCATTCTCTCTTGTTGTCCTTTCTGGGTCCTGTACTCATACTGTTGGCCAACAAATACTCCTGGGAAAAGAGGCGCTTCATCAGTTTGGGGGGCTGAGGGACTGTGGGCAAGAGGAAGGTTTCTCCAGAAAAAAAAAGTGATAATTTTTTTTTACAGTTTGTAGCAAATCAGTCCAAGAAAGGCTGATGTTTTTGTTTTTCCCATTTCTCAAGGGGATACATGTTCAGAGTCTCCAGTAAATTGGACTTTCAAAGGTAAATGTAAATTCTAGTGTTAATTTATTTAGAGTAAATTATTCAAAGAGTCATATGTCAGCAAACCTCATTTTGTGGCACTATATTAATGTCTTCCTTAAATACAGCTCACCCTTTCTAAAAGCTGTTTTATGGGTCCAGGAAATCTGTCTATTACAAAGAAGTGTTTATTGTAAAGGATGTTTTAGTTCTTGGGTTCAATTAGGGAGAGAGGCAGGGTCAATGGGATCCCTATGTGTGAAGAACTTTAATAGCTGAGCTGTAGTAGGGATTGCGAAGCCCACTAAAGCGCATGAGTGTTTTTTTACCCAGAAGGAAGTGACTTGAAGAAAGATAAATGAGTTTTATTCACATTTCATCAGCCTTCAGGGATCTTAGTGACAATGTCTGACCAGTCCACTGTAGTGAAAAAGAGGGCAAGTTCAGAATGGAGGTTTCTGGGTCCTAGAGCCTTCTCTATAGTTCTCACAAGTCTAGAGTTTCCTCTGTACAGAATATGGGAAAACAGTATGTGTCTTCCTATATAATCATTTCTGATTGGCGCCAAAGAGCTGAGAAAGGATTTGAAAGATTCAAAGACTAGAAATACAGAGCAGTATACGATATCATTACGATTGTTAACCACTGTTTTTCATTATCAGCAGATCTCAGGTGCACACGATAAAGTTACTTTCACTCCTCGATTCCTAGTTCCTTCATTAAGAAATGAGTTAATACCCCCCGCCCCGTACCTACCCCCTCTGGTCAGCTCTGCTAGCTGCTAGAGCACTAATGAGAACTCTGACATGGTCTCTGCCCTTACAGAATAAGGCACATGGAAATGCTGCCTCATCTCTGTACCACCGGCACCTAGCAGAGCTCCTGCTTCTCTCTAGGATTTCAGTTGGTTGAACAAATAACGGAGGAGCAGTGGACAGCAGTGACCACACTGCTTTTCAATCTTGGCATAATAGAGACAATTCTTATCCCCTAAGGGGCTCACCAAGTAAAGATTTTTTTTGTGTTTTTGTTTTTGTTTTGTTTTGCTTTTATGTACCCCAGCATGTTCATGGTCTCCAAGGCAAGTCTTAACTGTCTGGAAAAGTTATTTGTAATTAACATTTATTATCTTCCAAGCACTTGGCAAACTTCCTTTATCCTCTAATCCTCATTCTGTGATGTGAGCACTACAGTATTATTATGATTATTTACATACGGGGGAAACTAATCTCAGAGCTGTGGTAGGACTGGCCTCAGATCTCAAAGCTGCAGAAGTGCATTCTAGACAGCCTAAATAATGTTCGCTCCAAGGCTCATATCCTATCCACTATAGTACTGTGTTGGAGGGCACATTACATTTACCTAGATGGAACTCTTCAGCACTTTACGTATGCCCATTACCTTCTTGACCAATACCTGTTGAAGACCAAGACACTTAAAAACTGATGGCATTGGTTTATGGAAAAAAAGACTACCATATTCCCTTCCCCCAACAGCACTGCCTTCAGTAACAGAAAAGGGCTCCTTAGAATGAAACCCCAAACTTTACCTTGGCCCCTCCCAGAAGCCTCAGCCAGTCCCTTTCCAAATGAGTCCATGTTCATGGCTAAGAAGATTTATAGCATCCTTCAGCCGCTGACGATGTTTCCCTATTGATCCTGCTTCCGGAGTTCTGCTCAGGAGACAGGGAGTGACCAAAATGCTAAATTTTTTACCAGGCTCACTGGAAAATCAGCCAGACAGTCTAAGCCTCCTTTGGGACCCAGAGCTGAAGGCGGAGAGCCACTGAGTCACACACTTCCTCCTGATGCACAGTGGGCAAATGCTCTCCCTCCCCTTCGTACAGGGTTTCAAAGCCAGTTTCCAAATTTAATCTATGTTCTCTGAATAATGTTTCCACCTCCCTCCCTCTGGTGAGATACTCAGTTCATCACAGCCCCAGTGCCCATCCTTATGTAGACACAAAAGTCCCTCTCACATTGCTAACTTGGATCAGCCTAAAACAAGTTTACCTTTCTTGCTGGTACTTAAATGCTCTGAGAGCAGGGGCTGCATAACTCCAGTACCTAGAACAGGGTTTGATGATGAAAATGTTGGGTTAAAGAAGACATGCTGGTCAGTGTTTTCAGCAGGAGAGGAGGCTTTGAGAAGATGATGTTACCAGGTAAGTTCTACCCATCAAATTTCAGTTTTAAGATTTTTACAGGCAGATACATGACACGTTTCATGATTAGACATAAGACATTTTGTCCACCAACAAGACTTGTGTTAGAGATGGAAAAATATATGTGCATGCATCACCCTGCCTATTTATCATACCCATGACAGACTTCATTAATTGCTCAGCACATACAATTCCATTGAGTATCCAGGTAGGCATCACCAATGAGAGGTGTGAGCTATCAAGCTAGCTAGGAGCAGTGCACCACATTGTGCGTTGCACCATAGATGATGCCATGGTTGCTTGCAGTTGGAAAGAAAATTCTTTTATACATGTGTAAATTATCAGTTTAACTTCTGATGATTTGCCACCACAATTTATTAATTCATTTAAAAAATGTTATTAAGCATTCATTTTATACCAGGAACTATGGTACAAACACATACACTTATAGTGTGTTTATATATATATATATATATATATATATATATATATATCTATAGATAGTATTGTAGTTTTTGTCTTCATGAATATATACGTATATGATGTACTCTTGAAGACATTTCTTATGTAATAGAGGACATGGATATATACAGATACATATGATACAATGATCTACAATGAGGTAAGACATTTTACAAAAATGTAGGAAAGTTTCAGAAAGTCTAGGAAGTATCGAGAAAAAGAGTGTTATAGTATTTTCTGATAATCACTGGTAGCTTGAAACTCGGGAAATTAATTTTCTTGCTGTTATGGAGGCTAAAAATGCAAAATCTTATCTGGATTTAAATTCAAAATGTCTGCCAAGGCCACACTCGTCTTAGAGGCTCCAAGGAGAATCAGCTATTGCCTTGTTCTTGCGGCTGCCAGCATTTCTTGGTGTGTGGCCTCATCTCTCTCTAATCCTAAACCACAGCTCTTCAAGCCTTTCTCTGTTCTGTCTTCCAACTCCCTTCTCCTGCTTGACGCCTTCTTTCCTTCTCACATTGTAATGACACACATGACTACATTCCACACTCCTCTAGCTACCCCAGGAGAATCTCCTCATCACAGAAGACTTATCACAACTGTAGTCTTTTTTTTTTTTAACAGTTTAAAATACTATTTATAGATTCCAGTGTTTTGGATGTAGATATATCTGGCAGAACCCAGCACTTGAGCCAGCACCTGGTTCATTGTATACACTCAACAGATGTTACTTGAATTCATAAAGCTGAAACTAACCTGGGAACAGAAGAGTGAGAGGGTAGAGGGGAACAGCTACTTGTATGGACAGTTCATGGGGTGGGAAGGGGGTGGAATCTCAAGGCAACTGCTGTACAAAAATGCTAAAACAGAAGAAAGTGAGGACTAGCATAGGACTAACCTCTGCAAAGTCACAGTTACCAGCCATCCACTACAGCCACTGCCTTCACCCTTTGCTTTGTCTAAGATGGTGCCTGGGCATCATTCAACTCTGTAGCATTCTCTCCATTCCTCTGTTTACATTTTCCTTCCATTTTCTGTTCTCTTTGCCAGTGTCTGGACATTTTTCTGATCTTATTTAAATATGTCTTCTTGATTCCGGCTTTCCTATGGTCTTGCCTCTGCCTACAGAGCCCAGGTGAGCACTTACAGATGGGGAGTAGTAGTAGAGCACAGTGTGGGAGACAGGGTGCTAGAAGTGGAGTTGTATCAGAACAGGGTATTCTGTGTGTTAATTTTGTGCATTTTATTCTTCATTGCTGCTTGTTCACAGCCTACTACAGGATCTGGCACATAGTCAACATTCAATAAATACTAGGTAAAAGAGTGATTGCATGGAGTGATTGCATTAGAGCCCTGCTCATGTCACCACCAACCCTAAGTTAGCAAGTGACTTAGTCTCTGTGACTCTGTAGCTTAACTCTAGAGTCAGCTACTATTGTCTGCATCTGAGGGAGACCAGATGAGTTGATACAGGCAAATCATTTAGAATTTTCCTGGAGCAAAGATGTTTTTCAAACTGTGTTGTGTGTTTAATCAAAATATATTTTAAATTATTTTTAAAATTGTAACTTTCCAAAGCACATACAAGGAAACCCATAATTACAGTGACATACAATAAAACACCAATGTTCCAGTTTACCTTCTCCAAATTAACTTTAGTTTTTCCATATGATGTTGAGAATTGATCTTTCAATGTCTTTAAAATATTTTGGTAGGTATTTTGATAGGGATTGCATTGAATCTGTAAATTGCTTTTGGTAAGATGGCCATTTTTACTATGTTAATTCTCCCAATCCACAAACAAGGGAGATCCCTCCATTTTCTGATGTCATGTTCAATCTCTTTCTTCAGAGATTTAAAGTTTTTTTTTTTAAACAAGACCTTTACTTGCTTGGTTAGAGTTACTCCTAGATATTTTATATTGCTTATGGCTATCGTGAAGGGTGTAGTTTTCCTAATTTCTTCCTCTGCATGATTGTCATTTGTATATAGGAAGGCTACTGATGTTTTAGAGTTAGTTTTATATCCAGTCAATTTGCTGAAGGTGTTTATCAGTGGTAGGAGTTCTTTGGTGGAATTTTGAGGGTCACTTGTGTACACTATCATATCATCTACAAATAGAGATAATTTGACTTCTTCCTTTCCCATTTGGATCCCCTTGATCTCCTTTTGATGTCTTATTGCTTTGGCTAGAACTTCAAGAACTATATTGAAGAGACATGGAGAAAGTGGGCAGCCTTGTCTGGTCCTCGATTTTAGAGGAATTTCCTTGAGTATCTCTCCATTTGATTTGATGTTGGCTATTGGCTTGCTGTACATAGCCTTTATTATGTTTAGGTATGTGCCTTGTATTAACTTTAGATTCAGAAAGTGATCTGATCTGAAATTTTAACATGAAGCAACAACAACAAAATCATTATCTATTCACTATGTTGTGGTTTGTGGGGGGACTTAAACTGAAAACAGTACCTCTTCTGGAGAATAATTTTATATGTGCTCACACATTTGCAAAGAAGAAAAAAATTGCCTTGTTAGAAAAAATACAAGTGTTCTACTTGAAGAGATAACATTTTTGGTTTGTTGAAATGTAGTACTTTTCTCCTAGTATTCAACTACAATTGCAAAATGTGTGGTACAAAGACACGATCAGCCTTTTTCCACTTGTACAGTAGAAAACTGACCCAGAAATGGCTAATTAATTCGATTATTCCCTCCCTCCCTTCCTTCCTCCTTTGATTGTTTCTCTCTTCATTGTAATATTCCTTCTTATGCTAGATTTTTTTAATTTAAAATTTTATTTTATTAGTACATATTTATTGTATATAATAACAGCTGTCTTCTTTATGACTTTCCATGCATGCCTATCATGAATTTGGCTTCATTCACCCCTCTTACCCTATCCTCTTCCCTCCCACTTCTGCTATCTTCTTTCTCTTCTCACTTAGTCTCTCTTGTATTTTTGTGGGTTTATTTATTTATTTACTCAGTAATTTTTATTTTTATTTTTTTGCAGTGTCATGGGCAGGGAGTTACATACAGGAACATAGCCAGTTGCTATACCACTAGAGAAAATCTCTCTCTCCTACAGTAACCATCAGATGTCTACAGGTGCTCAAAGAGGGATAAAGGGCCTCATGAATCCCTTCTAGATATCACTATCATCCTAGACTTGTTGTAGATATGCAAGAATGCACACATACAGACACATACACATATGACATGAAAGCAGAAAGGAGATTGAGTGAGAGAAGAAAAAGAACAGAAGAGGAAAAAAAGTAGAGGCAAATATGGTTCAAATGCATTGCATATTAGAAAACAAAATAATTTCATTGCAATTACCTCTATATATATAATAAGTAAATAGAGATCTATAAGGGAATACAGTATCCACTTTTCCAGATGGTCACTACTATCTGCCACATGCCCAGTCCACCTTCAGGGTTTTGATCTTCTCCTGCATCCCTGGTGTAGCTTTCTCATCCTGATATAAATGACACCTTCCTGTCTGGTGGCTACCCCAAAGATTTTCTTGGGACTCAGGTTTCACACCCACAGATAGAAATCTTCAAAGAGACATTGACCAACATAATAAAGTCACCAGTGCAGGTTTTGCAAAATGAAGTAAGTCTTTGATCCCTTTCCGGTTGCCCCTTAGAAAAAAAATGAAGTCTTTGAAGTAAAGATCAGAATGCACAGAAGGGACAAAACAGGACCAGGAATGTTGCTAGGTTAAGATGAAGATGGTGCTGTATCTTGGTTATTTTGTGAAGGGAGGACTAGGCTCAGGCATTAGAAACCAGATGATAATTCAAGTTGAAAGATACCCTTTCTATCCTGGCTCTGTGTAAGAGTGTGGCAGCTTCAAACCATTACACATTCTGCCCCTAAGAACTTTCCAGAATGGAATCCAGATGCCACATAAATCAATATCCAGATTCACTTTGCACAGTCTACAAACATACAATACCTTGCCTTCTAGAATTACACCTTGAAATATACTACGTTTATCACTGAAGCTCTGTGCCACAAGTCCAAATGCTGGACTGATCTGAGGCCAGCTCTGCAATGTTAAAGCCACGTGATTCACACCACAAGAGGAGGGAATAAAAAAAAAAATGTCTACCAGGCAGGATGATTATGGGTTGCTTTAGGGCCTGGAAAGAAGCCTCCAAAAATATTCAGTGTTCACTGCATTTTCTCTCAGTTAGCTCCATGTACTGAAGGTCAGTTGAAGTTTCAGAGGAAGACAATTCTAGTCTCCAACAGGAAGCGTGAGTACCCTGTGCTCAATTCTACCATTTCAAGTTGCCAGTAGGTGGCAGAAATTCAAAAAAATTTTAAATTGTGCTTTGTTCTTAAGAAAGGTACAAGTGTGTCAAACGTGGTCCTTGATAATCTTGACACATCTGTATGAGATTAGAGGCAGTGAAAGAAGGGCATGTGAGGGTGATGGACAACCAATGTGGATTTACCATGCTTTTAAGTCAGTTCAGAGACTGCCCTGGAGGACGTGGTGCAAAGCGGCCTACTGTATGTTTACCCTTCCTCCCAGGAAACTGTTCAGAGGTTTTATTCTCTGGGTTTTTACCCTCTTACCAACTCTTTGGAACTGAGTGTTTACATTGTCTGTCTACTCTTGTTCCCTTTGTATTTTGAGCTATTGTCATTCAAGTTTTTCTAAAGAAGATGTAGACAACAACTCTGCACATCATCCATTATCTGCTCAGCCCACAGCGAAGGGTGCCTAATGGGTGTGAAGACTTTTTAACACGTAAAAGGTGTTTTAAAAACACATTGCTAGCATGAATTCAGTGGACACTGTTAAAGCAAATCGCGGCTAGAACCATGTCAAGCCATGGAGAGGGAAAAGTCTGAAGGAATTTCAATTTTTCAGGAGATGGTTTTTGGCCTCTCAGAAGGGATTGTTGGAAAGCAACAGGAACCAGACAATGCAGGAGGCATAGTCTAGCATTTCCTTCTCCAAAGGCTCTAAAAGAAAAAAGTGTCCATTTAGTTTACTTTTGAAAGACAGATAAAGTATAACCCAGGGGGTCTTTGCAGGGAAGGTAAACAGGTTCTGTTCCAACTTCTAAATTCTTCAAGAAAAACACCTAGAGAAACTCAAATAAGTTTTATCACTAGGATTTAATTTCTAGGGATAGTCAGAGAATAGATTCAATCTTTAAAAACAAACTTAAAAAACCAAACAAACATTATTTAGCTTCTTGAACCCCCTCCCAGTACCCAGAAGGAAGACCCAGTAGAATTTCATTTCAAACAGATATTGAATTCCCTTAACCAACTGTGATAGTATGATAAGATAGCCCCCCAAGGCAGACTCCTACTTGGTGGAGGCCCAGTTGGGCTCCCACTAATCACACATTTGGTCACTGTGAGTGTTCTCTAGGTTTAGATAACCTCCTCTTACCCTTGTCTCTTTCTGAATATTTTTCTTTTTAAGCGACCCAAGAGCATGGGTATGGGACTCTTTACTGGAGCATGCACAACTCTTGAGTGGCTACCACCCACAGAAGGTGATCTCCCTTTCCCCAACAAACCTTTAACTGTTAATAACTCCTCAATTTGGGTGTGGTCTCATGAGGCCCTCCCCCATCCTTGACAGAATTTGATAAGTTTAATCTTGTTAAGACAGATCTTGACATTTTTAGAGCCCTTCAAAAATCAAATTCATTTGCCATGCAAAGTGAGCTCTAGTTCCTCTCTGCTGTCCTTTTTTTGAGTGACGATTGGATTTTACATTGAGGTTTATAAATGTCCTCTAATTTGCCTGTTGTCTGACAGGCAACTTAGTGTAGGAACTTTATCTCCTTTATCCTTTCTCTGCTCACTAATATTTTTCTCCACACCAGTACAAGTGCATGTTCAATAAAAGTTTGTGAGAAGGGAAGCAGTGTGGGACAGTCAAGAGTTTTCCCCCCTATGATTGTAATAAAACTCCTGACACAAACAAACAGAAGATTCATTCTGTCTTCTTGTTTTAAGAGTTTCAGGCTAATCGCAGCTGAATGCATTGTTTTGGTTCTAAAACATGGCTTGGAAAAAAGGCTGTCCTTCTTGTAGTGGTCATAAATTAATGGAAATGAGGGAAGGAGTAGGGAGAGGGGGGGAAGAGAAGAAAGGAGAAGAAGGGGATGAAAAAGAACAGGAGGAGAAAGACAGGGAGAAGGGGGGAGGAAGAGGAGGAAATACAGTGCCTGGTAATAGGCTTCAGAAATCACGTCCCAAGTGACCTACTACCTTCAGTTCTGCCCTACTTTCTAAGGGTACACCCTGACATACACACACACACACACACACACACACACACACACACACACACACCACACACACACACACACACACACACACACACACCACTAGCACCTTCAGCTGGGACCCAAGCCTTGACACATGAGCCTGTGAATGACATTTCATATGAAAATCTAAACATTATGTGATGATTTGGGGGTGTCTACCACATCCCCTGCTTCTCCTATGGTGAGAACATTTGATGGAAACATTGTAAGCTCAATGGGCATATTTACTGTATTACTTAAGCTGTCCCTTAGCACCATTTCCTCTACTTAGTTTGATCTGTGTAACCCCACCCCATCCCACCCTGTGTGCAACCCTTTCTCTCCTGACTCCTCCTCTCTTTCCTTGTCCATGTTTCTCGTTCCTTGGGAATCACAAACTCAAGGAGCTTTCCAGGTTATTACTGCAGAGTCCCTGAGGCCCCCAATGATAGAAAAAGTTTTATCAGAGGAGGGGATGTAAAGCTGTTTCCTGTTAGTTACTCTGAGATCTTAAAGCATGGTGTCTTCCTCTAGTCTCTCCTTTTCCCTATATAGTTTTATATTCTCAAGCATTTTTCTTCTGATTTTGGTCCAACTCACCCAAACCTGTTGTGAGCCACATCTTACTATCTAATAGAGACTAGCAGAAAAGTCTCTTGTGCTCAAGATTTCCAATAAAGTCTGCTCGCTGAGCATGGCTTGTCTGATTTGCTCAGCTCTGTGTCACACCCTGATACAACATTTGATTGTGTGGTCTATGGCACCTCTCCCCTTCTATTGGAAGAACACTATTTCTCTGGTTAGAAATAATGATGTTATTACTTGGAAAAACAGGTAAATAGTCAAGGAATGAGGAAAATAATTCTTTTTTAAATTTGTAACTTTCTTACTTTCTTACTTTCTCCCCCTCCTCCTCTTCCTTCTCTTCCTCCTCCTCCTCCTCTATCATCTTCTTCTTCTTCTTCTTCTTCTTCTTCTTCTTCTTCTTCTTCTTC
>OU015742.1:38410016-38426072 GCA_907169655.1 Acomys percivali
AGAAAGAAAGAAAGAAAGAAAGAAAGAAAGAAAGAAAGAAAGAAAGAAAGGCAGGCAGAAGTTGCCTTGCTGTCTCCCTGATGGGCCTCATATGCTCAACCAGTGCCTGTTTCAAGATATTTGGTCTTGGAGTTCCCACTGTGTATAAGGCATTCCCCTCAGCATCCAAACAGTTGGCTTCTTCAATTCCAGCCTTTCTTTACCATATTATTTAACACTGAATCCCCAGACCCTTAAGCAACTCTAATTTACTTTTCCCATGTTACAACTGAAATATATTTCTTACTTACATTACTATCTTTTATTCTTAATTAGGTTTTATACTTCATAAGGTCAATGGCTTTGTTGATAATGGTCTGTTTGACTCACGGCTCTATGACTGCTACTTACACAAATACACGGGCTTTAATGGGCATTCAGTAAATATTAGAATTAAATAGTACTTAGGAAAGAATATTGGTATTGAGGAGTCCTAGCTTCTATTTTGACCATGTCAAGACTATCTATGTGGCTCTAAGAAAATACAAAACACTAGGCAAAAAGTTATAACTGATGGGCACTATCACTGAATAAGTGCTAATTCATGTCAATTTCATGTTTGCAACTATACTAGTTATGCCCACCATGGGTATTCTTACTCGTTTCTTTTGAGGGGTTAGGTTGAAGAAGGCTGAATATCATCATCTGTAAAATGAATAAACTGGAGCTGAAGAACCCCCAGTGTTTCTTTCTCCCTCTAAACTTCCAAGATAACTACGTGTTTCTGTTACTACAGATCCATTTACTTACTCACCATGACTCCATGGAAGGCAGGAGAGTCTCAGAGCTTGTTCGCCAATGCATACTTCATCTGACTGTTAGGTAAACTCTCTTCTATGTCTTGGAATTCTGTAATGTTCATCTAGTGTACCAAATTTCAGGTAAAGTCTATGGATATCAGAGACCCCACAACACATTCATTATGCTTGTAAATAACTTCAAATATGGAGCAGTGTGGAGCAAAGGCCTTGTATTTTGCCAGAAATTCCATGGCTAGTTATTTTCTGCAAAATGGAGTTTGAGGTGCATTATTGTTTTTATAGTAGGGGTGGGTGTAGGGCTGCTATCACCAATGTTCTTTGCCTCCAGCTCAATAGTATTTCTTTAGCAGTTTGTCACAAGAAAATTGGGTTCTGATAAAGATTCACAAGACTGTCCCCATACCACAAAACAGTCAAGTGGGGACTGAAAGGACAAGAGTGATGACCTGAGACAACTCTCTCATTTTGCAGAACAGAAGGAAGACTCAGAAAAGGAAAATAACATACCAAACACACCCAGCCAACAACCAAGTGGGTTGAAAATATGACCAGCAGTTTCGTAGTTCCAAAGCCAGTACACTGTCCATTTTATAGCTGTTGTTCCTCACCGTGAGCCCGAGGAATAGGTTCCTGTTTCAGTTTTTATTTAGAGTCCTCTTTTCCCTCATAACACATATGGTAAAAGAAACCTAAATGTATAACATATCCTCATGGTATATTAGTTACTTATCTCATTGCTGTGTTCAAATACCCAACAAAAACAATCCAATAAGGAAAAGTTTTGAATCACAGTTTAGGGTACAAGAAAATCATGGTGCGAAAGTCTTGGGCCTGCAGCATCCATCAGCTGGTTGCACTGCATGCACAGTCAAGCAGGTGCAGGAATGCTGGGTCACAGCTGGTTCATTCTCTCCTTTTAATTCAGTCCTGACCCAGGTCTAGCACATTTTGGGTAGATAGTCCCATTTCAATTAACCTAATCTAGATGACCAGATATTTGTTTCCCATGGTGATTCTAAATACCATCAAGTTGACAAGATTAAGCACCACACATGGCATATTCAAATTTGATAAAAATCAAATAAGATTTTGTACACAAATAATGAATATTATCATAGGGTTAATTGCATTACCAGAATTTGTAAATGGCACAAATATGCAAAAGAGTATAAGCAACAGACTGAGTTATAAGTGTTTCTTTGCATTTGAGACAACATAATAGCAATGGATAGCTCTGGTTGAGCCCATTGACATATTTTTAGTGTTTCAGGAACTGTGTGTTAAGTTTTACGCTACAACTCAGATGCAGCCATGTGTTGTGGTTGCTGGTCTCTGTGCCAGCTGTGTGTCAAACTTGGGATTGTTGTGCACTGAGCTTCTCTATGAAACAGAGAATGCTGTGACACCTTTTAAAAAAACAATATTATTTTTAAGGATTAGGCTTTTAGTGTTATGTTGCTTCCCAAGCTCCATTATGAGTCCTCAGTGAGGACACTCTCACTTCATTTTAGCTTTACTGAAATACATCAACAATGGCTCTAAGATGCTTATTTTATTCACTGCCATTGGCACAGTTATGCCAAGGATAAAGCAATGGTGTCTGGAATATTCTAGAATCTCAATAAATATTTATTTAATGAATCAACTCCTTGAGCTGTGTGCCTGTATTGTCCTAATTCTTCAGACTGAGAAGCTCAGCATTTGCCTTTGTTCTCAGAGCTCATGACTCAGACATGTGATTTGGTGGCATATTAAAATGTAGGATAAACATGCTCGTTACCTTGGTGCTGATAGTTTCACTGTGTAAAGCCAAAGCTCCTGAAAATTCATATATTCATCTTTTTAAAAATAAGAGTAAAAAGTCTAATAAGGCATCACAAAATCCAGGCATGATAGCTTATTCCTGTAATCTTAGCACTTACAAAGGTGAGATGGGAGTATTATCATGAGCTTGACGTCAGTCTGGACCACACAGCCATTTCAAGGTTATCCTGGACTACATAGCAAGACAAAGTCTTACCTCCTCCATTATATACACTATAACTAATATTCAACTATTCAAGAAGCCAAGGCTAGAGCTCAAAAGTTCAAGGCAACCCTAGACAGACCTGTCTCAAAAAGGTAAGAGTACTTGAAATACTTTATTCCCTTTATCAACAACAAACATATTTGTGGCTTTTAAGCATGATTTATTTCACTTTTACATAAACCATAACATACATAAAAATAAGCTATGGTTGATTTTGTTTAAAAGATGAAGTAGTTAAACCTGAGACAATAGCGATGCTTCTAAATCTGTGCTAATTAATTTTAATAATGGTAATAATCATTAAATTTCCCAATGTGGCTACTCTTACCATTCTAAGGTGTACATTACTGGAGACATACTTGATACCTGGTTGGGATACATCAGTGTGCTGGAATAAACTGTGCACCATGCAGAACACTGAAGGTGCTAGGCCTCAAATAATGCATTAAACAAGTTTAAGTAAGATGAGAATGGCATAAATGTTGTACATAAAAGATTGGAGGGATGTCCCATATTAGGATGGGTTGGAACAGTACTGAAACTACCTGAAAGTTGCCCAAAACCATTAGATAATTACCACAACCCTTGATCTCACTCACCAGGACACAATGAGTGGGAGGAAATCTAATCCAGGCTGGTAAACTCCAAGTGGCCTCCAAGCACCCTCGGCCCAGGTAGGAAAGGCTAGATGGTACATCTGCCTGACCTCAGGGATATTGATAGGGTCCTTTGCAGGGGAAGAGAAAAATTTGATCTGGCGTTTGCCTGCGACTGTCCCAAGGGATGGTGTGTATTCATGAATAATCCAGAGGGAATTCAGAACCCCAGAGTGTCTGCAGCTCTGAAGTCCGCTGGCTTGGTTAATGAAGCCGTCAGGCTGGAGGCTGGTGGGAGTGACCTTTTGGGTCAGCTAGGCCCAGAACAAGTGTCCCCACTCCTGTTCTGCAGTGTCTCTATAAAAACAGAAACTTGAGATATTCTGGGAGCGTGGTAGAGAAGGGGAGCGGGAGAAGGAGAAGTAGTCAAGAAGGATTCAGATAAGACCTTTGGGACACAGGATCTTTTTTGGTCTGATGACAAATCATATGGTAGTGAGCAAATGCGTCAGACCCAGTTACTGGAAAGAGTCAAACAGTATGGCCTCGATGCATACCTTATATTTCCACTAATAAGAATCACTGGAAATCATAAATTGAAAAAAATGGTGCTTGTTTTAAAAACTGGGATATGTTAAGGTAAGAATGGCACAGACCACAGGAGTTACTCCCTTTCTGTTGGTTTTTGGCAGTTGAACTGACAAAGGTATGTCTACATGTGTAGATATACTTACGGACAGAATAGAAATGGGTCCTGACTTAGTAGAATCAGTGGATATGTTTAAGACTAAAGAAAGCAACACTGCAGCAAAAGGAGCAGACACAGAGATCTGAGTTCAGATCTATCAGAATCCCTTTCTGATTTTGTATCTTTGAATCGTTTATATCACTTAGCTGGGCTTCAGGTGTATCACCTGTCAAGTAGAGTTGGCAATTAATGGTTTTTAGTGCTATGTCATGCCAGGATTATAATTATATAGCATAATGTATACAAACTATACCTATACATTCTATTGACAATGACTAGTTACTTATGCCAACATGGCAAAACCAACTTTCCTGTTTTCTTATTTATTCACATGTCAAGTGGAACTAGTAGAATCCCCTGATTTAAATAAGAAAGGCCTCATGGATATGAGTGAGTGTTGAGAGGATGTCATATGATAATATAAATATAAAGCTATACTTAGTGTTTGGCACAGAAAATCATTCAAACATATTAGCTGTGATTATCAGCTAACAATAGTGAGTAAATGGGAAAACATGGAAGCTAACAATCTATTAGTTGTTGCTTGCTCTGTTTTTAGTGTCCAATCCCCTCATATAGTTTGTTTTTCCAGCTGGTTATTACTGGGAAGTCAACATAATGTCAGTTAGTCCGGTAGATCTGCAATGTGGGTCCTTGGTAGTGGCATATGGCCTTGGTGCCAGGAGACCCTCTTCTGGATTCACACTCTTCCTTCCTGCTGTAATCTACTCTGCAGATCATTTGACCATCTCACTGGGCCAGATGTTACAAGAATTCCAGGCTCACTTGTGAGGTCTCCCTCTAGCTCCCATGTCATGTTTTTGTTGCAGCTCATATGCACCAGGTAACTCAGTAAAACATGGCAGCCTTCCTATGCTAACTGCAGCAGCTCATGTGAAGTGAGCCTGTTACAGTATGTGAAACACTTTCATGCACTCTGAGCCCCCTAGAATATGTGTTCTCAAGAGAAGAGATCAGCGTGTTCTGTTTATTCCTCTCCTCCCTCCCCACCCCCCAACCCCCGCCCGGGCTCCTAGAAGAAGGCCTGGCATGCAATAGACACTCAACACACTTGGTATGTGAAAATGCTGTGATTGTCACTGCAGCTCAGTGACATGAGAAAGGTGGTTGTGATCCCTACCTTCCACATCTCTAACAACGCAGAAGAAGGTTCAGTATAGAGCTAAGAAGATAGCCTTAGCTTTTAAGTCCATCCTCCTTCCAAATAACCTGCCTTAACCATGAGCGTATTTCCCCAACTGTGTTTCAAGTTTGTGAGCAGTCTCACTGAGACTCCCCATTCCAGTGGGTATAAATACTTCTCACTTCTCTCTGTCATATTTCTCGTGTGGGCTCTATACTTGAGAGTCTTGCTTTGTTTTTAGGTCCAGGCCACTTTGGCTTCAGAAAGTGACTTGGCCTTTAGTTTTCCCACATAGACATTTGCTCATGCTCTGTTTTTGGAATATTCCCCTACCAATGCCTGGCTCTGCTGGGATTGCCAACTCTCTTAACAACCACAGGTCGGGTGTTTCAGTGCCAGTTCTCCATAAGGCACACTGTATCTGGCCTATTGGACAATATATATTCACAAATATTTTGAAGGCATATGTCTTATGGTTGGTGGTTATCAAAAAGTTGCAAAAGAAGAAAATTTTACCTTCTGCTCTTCAAATTGTGCATTAAAAAAGAAAACCAAACCTGTCTTTTTATATTTATATTCAGCAAAAATATTTTAAATTGAAAAATTAAAAAAAAAAAACCATTGTTTTTATCAGCTCAGTGAGACACCCAGGACACACTTCAGTAGGTCACACAGAATGCCAGACAGCATTGTCTCTGAATTATCCCCTCACTTAAGGTGGTACCTATGGTCTCTTCAGTCCATTCCTGGTAGCTTTGCTCACTCAGTGGCCCTTTTCGTCACCAAGCTCTGTTCTGTCTTACTCGAGTCTGCTCTCTACGGCTTGCACATTCCTCCACGAGGCCCTGGTTGCTCAGTAAGTAACGTGAAAAAATGAAGTTCAGATTTATCAGGGGAGGATGAAGCAGGAATTCGGGCTGCAAAGATAAGATGGTGGTAATATAAAGGGCACTTCTACAACACCACAGTTTCTGTTTTACCGTGAAATGAAATACTGGGTTTTCTGTATCATGTGACAAGTATCTCAAATAATGGTTTCTTGATCTCACTTAGAAGAAGTTAAATATGTTGTCTGTGCCCTGGATTTAGCTTCCTCCTTTATGTAAGGGGTATTCTCTGGCAATATTTTACAGAAGAGATCGCCTAGGAATTTCTTGCTGATAATGGCTATCACAGGATAATTTTTTTTTTTTACTTTTGATTAGTGACTACAGTCAAGCTACTTATTCTCACAAAACCTCTCATAATGGAATAGCAAACTGTGTCACTCAGCTAATCTTGCACCTCTCCTTAGCCCAGTTTCCAGTAATAAGTAATCTCTTCACTGCTCCACGAATGTAGCCTTACAATCATTGTTAATCACCACTTTCATTGTGTTTTTCTTCATGGATGCCATTGTCTGTGGTGTATAGAACACCCTCGCTACACTGCCTGCTGAGTGTGTCTGCCTTACCTGCACCCAGTGCTTTCTCCATCATTTTCTCTTTTAATTCTTCTTACTTTAATGCTATGATTCTGCTTCTCTGTCTACCTTCAAGTAAGACTAGTGACATTCCTTTTGGGGTATCTCTAGATGCACCCTTTATAATATCTCAGTTGATACCCAATGCATGTATGCTGAAGGAATGCATGGGCACAAGATAGCAATGTTTAGGTAGTTACCTTGATGGATTGGATGCAGAATGAACAAGGAAAGAAAGGGGGGGAGCTCATTTTACTGGAAGTCAAAAGGATTAGCACTTGCATCATGCAGTATAGCTGACCACTCCCAGAAGGGAGACATCCAAATGTAAGATGCAGAACATTAAATATTGAAAGCAAAAGTTAAATATTAAATTTTAATATGAAACATTAATGCCAATAAACAAAACTAGCCAGAAGGGGGACAAAATTAGGACCAGGCCATGGCCAAAAAGGAGAGACTCATGGATTAGGCTGAAAGCTGACCGTGACCTAGACTTTCCCAGCAGGGCTCATTGGTAACAGTCACACCCATCAAATTTCCCGGGAGAAGCAAAGGAGGAGGGAAAAAGCCTTTTATAACCCACAGCCATAAAACTCAAGTCTTTCCTACAAAACAAAGTACAGTAAAGTGTTTCAGGACCGCCAAGGCTTCAGAACTTATGGTACACTGGAACAAAAACAGAGGCAGCAGTGAGGAAAATGTGAGATTGCTGAACCCTTGGGGCAGGAATCCTATCTTTGTTTGCACTGTGTACTATGAGGCTTGTGTGCAGGCACTTGGACAGAACGAAAGAAGAGCCCTGAAAGGGGCAAGAACAATGTGCTTGTTCCTGCTGCCGCTGCCAATGGTTGTCTGTCTGAATGAGAAACAGCCAAGAGGGCAGAGGCGAAACCAGAGCACAAGATCTGAACTTGACAGAGCTCAAAACTTAGGACAACTGAGGATATAGAACATTTAAGTCTACCTCGACTGTTCAAGGGTCAATAGCCTACCAACCATAGGGGGCTCCAGCCAAGCACGAAGTCTCATAAATTGTATTTTCCATCAGAAAGCCCATGAGGTTAGCCAGCAAAATAGCCTTGAGGTTAGATGTCAAAAGCGCCTGGTTAACTTACTCTCACACCTAGATCCAAATAATACCTTTTATTTTTCTTATTCTAGATTGAAAACTGGAGCTGAAAGACCAGATCATATTCTTCGGTGGCTACTGTGGTGAAGTATTAAGAATCAAAATCCATGAATTACTTCATGGCTTTGGCGCTAAAGAGTTAGGTTGAAACAGATGGCTGTTTGTCTTGTTTTAACCCTTGGAGGTGACTAGGGAAGTGAAGGATTCTGAAAGACAGAAGCCCCATCACAGCAAGTGTCATATCACCAGTCACCCACGTTATAGGAACTTTAAGAGGACACTGAATAAAGCCCCTGTCTCTGCCATGTGGTCCTTAAGCTTTGGAACAAACTTGAAAGTGTACAATCCATCAAAAAACACACTAACAAGCTTCCCATTCCCCAAGCTCCTTTTAGTTTCTGGGGAAATATGGTTACGATGGTAATGAAGTGAGGCTAATTCAGCTAGAAGGATAATCTTCACAAGAAATTTTAGCAAGCGTAAAAGGGGGAAATGAGCACAGATTGGTGGATTAATTTTAACCATATGGAGGGACTAACTGATCGGTGCTATCCAGTAACCCTATCGCATGAAAGTCAATCAGGAGACAGCTTGGGGGAAATTGGGTTTTCTGAAAGGAAACAAAGTAAGAAAATGGAAGCTGAAGTAGAAAAGCAGGGTGCACACTATGTGCTGTTTTATTCCCTCTGGGCTTCTTTATTCCGTATGCTTTGGTGGTTTCCTTTTCTTCCAGATCTAGGCTCCCACCTCTTTTCTCCAAAGTTTGTCTTCTTCAGGATAGTCATGTGACACTGACAAAAGTCAAGCTTGGAAGTTAGGAGTGTCTGATGAGTTTGAGAAGAGAACAAGGAGTGTCAGTATGGGCAGCGTTTGCTTTTCTCCGTGTCCACAACCTCATCTCTTTCTATATGTGGGATGAATTGTGAATATCAGTGGACTACTTGTTGAATGGTGCATTTCTTGCAAGTAAGAATGAGTACATTTTTGTAGTGGGAAAATATGAGGTATCATCACACTATATCAGTGACACTGAATCATTTTTGATGCCTCACAAAATGCAGGATAAAAAGATTAACAAGCCACAGGGTCAGAAGCAGAGGCCAGTTTTCATACTGACTCATTGGATGACTCTCAGGTGAGGTCTCAACACTCTCAGGCTTCAATCTCCATACCCAGAATTATGAAACCTGACGGATGATTCTCAAATCATAACCCACAGGTCCCGGTGGCTCATGGAAAAGTGAAGCAAGATCCCAGAGAGACTAAAGGCAAATGTGAATACTCACTCTTAATCAAACCAGTTTCAGTTCAATCACCTTACTTACAGTTTGGGCTTTTGTACAATAAATTATATTTAAAACTGAGTTTATGCTTCCACAAATTCACCTCACTGGACTATAATAAATAACACCTAATATTTAACACATTTCCTCTTACCAGATACTATTGTATACAGAAAGCCCATTTCCAAACATGAAGGAATTGTGACCTTCCCCTCCCCAGCCCCCCACCCCCCACCCCGGAAACTTCTTTTCTTGACTTGTCATCAGTGAGTGAACAGATTGTATTCTGATTATTGAATCAATGGTGATGAAACCCAGGATATTAAATGCTAAGACTGATGAGAATGACATCACAGACTGAGTAGTTTAAACATCAGAGAGCTTTATCCACGTGGTACTAGAGGCTAGAAGTCCAAGAGGAAAATAATTGATTTAACTTTGAAGTCTCCTTTTGGTCATTGAATACACTCCTCTCTGCCCCATTTTGTTTGCCATGTGTTCTTCCCTGATGAGTGCTGTGTAGTCTCTGTTGTAATTTCTTCTTCACATAAAATCACATATAAAGGTTAAGAAGGCCCCATGACCTCATACAACCTTCTCAATCTCTTTAAGGACAGCATTTCCAATACAGACATATTTTGAGGTTCTGAATTTGCAAGAGGAATGCTGCAATTTAGTTCATAACACCTGGTAGTCATAGAGACCACCCAGAGAGCTCTCTGCTTCTTAAACTGCTTTAATACCTTTGAAATAGTAATATATACACTTTCCAGAGGTCACGTGATTCAGAATGGACATATTCTTCTAGTCTTTTGTCTCATAAACAACTACTATCAGTTCTTCTTATCATTCTGTTTGGGGTAATTTGTGAATATTCAAGCCAATAGTGTATCTCTCCCTTGTATTGTATATACTGAAGAGATTTATGACAAAAAAAAAAAAAACTTTCCCTGGCTCAACTCCAGATTAATTAAATTAGATTGGAGTATGAGGCCTCCCAGATGTCTGCGAGGATAGGGGAGATTTGAGAAGCAGTCCTGGGATCCTGCTGCTTATTACTCTGTAGCCTAAGGAGCAGATTCAGCACCAGCTGAGCAGTGTCCGAAATGCTGGCTCTCCGGCCCCACACACAGCCTCTTGATGAGAATCTACATCTTAGTAAAATCTTTCCACGTATTTTGAATGCAGGCAAAATTTGAAACACTGAATAACTTGCCTTTTTATTGGAATTGCTGCTGAATCTACAAATTGGTGAGGAAGGGAATACATTGAATAGGTCTGACCAGAAGAGAAGGCAATGGCTGATACCTCCACGGGGAGAAGACGGGTTTTCATGGTAGCCTGTCATGGCCAAAAAGTCCCGGAAGTCCATGTCTCTTGGAAAGAAGAAGCAACAACCTCCACAGCTGGTTTGTGTGCCTTCCTCCTGTAAGTGAACAATGCCTATTTTCGAGCTGGAAATTAAAAAGCTTTCTACGTCCTGTGACTCTAGTTCTGTGACAGGACAGTTGTTTGCTGGAGAATAAATGTGTGTTTACTGTGAGCTGGAGAACGGCTCCTGTAAACCACAGTGAACACATTGCTGAATTGGCAGCATGGCATTTCTCTGGCCTGGTGTAATAAATTACTGAGGCCATCATCCGTGGCAAATAACCTAGCTAGGCTGCCTTGCAGGCCCAGGAGGGAGAGAATAAGGCAGACAAGTGTCATTTAGTCAATTAGCCACGGAAGCAGCATCTCTTCCTGGAGGGTACATTTTCCTCTCTTCAGCACCACTAACTCAAATGTCAAACAAGTTGTAACTGCCACGGATAACAGGCTAACTACAGCATTTGCTTTCTGTAATAGAGAGAAACAACTGGGCCATTTCAGTGTTACTGTTGGGGCTCTGGGACTTGGAATGGGGCCAGATGGGCTGTTTGTTAGCAAATTCTTTACTGTCTCCCTGCTCCTACACCACTGCTGCTTTTAGGCAGTGAAGTTTTCAAAGCCAGCACTGGAGAAGAGGAAGTTTTGTGCGAAGTGACTGTGGTTAGATGTTGGCCCTAATTAAATTAGAGCACATTTCCAGCATCTCTAAACCCACCCCAAAAAGCTAATGAGGACTTGGAATCCACCCAAGCCTGGAATGAACTGAGATGCCCTTCATGGTCCCGTAACGCCAGGTGTTCGCCTCAAAGAGGCATTTATGAGAGACACCAGTTTTGGCAATTCCTTTTGGCAACAGCAAATGATCCATGGGAAGTGACCACCTGGGGGGGGGAATGGTAGGTGCCAAGAGCTTCTGTGAGTTGCCTAAGATCACTTGGCCTGCAGACTACTGGGATCACAATATCTCTGACACACAAGCTTCCAGAAGGCAAGGGCAGGTGCCCCAGTTGGTGGAGTGCCTTAATGTGGGGTCTGTCGGCCTTTTTAGAGGGGAGATACAGAGGAAAGCCTGAGAGTCCTGGGTAATGACAATGATGTCCAGGAGTGGACTCTACTCTTTCCATTGCCCACCAGAGCACATCTGTCCCTCCGTAGGATATTACAGCAGGCAGGCAATCCAATCTAGGAGAAGACAAATCTCTAAGCAGTTCTCAATTTCCTTCATTAAGAGGGCTAGGAGAGAGGGATGGTCATGAACATTAGACTTCTCCCCAGAGGGGATGGGTTAGGGTTAGGGGAATGTTGATGCCCATGGACTGGGAGGTATATTAGCTAAGGAAGCCAGGAATAGGAGCACATGTTTGATGAGTAGAAGTTGACTCCTTTGAGTATGTCTGTCTGAATGACAGAAGCAGAATTATTAGACTGAAGCGCTGCCTACTGTGCTAAGGAGGCAAGCCAGAAGCAGAATTATAATAGAAAAGGGCATGGTGAGAAACAATACAGAGTCAGATATATATATATATATATATATATATATATATATATATATATATATAGAGAGAGAGAGAGAGAGAGAGAGAGAGAGAGAGAGTTGAATCAGACAAGAAAAGAACATGGAGACCAGAAGTAGGAACAGAGAAGCTGGGGAGGTGGCTCAGTGGGTAAAGTACTTGCCAAACAAACATGGAGACCTGAGTCTGATTTCCCAGAACCTATGGAAAGCTGGGATTGGTAGCACATGTCTGTGCTCCTATAGTGAGATGGGAGGCAGAGATAGAAGAACCCAGAGAAGCACTCGAGCTAGCTAGTCTAGCATATGCAGCCACTAGCAAGTGAGAGGTAGAGATCAGCTCCAGAGTGTGGCTTTCTGAACCACACAGGGACACACGTACCTCCTCTCACACATGAACACACACATCACATACACCATCCACACACATGCACACACACGCTCATGCTGGTTTCTGTTTTACACTGGCTTCCAGCTGATTAGGGCATGGTTTCTATTAGCTTGTTTAAGGGGCTAGCTGAGGGGTGAACATAGTCTTGGGCACAAATTACAAGCGTCTTACTTCCTCTTCTTGCCATTAACTCAGCTAAACTGTGCACAGAAGGCTGTGGTTTTGAGTAGGTCCCTCTTTACAGCTCTGGCCATTATGGACCAATAATGCATTAATCGCATACTTGGGCTATGCACAATGGCTTGCCAAACCCTGGTCAAAACCACTCCTTTTATTTCTCAGAGATCAGCAGAAGATTCATAAACTGTGACCTTCACTGGAAGCCTGTTTCAGTTTCTTCACTTTGGCAATCAATAACTTAGCATGCACCATGTTTCAGGCATCATTGTAGGTACCATAAAGGTATTTACTCATTTAATTATGGCAGCAACACTCTAAGATAGGCACCGAGATTATTCCTAATGAGGCAGCAGAGGTATACAGAAATGAGGAAATTTTCTCAAGGTCATAACCTAGTGACAGATGCTAGAAACCTGACACACTTAATACAGAATTCTCTCTTGAGCTTAGTTTCCCACTATCAATTAAACCTGTAGTATTTATCCTTAAATTGGTCCAGCAAAATACTTACACAGGAGATAGTTTATAAAAGCCCTCCACATGCAGAAGGTAATAGGGCTAGGCCAAAGTCATCTTGGCAGAGATTCTTGTGGAGCTCATGGGTACATTTTCAGAAGCTATTTTGTGTAAGAAACATCAATGCTGATTCATGTGAAGGCTACATAGCAAAAGCCTCCAGGAACAAGACTGTAACCAGAGGTCCATATGGCCTTGGTTGTACTTAGACTCTTACAAAGAAAGCCAGGCTGAATCCAGAAGAAATTGCTAGTGAACTTTGATTTCTTAGTTGTTTATTCCAAAGAAATATTCAATGAAATTCACCTTTTAAATCACACAGATCTTTTATTTAAACAAAATTCTTTTTGTTTCTCATCCCTAATATATTCATACCTTGAAACCCTGGAACTATTTTCCACTCTCCCAGTTTCCTCTAAAACTGCTCTTAATGCTCAGATAGTCCTTTCCCAGAGAAGCATCTGGAAATACTCTACTGTAAAGAGATTATGCAGTGCTATGTTCTTGAGAAATTTCTAAGACCTTGAAACTTGGTGTCAAGAATAAGTGAAGGTTAAAAATCCCATCTCCAAACCAAAGGTTCTCCTAGCACCAGTGTTACAGGGTTGTGAGAACTGTGTGTGAAGACCACAATATACATTCCTCAACACACCGTGACGTCCTCCCCTTTTACTATACGTTTATTACTGTGCTGTTGCAACTTTCCTCTCCTGCATCTACCCTCCCTGCCGCCAAGCTTCTAGCAGCTTCTAACAACTACAGGCCTTTTTGGTCTCCTCCCCTTCCTCATAGAAGAAGGACTAGCAGCATACACTTGTTTCCTGTTGGGTCCAGTTGGTATTTTCCAGTAGCAAAACACTTTTAGAAAATAAAATCTCTCCTTAAACTCTCTAAATTGTGTGAATAGGACCAACCAGTCTGTTCAAAATCAGAAACAACAGTGCCCTCAGGCAGGAGCCAGGAAGGGTGGGACTCCAGATATTCTAGTGGAGAGGTGTAGGCCTGGGATTCAGCTTGAGAGCAGCAAAGGCACCTAGTGGCAAGGTCATCTGGCATTGCAGGAAGCACCCCAGTAAGCAATGAGTGACCCAGCTCCTAGCGCTTTTACACCACTGACTACTCAGAGGTCACTGGCTTCTCTGAGCTTCATCTCCTTTTGCATGGCCAGTGATTAAACTCCCCAGCCAAGAGCCAAAGACGCCAGAAATGTTGCCTACTATACTGTCTAGGAAGCATCCTATGGGAGAAAGAATGAGATGTGTCTCATTTTAGACTCTGGGTCATCCTAGTCAGTTTCCTTTCCTCCTCCAGCATTACACTGAAGAATAGTTCACTTTTACTTAAACAGGGTTGAGGTGGTTGGCTGTGGAGTTTACTTGCAAACCTGTTAATCACATTCATGCAACGTTTCCTATTTGCCAGGGACAGTGCTGGATACCTGTGATACAGCAGAGTACCCTCTTGTTGCCTTTGTCATACGCCTAGTGTCCCTTCAAACACTATAACAAGTTCCTAAACTAGATACTGAGTAATTATTACAGTTATGGGGGGAGTAGTTTTGAGACAGGGTTTCTCTGTAGCCTTGGCTGTCCTGGACTTGCTTTGCAGATAAGGCTAGCCTCGAACTCATGGAGATCTGCCTGCCTCTGCCTCCCAGAGTGCTGCGATTACAGGTGTGCACCACCACATCCAGCTATTATCAGCATATTATAAACAAAGGACTTAGCGATCAGAGGAGGTGGGTTAGATTTGAACCTGGGTGACTGTTCCCAGGGCTCTCCTTCTCCTGCTTTTTCCAAGGTATAGACTGTGAGCAGGTCCTTCCTTCTCTTCCCAAGCATAGTTAGACCCCTGGTGTCCTTGCCTCACTGAGCCATGTACTTTTAGATCTAACCTCTGCTTCTTTTGCTCTGGGGTTTGGCTGAGTCCTTTCTTAGTCCTTTCCTAGATTACATTCAAGATGCTTACTTCTTTTCTATGGAAACTCATTGCTCAGCATTCTGGGACCTTCTCTGCTCTATCCAGAAAGAATGATTTGTCTCCTTCTTTTCCAGCAGGTCAATCAAGCTGGGGACCAGCCCCATTGGCACCCCCCACCCCTGCCCGCTGCTTCTAAAGTTCCTGTTACATTAAAGTGCAAACTCACATTCCAGACCCACCACACCCAGGACTCTGAGTACCCACATTGACGCGGCACCCACCTTGGAGCACAAACCTAGAAAGAAAAGAGACTATGGGGCTTGACACGCTTCATGCAGTCTTTGTTCACAGTAATCTGGCTGTTGTTCACATTTTATAGAAGCTGAAAGAGAAGTCAGGCCAACATCAAGCAACAGGTCCAGTTAGAGTTTGAACAGTTGCATGGCTCAAATTTCCTGCCTGTTGTGGGCATTTTTTTTTTTCTGTCTGTCTTTGTTCACTTTTGTTTAGCTTAGAGGTTTGTTTTGCTTCAGTTTTTGCTGCTTTGAGACTGGATCGCATAGTCAGCTGACTTTGTAACACGGCAAAGCTCAGGCCTCAGGCCCTTCATTGGTGGCATGAGCCCCCCTCCCCCCACTCAACACATGGGCGTTTCCTTAATTTCAATGATCTGTTGCTTAGTTTCAGTTATTTGTTTGGAGTTTTCATGATTTGGGAGGCCGTATTATTAGACATTGGCCTAATGAACTTTTTCCTTCAACTTACAGACTTTTCCAATTTGCATCATAATTTATAAAATAATATGTAAAGTCATGGTTTGAGGGTTCTCTGTCTCCCATTGCGTCCTCCTTTAGGCCTAAGTGCAGCCACAAGCCGGCTTTGAACACTTTCTTGTTTAGTTTATCCTAGAATCATCTTCCTATGCTGCTGCTGCTGCTGCTGCTGCTGCTGCTGCTGCTGCTGCTGCTGCT
>OU015742.1:38426082-38468743 GCA_907169655.1 Acomys percivali
CTGCTGCTGCTGCTGCTGCTGCTGCTGCTGCTGCTGCTGCTGCTGCTACTGCTGCTGCTCTACTCATAAGCTTTAAGCTAGACCCCGGTAGGAGCGGCATCCTTGTTCTTTCTGGTTCAGTCAGTTCTGAACCCTCAACCAGGCCCAGCAGGGAGTTCTATCTGCTCACACTATTGCCCATACTGACCCAGGACCCCCACTTTCTTGTGACCCACCACCTCAAGGTCCAGCAAGAGCCAACAGGTTCAATCTCTCTCTGAGAGTCCAGCTCCTTTCCCTCTCACCCTCATTTCCCAATTACACATGCTCTCCTAAGTCTGATCCTTACCTGATGCTGCACCTGCTTAGCCCCCCAGCCCCCGCCAGTGTCCCTCTAACCTCAGGTAGGAGCTGTGTCTGTGAGCACCCTTGGTGCAGGCATGCCCATGAGCATCTTTTCTTTCTAAGTCTGACAGAGATCTGCACTCCAGGCCTAGGCCCCACCGGGAGTTAGTTTCATGTGAGTTTTCAGAGTCAACATGATCCCTGACCCCACTATGATTTTCTATGCCAGGACCTAGCTTTGGAACCTCAGCATGGGATTTTCATGTACTTACTCAATCTCATGACCCTCAAGACATGTGCATCATACTGGTTAGCAGTGACAGGGAGTCATACTAGTTTCTCCAGTCAATAATCAACACTGTGTATCTGAAGGATTGACTTGTGAGTGTCTTCCATCTGTCTTGAAATAAAACAAGTTCAGGCAACAGGGAAACCTGAACCAAACTTCCACTCAACATAGGCAGGGTACAATATGCTATGAGACATGCAACCAACCTTTTTTTTTTTTTTAATGATTTGCTATATAGATTGATTTCATAACATGATCAAATGAATAGTTCATACACTTGTGTAGGTCCCACTGTCGCCCTCCTGTTTCCTTACCATCCTCCAGATGTGATATGAGTGGCCGGGATGATGACGGCCAGCCTGAGAACTAGAAAGATAAGGATCAAAGGGAGGGAAAGATGGATCCTTTGCTTTGCTATAGCTATCTAGCTACAAAGCCAGCTGAAACAGCAGGGCACTCCTGAAGGACATCTAGAGAATATTAGTTAGTTCTGTTGCCACATGTCTGCAGCCAGGTGGCTCTAAGCATTCCCTCTGTTTTCCAGATCTGTCCTGAGGATTTGGTGTGTCCTGTACTCAAGGCATCCATCTTAGTGCCTGGTCCATTACAGCACAGTACAATTGCTGAGTAAATACGGACTGTCTCTCCCTGACAATGCTGCTGCATTCCAGACCCGCCTCCTAGAAACAGCCTGAGTTAGAGAGGTCAGACATAGTAGAAGAGAGAAGGTAATTCCCTCTCTTTTGCCTAACTCTCTGTCCATCCCCTAACCTTTATCCTACCTGCCTGGATCAGGGAGGAAGAAGGAAACCAGAGAGGCAAGGCTGGTACAGCTGGAAGCAGCACGGGATGTAAAATAATCAGAGAGCAGCAGGCAGGTATCGCTTTGCAGTGAGTGCCCTGGGAGGCTGTGTGGAAGTGAGAGACTGGGTCGCAACCATGAAACATTAGCACATTGACACGCGTGGCCTTAGCGGCAGAGGTTTCTCTGGTTACAAGAGAGCTTGACCTCTGCCCTTGTGCCTCAAAGCTGGTCAACAATGACCCTCAGCAGCAGATCTGGGGCCACCCTTTGTGTATAGACCCCATTGCTCTAGAGAAACTTTAAACCTTTACTTAGCCATGACCTATGACCCTGGGGATACTTCAGGGGACCTACCTCCGTGATGAATACACTTCAGTGTTCCTGTCACATGCTAGGTGGTGAGGGCTGTTGATGTCAAAGCAACAGAAAGCTTCTTTCTTAGTCTTCTCTGCTCGGGCTTCACATTTAGCTGACTAGAATAGCATCTCTATGAGATTCTAAGACTTTGTGCAAAGTCAAATTACTCTCTCTGAGTCAGTTTCTTTGTATGTAGGTAATGATAAATAAATCAAGCTGTCAAGGTTATAGGAAGTTTAAATAAATATTGCCTATAACGGCCTTGGGTAAAGTTTGTAGATAAGATCAGTAGAGAAAGAGAAAAATACTTTGAAAACTCAGGGCAGATTTGAAAATCTATTAGAATAGTAAGGGAGGCGGTATGAGGTTCTTTTCTGTTAACGGGAGTGTGATAGTATCTCAGGATGCCTGTGGCTTTAGAAAAGCATGCATCAAGCTCCTTCCTTGTTCATCCTAACAAGGGCTGTGCTTGCAGATGTAAGGTCCTTCCCACTAGGAAATATAACGAAAGTTAGAAGGCTGATACAGGTTAGGGGCTTGGGTGCGATCTTTGAAGGATGAATAGACATGAGAAAGGTGTGGAGATGTTCAGAGCTCAGAGAGAAGCCTGGATAGGTTTCTCAAGTCTTATCCTTTGTGGCCAACTGCGCACTGATAAAGTCCTGTTCCTCATCTCTGGCCTGTCCTTCATCAACATTGTCTATGATGCATCCCAAAAATCTTCACCTGCTGACAGGCACAGCCTGTAAAACTCTTTCCACACCGAACCTGACATGATCTGGGTTAGAGGGTGTGACTTTCAAGGCTTCATAGTACAAAGTATCCTGGCTTCCCCCTGGGTCGCTTGAATCATTTGTTCTCAGGAAGTGAGCTGCAATATTGAAGGGCACTCAAGAACCCCTGTGGAGAGGTCTGTGCAGAGGAAGTAGGACAACAGCTGTGAGTCGGCCATCTTGGATATGAAGCCTCTCATACCAGTCAGGCATGCAGATAACTACAGCATACATCTTGATTGATGCTGCACAATGAATGGCTCATGAGCCCCACCTAGTCATTCAACATCTCAGTTTCTAAACCATAGAAACTATGGGAAATGATAAGTATTTTCTATACTCCTAAAACCACTAAGCTTTGGGATGACTGATTATTACATATACCTAATATAGACGGTATCTAGAAAACTCGGCATAGGCATCTATGTAGGTGGGAGGAAGTTGAAGCTACATTTAGAGAGCCCATGTGTTGCCAAACCCTGGCTCACAAATATTGGAACCTCTTGAGACAACTTTTGAAAATATATATTCCTGGGTCCTGCCCAAGAAAATTTTGATTCATGAAGCCTGAACCCAATGAATATACATCTTTAAAATTCCTTAGTATCTTTTGATGAATAGACAATTTAGAATCTCAAATAGCATCCTTATTATCCATATCTGGGCTGAGATGGGAAGTGATCTATTAAAGCAGGAAGGCAAAGCCTGGGCAGAGGAAAGAACAAATCTCAAAGGTCCCAGCATTGAGTTTGTGACGCTTGTCCCACAGTTGCGGGCTTACAGAAGAATTGAGATATGAAAACAGGAGGGTAACTAGGGGGCAATTTATTTCAGGTGTGGAGACAGAGCACAGCCTGTTTCCTCTGAGGATGCATTGGGTGGGCAGAAGCAGACAGGCAGGCAGGCTCCACTGCCTCTGTGGCTGGACTAACCACACCATCTCTGCACAAATGCACATAATAGCATTGTAATGAGCCTGCTGTGCTTTTAAGGTTGCAATGAAAGAAGATGGCTGTTTGGTTTAGGATGAACTTCCATCTGATAGTCTCAGCCAAACTCCATAGTACAGTAGCAACTAGGGTTGTTGTACTCATGTTTTGTGTGTGTGTGTGTGTGTGTGTGTGTGTGTGAGAGAGAGAGAGAGAGAGAGAGAGAGAGAGAGAGAGAGAGACAGAGACAGAGACAGAGACAGAGACAGAGAGAGACAGACAGAGAGAGAGACAGAGAGACAGAGAGAGACAGAGAGAGGAGAAATGAATGTGACAGTAAGGCTATAACTGGAGGATAAAAAAAATACATGGTCACGTGCTTGTGAAATATATGAAAATACACACATCTGTTTGTGTGTTCCTTGCTAGTATTATATCCTGTACTGAAGAAAGCCTACATGGTTTGTAGACACAGGAAGGATCTTTGATGTTATGCATGTTTCCTACCCATTCTTGGGGCTATGCATGGTGACTTACAAAGATGATGTCCCATATTTGATCTGAATGAGGCCTGACATGGAGCCATCAATCTGGTGACTTGGTAAATATTTTCAGTATTCTAGTCACAATGAGCATTGAGAGCTCTACGCAGATCAAAGGCCTCCCCATGCCATGGTATTTGGGAGAAGAAAGCATGTAGCCAAATAGGTGTCCTGACAATGCTGGAGATGATCACCTGCCAGGACGAGCTGCCTTCCCATTGCTCTCAGCTCTCTAACTTTGGATTCTGGCTGCTCTCCATGTGGGCTACTTTCCAGCTGGGGTGGGGATGGGCTGTTTAAAGGAGATCTGTGTAGTATTGGCAACTTAGCTACTCATCAGTCTCTGGCTTTAATGCCCTAGTTCTAGTAACTAATTGCTGGGGACACCAGTGACTGCCCCTCTCTCCTGCTTCCTGAAGTTTCTGATATATGTGTGTCTAGGATAGCAATTTATCCTGTTGTATTACAGAAATTTGTTAATGTGCCTGGTTCCTCTGCCTCCTTGTCCTCAGCTCATTGTGACAGCCACTCTGCCTTCTTTGCTGTGATAACCTCAACCCCTGGTCCTGTAGCTGGAATGTATGTGATATGAGTAGTTTTTCTCATGACAGTAAATGTTTTCCACCCACCATGTCAGGTCATTGTGAACATGGCAAGAGAGAGCCCTGTAGAGAAGCCATTATTCTAAGCAAACAAATCCCACACAGATTTAAAGGGAGTGATTACAATAAGAACAGAGACACGCTTTATTAGGAAGAGATTATGAACTTGCTCTTGTGGCTAAACATGTTCTTGAATGCTAAATCATTCACATTTTGCCTTCACCCCAATTTCCTTCTAAAGTCCTTGCTCAGGAAATTATTGCAAATCCTGCCATTTAACCAGAAAGTATCCCCCTTTCGTATAACCAGTTCCAGAAGTGGCAGATATCCTGGCCCTGACTTCTAGCCTGTGCTCAAATGCAAAGACAAACCCAAGTCAAGTTCTACAATAGGCCTGTGCGTGGAGCACTCCACCTTCTGCCTCTTGTGAAGCCACTGCCTGTCTGCTCTGATTCTTCCTGCTGCTTCTATCAGGGTGGAGTAGCCAGCTCTTGTCTTAATCAGTGATAAGAGCAATAGCTATCCACAATGGAATTATAAAGTTACTATGAGGCGGGAGCCCAGTGTTGAAGACTCTCCCTTGTAAACTGAGGCTTAGATGAGTTTAAATAGGTTACTTAAGGTCACAAGACTTTTCACGTCAGGAAGCAGCACAGTGGGATTGGGAGAAACTCAAGACAGTGGCCTGAGAAACCTTGATCAGGGTTGGCTCACTCATGTAACAATAAGGGAAGCAATATCTGCCCCCCTGACTTATGATGATCCCCGGCAGTGTTCCAGTCTCTGGCAGGACTTGCATATTGCTGTCTCTCCTCTGCTGGTTCTCTCTTGAGTTCAGGAATCCTGACAAAGAGGAAGCACAATGACGTAATTTCTGATCAGAACTGTCAGAGCTGTGCTTTCTCCTTGTCACCTCTTTATCTCATTGTCTTTAGAGGAGCATAATGAGAAATCTAGTATTCACTATTCTTTAAAGAAAATGTTCCTCATGACAGTAAATGTTTCCTCCCCAAAGCAGGTTAAACCACCATGAGCATGACAAGAGAGAGCCCTGTAGAAAAGCCATTATTCTAAGCAAACGAATCTTGCACAGAATCAAAGGGAGCGATTACAATGAGAACAGAGACATGCATTATTAGGAAATTAAAGTAGAAATCAAATAAAGATTGGGAATTCTGAGTCTCAAATATTTAATTGTCATAATTGCCTAATTAAGAATGGTTTTTAAACCACTCCTCCCCCTTATCCATGAGTACTAGGAAGGCTCTATTTCCAGGAAGACAATTGCAGCACTTAGACTTACCATAACGTGAAGGTTGACCCCTGGCAAAGCTCCCTGAAAGAAAAGCTACGCTGTCTCTTCATTCATTTTCTCATTTGGCAAACACGGAGTGTCTACTACTATACACAGTTTTATAGGCAGCTCAAGGGACTGTACTCTGGAGGTCAGTGAGTTAAGAGGAGGGCTCTGAAATCAAGGTGAACTGACCTGTATTACTCAAAAGACTACTTATTCATGGCTTACCAAATCAGGAGGGAGCCCATTGGCAACCTATACATGAAATTGGGTCATGGCCAGAAGGTGGGTCAGGCTGTAGGGAATAACAAGGGCATAACCCAGTGAGTCAGAGAGCAAAGAAAGGTATAAGAACAGAATATGTAATTGGGAGAAGGGGAGCAGTACCATTTGAATGTGTAAATGCAGACACACTTCAGGAAATCTCTGTGCTCAGGGTTTGTCATTCTTGCTAGATAGCGTTTGGAGGGTAAGTGCTTTCATCTGACTCGCTGTGTGCTCAATGCCCAGCAGATAACAGGCTTTAAAATGTGACATTTCTCTAAGCTAGATCTTGATTCAAGTTAGGAGGGCCTTGCTGGCATTCAGAGAAGATGGGCACCTACTATGCCTGCCACATAGTAAATGCTCTCTAAAATGTCTCCAGCAAATGAATGTCTGACTTCCTGAATGAATGAATGGTGAGCACTGTTGTACATTCTGGAATAGAAAGATGATTAATGTATGGTTCTTGCCCTTGAATAGCTTTGAGATAAATGAGGGACATAGATTTTGGACCAGTTAATGAGAACCAAACCTGCTCTGAGATGAGTCATACCATTTATCAAGCATGAGAGCTGGCATCTCATTTTCATTAATGTAGGTACTGCTGTCGGAATCATTTTTGTGGGTCTAGAGACTTTCTCTCCCCAATCTGAGTGTCAACTTCCTGAGGACAGAGGCCTATAAAATAGTAGATTATCAGTTTGCTTTTGCAGAATGAAGATGTGAAGGAAAGGGCCGTGGAATGTTCTTGAAATGGAAGACTTGTCTAATGTTGTTTTCATGTTATATCATCCAGGCATCTACATATATATGATTGTGGTATCTATATCCACATTTATCTCTTCACTTGACAAGTGCTTTTTCTCTGACATCACAGACACTTCTAAATATTCCTGTGAAATTCTTTTGATAAATCTACTGTAGACCCTGTGCCAGGTACTACACAAATAAGCAAGGTAGCATGTAACCTTATCTCTATCCTCAAAAGCTTTATTTTAATTGTGGGAAGGAAGGCTAGATCAATGGAAACAACTCATGTACATATCAAAAGAAAATGTCAGCTCTCATCATTGACAGCATAGTGATCCACTGCTCCCATGATGTTTCATCACATCCCATCCTTGTGTACTACTGCTGTACTGAAAGAGTTGGTTAGACTGAAAACAGAATTACTGGATTCATCTACCTTCCTAACACTCTGGATAATAGCCAAAAACACCATGGCCCAAGACCGTTTTAAAGAACCTCAAGACAGCATGGGCAACAGGCTACATGAGATGTGGGTGGTCTGACACTGTACGATGTTGAAGGTGGGTCAAGGAATGATACCATTTGAAAGGAAAGACTTAAAGAATGTCTTGATGGGTGGATAGAGTTTTATGCAGAGCTAGGAAAAGTGAAGGGCTATGGTAGGGTTGCACAAACCTGCTTTAGATTAACATCATAATCTAACGAGATTGGTTCTTTTGCATAGAGAAAACTGAGGTTCAGAGAAGTTGATTCATTTGCTCACAAATACTCTGTTCCAAAGTAGTAAAGCCAAGCTCGTTCCTTCTTCAGCCAGTTCCACACAGAGAGGGAGCACAGGTCATAGAGCCAGAGCATAAGCTCGACTCCCTTATATCAATGAGGTAGGGCATGTATCAAGATGGGATTGAAAATATTTTTTAATACTAGCTGTTGCATTTGCTTTCATTTGGCTGAATTCTGCAGTTATT
The DNA here is from genome assembly GCA_907169655.1 of Acomys percivali. Lineage (NCBI taxonomy): Eukaryota > Metazoa > Chordata > Mammalia > Rodentia > Muridae > Acomys > Acomys percivali. Next base: position 38,433,983 of record OU015742.1, read on the forward strand.
TTTCAAAGTGAAACCTCTGCAGAGTGAAGAAAAAGTCATGTGCCTGATGACTTCAGTTATATTCAAACTGCAGGTCAGCTATTTACAGTTTCTGTTTTCTGAAATATAAAGGAGCTTCTCTGAAGAGAAATTATGAGAGAAACAGTAAAAATACAAGTGTGCAGGAAGAAAACAGTAGCCCCCTCCTCCAATTCTATGAGAAGCATTGCTTTAACTTTTAGTAATCCAGTCAAAGTGACGAAGAGCTCCCTGTAAACCAGGCCTAGTGGCAGTTGTCTGTAACCCCAGCACTCTTCCAGCTGAAATAGGACCTTAAGTTTGAGGTCAGCTCGGGCTACACAGTAAGATCCCACCTAGGAACTAAGAAACAAGCAAACACAAAGGAATTCAAAGTTCTTATAACTCCTATAAAATCCTGGAGAAATTTGAGTACATATAAACATAGCAACTTGAAAACAGGGATATTTTTTTTTTTGTCTCCCTAGTCCTGTTGTGGGGGAACTGTTGTGAGGAGAACATTTGCAACTACTAAGCTAGCCTCTGACATTTTCTTGAGATTAGCTCCGGTAACAAATATGACAAATTATTCTGCGTGTCTCCCATAAGGGAGAATATAGAGAAGAAACAGAGTCAAGGTTCAAAAGAGACTCCATGTTTTTAAAAGTAGATACAGAGGTGCTGAATAATTTACTTCATTGCAGGATCCGAGGTAACACTTGAAAGCTTCAATAAATAAACATAATGGGCTCCCTTTAAAAATGTATTGGTTGGCAATTTATTTACTCATGTATATGCAACGTATGGTATGTGACATGTTGTTCTTCCTCTCTTCAAGGAAAAGTACTGCATGGTATGCTTTAATAGGGGCTGACAGCTAATGCCAAACCATATCTGTTCCATACTTAGTGTCCTCATTCTGCACAGTCTTACATGTCCATCTTTCCTTCTCCTGGTTTTTTTCTTTCCTGTTTTCCTCTCTTTCTCCTTTCCTTCCTCCCTTCCTTCATCTTTCTTTCCCTTCTGAACCCTTTTTTTTTCCTTTTCATTCTACACTCTGATTCATTCATCCATGCCTCAGTGAATGACAATAAATTTGGTAGCATGAATGAAAATATGTCCAGCAAAGGATGGTATGTGATGTATATAAGAGATAATACATATTAATGTCATGCAAAATTCATGGCACATTATTATGTTAGCAGAAACTTTCTGGAAACTCAATAGAAAATGTACCACAAATGTTTGATTTTCTTTTAATGAATAAATTCGCCCAACAATCCAACAATCCAATGGTTCTGGGTAATTATCCTAAATGGTGTGAAGAAAATAAATTTCTCTCTGAATATGGAAGATTGTTCAAAACAAATTTCACCATAACATTATTTGTTACAAAAACAATAATCATCTATATTTGGCTGCAACCTAAATTTTTTAAGAAGTAGTAAAATTATTATTCAGCTCAATCGGTAGAAAGTCTCCAGAAATTCTCCCAGAGAAAGTTAAGAAATAACCAGTGTCAGGTCAACAAAGAAATAATTATGCAGAAACCAAGCTGACAAATCATGTTGAGTAACCAGCAGAAAACATGCAATGAAAAGTATTAGTTTGATCTGTCAGTCTTGTATTTTATTTTCCATTGTTGAACACCTACTGTGCACAGGTTTGCTAGATATTTAGTTTTTGTTTTGGCATAAATGATCTTCTTTAAGCCCCTGTGAATTCCAAAAGCTTAATTAGGTTATAAGAATCCTGTTAAATGTCATTGAAATGGAACTCTGAGAAGAGAATTGAGGTACTTAAGATATTGGTGTCTAGAGACTTACTCATTGTCTCTTAGCCAATTTGTTGTTTGTTTTATGATACCTGAGATGACTTGATGTGAATTTGGGTATCAGCACATGGCACATAAAGTATTCAAATCTCAGAGCCACTATACATGAAAGCAGAGGAATTGCTTATTTCTAGGTTACTGTGTTTATTTATTTCTCAGTAGGAAAAGGCTCTACACCATGAGAGTGGAACAGTAGCCATCAATACAAAGGCTGCTCACTGTGGTATGTCTGAAAGGCAGGTGAGGACTATACTGCACCTACAATATTAACCCAATTGCATTTTTTGATCATTTATACCAAGGCAGACTCAACTGTGCAGAGGATTGTCATGTGTAGAATACTTTCCTTGCCTCTAATGCCATTTAACCAAGTCAGAAGCTGCCACTAAAGAGAAATGACCATGATTATATAGCTCATACAGGTTTCAAAGCATGTCTGGATGCATTTTGATTCTCACCATAACTACCAACTAGACTAAGCAAGTTTCAGTTGCCTTACTTGACTGGTAATGTGCTGTCTATGATAGAGCTGTAAATAGGTACTTCAGTGTTGAAAAGTCAGTTAAGTACACAAGATAACAACTTGAAAATATGTATACTCTTCAACCATCTAATTCCACTCATGATGAATTATCATCTGGAAAGAATCTAAAAACATGTGAAAAGCCGTGTACACAAAGTCATGTAAATAATATTCATAATAACTATTAATTATCAACATATCTAACAGTACAACAAAGATCTAGGTAATTATGGAATAGTCATCCTATAGCCTATATTTGAGCAAATAAGATAGTTTTTAAGAAAGATTTATTGACTTAAATGTGTATGTGCTTGCAAGAGTTTATGTGCACCCATGCATGTACAAGCTTATGGAGGCCAGATGGGGCTGTCAGGTCCTCTGGATCTGGAGCTAGATCCAGTTACAGGCTCCTTGGTAGGGGTACTGGGATCTGAACTATTATTGTATGGAAGAAGAGAAAATGTTCTTAGCTGCTGAGCCACCTCTCCAGGTCAAGATGAAAGACTACTCTGTTCCCTAGGAATGCTATGGCAGACTGTACATGGTATGTCACAGCACCTGTCAGAGCAAGCCATCACACATTCAACTTGGAAGCAGGGGGAGGAAGAGGAGGAGGGACAAGGGGGAGAGGGAGAAGTACAGAGAGAATTCCACAATTCTTTTTCCAGGCATGTTATAGTTGACTCAAGACTGACTACAAAGTTTCCAAAGAAATATCCTACTATCCCTACCTTGGGGACCAGGACCATGTTCAACCCAAGAGGTAGCAGCCATTAATTCTATCATCAGGGCTCTATCTTCAGAACCCAATTCTTTTCAAAGGCTTTTCTCTTAATATCACATTAATAGTTATGATTTTAGCACGCGTTTGGTGGGGCTGGGGGTGGGGAATGAATGACATGAGCATTTAGCCCATAGCATCTAGTAAGCACTTTATTATTATTAGCTATAAGAGAGGCATCAGAGAACATCGTGGTGAGTATGGCCACAGGGGAAAAATTGAGCAGATAAATTTGTAGAGAATATTCTAATCATTTCAAAAGTTTTCCATTAAAAAAATGCAGCAAACAGACAGACACACTCTATTTTTCTTTTTTTCTTAATTTATTCAGATTACATATCAATTGCTATCCCATCACTTGTATCCTCCCGTTCCTTCCTCACCCTGTTTTTACCCTATTCCTTTCCCCTAGGTCTATGACCAAGGGGGATCTGCTGCCCCACTATATGGTCATAGGCTATCAAGTCTCATCTTGGTAGCCTGCTTATTCTTTCTTTGAGTGCCACCAGGCCTCCCCATCAAAGGGAAGCGGTCAAATAAGAGGCATGAGATTTCATGTCAGAGTCAGTCCCCACTCTCCACATAACTGTGAAGAATGTCCTGTCCATTGGCTAGATCAGCAGACACACTCTCTTTAACTAGTAAAGTAATTTCACTAAAATATGCCTGAGGGGAATTGAAGTTTTAAAGAAAGTAAGAGTAATACTAAACACTCTATGAAATGAATCAAGGTATCTATGGGATTAAGAGACAGACATTACTGTGTTACTAAAACTAAGACACTGAGATATTGATACATGAAAAACTGAAACTGACTCAAGTTTGTTACTAGATTATTGTTGGCCATCTCAGAATACAAAGTTTCTTACAGCCACAGAAATAAATGGAAAATTATCTGAAAGGAAGCTGTGTCTGTTGGAACATACCTGAAATCTCAGGATTCAGAAGCAAAAGCAGATTTATCAAATTTAAACCTAGACTAATCTGCGTAGTAAGTTCTAGGTCAGCAAGGGTTGCATACTTTGATCTGTTCATTTTGGAGGAGGAGGGATAAAGGGAGATGAGGAAGTGAGGATGGAAGGTGGGACAGCACTCCTTATTGAGTATAGGGTATGTTTTATATACAACATAAATTGTTTGCATGCATCATCTCATACCTCTTTATGCATTCTCCAGCTTACAGACTCAGAAACACACACACACCTGTCTCAAGCTCATACCGTTTTAAGATTTATTTGTTTGTTTATTATTATGTACACAATGCTCTGCCTGCATGCACACCTGCAGGTTATAAGAGGGCATCGGATCATATTATAGATAGTTTTGAGCCACGATGTGGTTGCTGGGAATTGAACTTAGGACCTCTGAAAGAGCTGTCAGTGCTCTTAACATCTGAGCCATCTCTCCAGCCCTCAGGCTCATATCTTTAATAACAATAAGAACAACCTAATGAGAGTTGTATAGTATAAGAGTTAGGACATTCTAGGGTCAAGATCTCACAAAGCCAAGAGTCAAAAGCAAACAACCCAACTCCACAGTTGACTGCAGACCACATCACTAAACTGCATCTATACAGCATAAGTGCAAGTCTATCTCCAGTCTCAGATTTTTTTTTTTTGACAAAGTATCGTCCTTGGTTTTGCATCTTTGCTTGAAGATATTCTATCATGAGAGATCCAGAATGGTCCTCAGGGCTCAGATCTGGCTTATCCTTCAAATTACTGTCACCTCTACTATGTGTCCCATGCGTGTACTGGAATCAGTGAGATATTTCAACCCTCTGAATCTGTTTCATTTCTGAAAATATAGTGAAAGACCATGCTAGCATAGCTTCCAGCTGAGCATTTTAGATGCCTTCATCAGTCTCTGAGAAAAATATCACCTTGGAACGATCCATGTAGAAGACATGGAAATTTACATATGAGGAGAATGCGTAAAACCTTTTTGACACTTTGTTCAGGCTGCCAAACAAAGTATTGGATAATTTAAACAACAGAAATAGATTTTTTTTTCTCATTTTTCTGGTGCAAAAGCAACCAGGATCAAGGTAGCAGCAGGGATGTTTCTCCTGAGGCCCTTCCTCTGTGAAAGGAACAGTATGAATAAATAAAGTCAACAAAGAATATCAAAGAATAAAAGAAGTATTATCATCAAAGACAAAGGAGAGTTGAAAGTGCTGTAACACATTTGGACCTACAAATTCTTTTGTTTCCTTAAATAAAAGGGAAGATAAAATTCTTTGGAATCCCTGTCCATTAAAAATTTATTCATTTTATGTGTATATGTAGTTTTCCATTTTTATTAATTTTTTCATAGACTATATTATGATTATACTCTTTCCCCTTCTGCAACTCTTTACAGATCCTTCTCACCTACCTTACCCACTGAACTTCACATTATTTTTTGCTCAAAAACCAATCCAGGAAAACTAACAATACCAATCCCCAAAATCAAAATAGCAAACTATTCCTGGACATAGGTAGGTGAGTGTTTTGCATAGTTTTGCACGACATGCATGTTTGGTGCCTGCTGCAGCCAGTTCTCAAGCCTCATCAGAAAGGTGTCTTTGTTCAGTGGATGATGGTTAAACTGGTCAATGTATAGAGTACGAATTGTGGAGTGCTCTCCTACAAAAAAAGGATATCTCTATCACACTTGCTGCTAGTTTGATTTTTTATTGCTGTGATAAAATACCATGACCAAAAGCAACTTAGGGTGGGAAGGAAGGGCTTATTTGAATGACACTTCCTGATTACAGTCCATAACAGGGAGTTAAAAACTCAAGGCAGGAATCTAGAGGCACAAACTGAACAAAGGTCAAGGAATGCTGCCTACTGGCTTGCTCACCATAGCTTGCTTAGCCTGCATTCTTACATTCCCCAAGACCATTTATCCAGGAGTAGCACTACCTCCAGTCAGCTGGACCTTACTGCATCAATAATTAATAAAGACAATGCTCTATAGACTTGCATACTATCAATCTAATAGTCATTTTCTCAATTTAAATTCCCTGGTCCACGATGATTCTAGTTAAGTAGGCAAAATAAATAAAATAAAATAAAATAAAACAAAACAAAAAATAACCAGCACACACTCAAATCCCAGAGGTCAGGGACATTTGTCAAAGAAATGGTAGAAAGTTTGTAAGAGCTAGAGGTTCGGGAGGACCAGAGATCAAAACAGTATATTGTAAACATGAACCGACCAGTACACCCATGAACTCATGAGAAGCTGAAGATATTTTCGCAAGTTCTGCATCAGAACTAGTCAGTCAATGGTAAGTAGTTCATGAGTCCTCACCCCCAGCTGATGAGCTCTACACAGTTGATGGCTTCTATGTGGACCCTGCTGGGTCAAATCTGCTCTGGTGATCACTATACACCCAGTAGTGTATGGACACCAGTGACTGGAGTTGGTGGCTTGTTAAAATAATCTTTAAAAAAAAGAGCATGGCGTTATAAGTGTGTGTGGGAAATCAGGGGTAAATCAGAGAGGTGTTAAGAGGAGGAATTAGGGGTGATTGCGATCAAAATATATAATGTGGAATTCTCAAAAATTTAACAATATTCTTATTAAAACGTGAACAGGTCAAGGCTTTCACAGGGCAGAATGAGTCTTGGGAACTGCTTAGAACATATCTGACATCAAAAGTCCTCAGAGACACACATTTGGGCCTCTTTTCTTGAGTTAGTAAGTTTTGTGTACGCTTGGGAAGTCTATACCTTTGACTTTCTCTTAAAGTGATTTTTTTATGCCACCTTACTACAGTCTGACTCCATTAGCCCATGTGGTTAACATCCCCATTTCTCTGATAAATGTATCTATTGTCTCATAGGAATGCATGTGTATCCTTCATACAACATTTTTCAAATTATACTTTAATTTTGTCATAGCCACAATTTAGCAATGTATATTTAGATGGTAGAGTCTATTTTAGTAGCATCTTGCAAACTCCTACAGCATTTACCACAGTGCCTAACACATACTATCAATTTGGTTCTGAGAACATACAGAAAGTGACAATATTATATTTTTCCACTCTCCCAACTCTGGTAGGAAAACCTACTCAGAATGTACCTAATTGCTGTGCGATTTGACATAGCTGGGTAGTCAGGCTGGGATGAGGGTGATTAATTACAAGCAACATGCTGTGCTGCCCCAGAGGCTGGTAGCCTATGTTATAGTCAATTAGCTACCAGACACAATCATTTACGTTGTTATTTATTACTGGGAATGTCTGAGAAATGAATCCTGTAAGACAGAGAACAAGTGAGGGGACTCGTCACTGCAGGCCTCCAGGCAGAAAACACAGAAAATGTGGGGGATCACTAGGGGCCATTCTCCTCAAATAAGGCAGCTGGGCACGATCCAAATCCTCTCACCTACAGCTTTCAATACACAAGATAAGAGGGAACTGAACAAATTCTCTTCAACCAGGGGCACAAACCACCAGGGAAAGGTAGAAAATATAGACACAGGAATGTAAGGTACTGGCTGAGAAAACAGCATGCACCAGAGAACCAGCGAGATCATGGCTAGCAGCTTCAAATAGATTCACATGACCCCAGTGAACAGGCTGGGAATCAAAAGCAGACTCTGTGTAGTAAATCACCATTATTGGAAGAATAAAGGAAGGAAAGGAGGCTAGACCAGGAAGGAGGTGGGGATCTTAAGAGTAAAAGAAAGGAAGTTTCGGGAAAGAGGGAGAAAAATAGTTTGAACATCACAGACACCACCTCTCAGATATTCTACCAGACATTGTGAAAGACAGAGCTGTGTAGTGGAAACAACATCCACGTTGGGACCTGATTCAACCTGACTTTGAAGATCCTGTTTCTGCCACTACCTTGGGCTAATTTCTTAGGCCATCTGGAAGTGTTTCTTAATCCATTAAAAAAATGGGGAGGGAGATAGTTATCTCAACATGGTTTTAAAGATGGATTGAGATAATCATGTATGTGGAACGCTTGGCAGGTTCTCAACAATTGTTCCCTCGGTACATATGCTACTTACAACGGGCCCAGAGTTGGCTTCTGCGGTCTACAGATGAGAATTCTGAAGCTTACAGAAACATCCAGTTTATACACAATCATAAGTTGGTAAGTGGCAGAGTCATAACTGAAGCCCATGTTTGAGGCTGGGGAATTAGTTCAGTGGTAGAGATCAAGCCAAACATGTGTGAGACCTTGGGCTCAATCTTCGGGACCGATAAGAACACAACAGAGAAGAAGCTCATTTTTGTTTGACTCTAAAATTCATGCCTTTCACTTGATGTTTTGAAGAAGAGTGGTGTAACATGGATTTCCTTAAGGCAAAGTGAGTACAGCATTTTGTGGTGAAATAAAAGTGTTGGAGCCGGGCGTGGTGGCGCACGCCTTTAATCCCAGCACTCGGGAGGCAGAGGCAGGCGGATCGCTGTGAGTTCGAGGCCAGCCTGGACTACAAAGTGAGTCCAGGACAGTCAAGGCTACACAGAGAAACCCTGTCTCGAAACCCCCCCCCAAAAAAAAAGTGTTGGGAAGGGGCATGCTTACGTCTGCTAACAAAATGTAATGGTACAAAATGGCATCATTACCTCTAACCTCCTCTTTCTTCTTTTTCCTCCATCTTTCCCTCCCTCTCCTTCTCCCTCTCCCTCTCCTCCTCCCTTCCTCCATTTCCCCCCACCTCTCTCTCTTGCTCTCTGTCTCTCTGTCTTTCTCTGTCATCTCTCTCTCTCCCTCCCTCCCTCCCTCTCTCTCTTTCTCTCTCTCTCTCTCTCTCTCTCTCTCTCTCTCTCTCTCTCTCTCTCTCTTTCCACCTTCTTTCTGCATCTCTGTTTTGCTCTTGCCTCTGAATTCTGCTACTCTGAATGTCTGCAATGGTTAATACTGACTGTCAACTTGACAAGACAAGTTGACAAGTCTCTGAGCATGTCTGTAAGGTGATTTCTAATTAGGTTAATGAGGCTGGGAAGAGTCACATAGTCGTGGGTGGAAGCATTTCATGGGCAGGGGGCTTGGGCTGAATCAGAAGAGGAGGTAGGAGTGTGTGTGTGTGTGCAATTTGCTTCCTGAGTGAGGATGCAATGTTTCCAGCTGTCTAAACTCCTGCTGCCATGACTTCTCCATCATAGAGGGCTCTTCCCACAAACAAAGAGCCAAATAGAACTCTGTCTTCTCTAAGTTGTTTTTGTTGAGTACTGTGTCTCAGGAACAAGACAAATATCTAATACAATGGCTTGCTTCCATTGCTTTCTACCACACTCATTACTATTGTTAATCTTTATTGAAGGTTGAGGGTAGTGTGGAAATTTATTGGAGAAAATATCCAAGAGCATAACATCCCAGCTGAATAATTTGTTAGGTCTCAGAGACTAAAGACACAGCTTTGCAATGCCACACTTAGTCTCTTCCTCTCCACAAGGGGTGCTAACACAGGTAGGGAGCAAGGGAAAATGAATGTAAATACCAGTGTCCCAGAGGATTCGGCTTCACAGCTCTCCTGAGATGATTAAGCCCCTTGGGAGAGTGTAGCTCTGAAGGCCCACTCATCACCATATGCATTTATTTTTTCAAAAAGTCCCTCCATAGGCAACCATGGCCACGTGAGCTAGAAACCTGGTAACTAGGAATGCTTCTCTACAACTTCCAATTAGATTATCATTGATAGATACTATGACAGGGGATTTGATTAGACCCATTTTATAGTTACTCTGAAATGTTGATGTTAGTGTAGCTATTTGCTTGTTACACTTTTCAATCTATGAAAGTCGAGTTTCTCAGCCAGAAAGCCCACATGAAGATAGTCCCAGAGTCTGTGGAAAATGACTTGACCTCAGCCATAAAGTGTCTTCTTTGCCTCTCTGCTTTTTTCTATGGGCTAGGATTTCCTAGCACTAGTTTTTCACAAATAATTGAAGTATTCGCTCAAACAGCACAGAAATGTGACAGATTCCTCTTTCTCATTCTCTGCTGCTGTTGTTGTTGTTGTTTAACTTTCTCCCTTCTTATTCTGTCTACCTGCTTTTCCTTCTCATCAAACTTTTCTCTAAATTATAAAGGCAAGAAACATTATGAAACCTGCACTACTCTAATACCCAAAATAGACAAATGTACATTAAGAACAACAAAACTATAGACCAACTTCACCTACAAATGGGATTGTTTGACTCCCTCATTTACCATCTGTATCCTTTTATATTTTTTCTTATTTCTCTAAATAAAATGACCTACATTGGATAAGAATGGGGAGACTAGGCACCTTGTCTCATCCTCATTTTAGATTTGGGAGAAACTGATCTCAATTTACCCTCATTTTGTATATGGCCTTTATTATATTAATGCATGCTCCTTCTGCTCATGTTTCTTTAGCGGGGCTTAATCATCAAGGGATGTTGAACTTATTCAAGGACCTTTTTAAAAAAATTAACCTAGGTCAGGTGTGGTGGCGCACCCCTTTATCCCAGCACTCAGGGAGGCAGAGGCAGGTGGATCTCTGAGTTCAAGGCCAGCCTGGTCTACAAACAAAATCCAGGACAGCCAAGGCTACACAGAGAAACCTTGTCTTGAAAAACCAAAAAAAAAAAAACCAAAAAACCAAAAAAAACCAAACAAACCCAACCACGATAATTGTATGATTTACATCCTTAAGTGTATTTACGTGCATATGTAGATCCAGCCCTGAATCTGTACAATCAAATGAAGTGATGACTGTGTACAGGCTCCTTAATTTGTTCTTGGATGCAACAAACAAGCCTATTATTGAGAAAGGCATGTTTTTCACTCTTTGTTGTTCCTCTAGCTAGTCAATGCTGGTACAATAAATGAGTTATGAAGCATTTCTTTCCTTTTTCCTTTATGGAAGGGTTTGAAGAACATTGGTGTTTTCCTTTCTTTAAAGGTTTGGAAGACTTGTGGTCATAGCGCTCACGTCTTGAAGAACATAAAAGCAGCATTTGTACCTCTTTGCCCTCCCCCCGGCTCCCTTTCTTTTGCTTGTCTAGTCCATGGGCAGTATTTTTCACTGGATTATTTTATTTGATTCATTGCATTTTTGTTGATACCATTTTTATTTATTTTGTTATATTAACAGCCTTATTTAATTTTTATTTTGTGATTCTGATTTTTTACTTACATTGCTGATGTTCTCATGTCTTTTGCTACTTTCCCCTCTACATTGATTTTTGTCTAAGGCCTGGGTTAAATCCACCTACTAGCTTTTACTACTACCTTCCAGGTCATTCACTGTTTTTACCAGAAGGTATTTGCAGTTTTCGGCATTTCATCTGTTTCAGTATCTTTGGGTTCAGGAGTTATAATCATTTGGAGGAGTCATGTTGGCTTTGTGTTTCTGTTTCACTATTTGCATATTTGTTGGTTTGGATATTTCTTCACGTGTGTACATTTGTATGAGTGTGTGTATATGTGTGTATGTTTATATTGTGTGTTTATATGTGTGTATGTATGTTTGTTTATATGTATGCATGAGTGTATGTCTATATGTGTATGTGCATGTGTGTTTGTGTATGTGAGAGTATGCATATGTGTTTGTGAGTATGCATGTTTATTTGTATATGTGTGTTTATATGTATGCATACATGCATGTATGTATATGTTAATGTGTGTATATGAGTGTATTGCATGTGTGTCTGTGTGTGTGCCTACGTGTCTGTATGTGTGTGAGTATACAAAGTGTGAGTGTATATGTATGTATGTTTGTACGTGTGTTTATATGTGTGTATGTGTATATTAGTGTGTGTCTATGAGTTTGTGTACACATCTGTCTGTGTGAGTTAGCATGTGTATCTGTGTGTGCTTGTATGGATATGTGAATGAGTGTGTGTGTGTGTGTGCATGAGTGTGAACATTTGTATGAAGAGTGGATGTGTATGTCGCTAAGGATTTATTAGTGTCTGTGTGTGTGAGAGAGTATGTGTATGTGTGAGTATGTGTGTATGTGGAGTGTGGGATCTTCCTATCACACAGCATACTCTTGAATGCTCAATAACCAGTAGCACTAAGAAAGGAAGAAACAACTTTCTATAGCAGTAACTACAAGGCAAAGAAGATAGAGAAATACATTTGAAGTCAATTATATCCCACAGATATATTTTTAGAGAGTAGTACTGAAAGTGAGAAAAGTATTTTAAAATGTCTCATGAAGTTTAAAATTATTTAGAGTAAGTGTGGAAATAGTAGATGAATGGAATAAAGGAAGAAGATGAGAAAAGGAGTTAAAGTCGAGCAGTATTAAATAGATGGAAGAGTACGAAGTAGCATTGTGGAGGGAAAGAGATAACACCAAGCAATTAGAAACACAGCTGGTAAAACCTGAACACTGAACATAATGCTTAAATGACACTAAAACCAGAAGGGCATTTTTAATCTAAAGATATAAAGTCAAAACATTTCTAAATGTATGGGGGAGGTCAGGGAAGACCATATGCAAAAATGAAAAAAATACGTTGTCTCTAAATGGAAAATAACTTGTGAGCACAATGGATGCAGGTATGAAGGAGAATAATAAATGTAAAAAATGGGAACTAGAGTATTAATCTGCTAAACTATAAGAAACATAAAACATGGCTAGGTAGATGACCCAGTGCATGGTCTGTAAACACATGGAGCTGAGCTTAATTCTCAGAGCTCTAGTGAAAGGGCTTCAAGTGGCAGCTGGTAGATGTAACCCAGTGATGATGAGGGGGAAACAAAAGGAACTCCAAGGCTTGAGGACCAATTATCTGGCTAGATTGATGAACTCCAGTTTCAGTGAGAGACCCTGTCTCCAAAATAAGGTTGAAAGCAGTTGAGAACCCTGTACAATATCAATCTCTGGTCTCTACATGCATCACACATGTGTGCACATCTACTTGTACATGCACCTGTACAAGTATTCCAACATGAACATACATGTGCACTAAAGTGATGGGGCAGAATTATGTCAAAGAAAGAAAAGAGGAAGGAAGAAAGAAAGGATGGAAGGAAGGAAGAAAGAAGGAAGGAAGAATGGATGAAAGAAAAAGAAAGAAAGAATCCCGAAACTTTTCTATTCTTCTCAAGATGAGAGCTATTGTTTGCTTTGTCCTAACTCTGTGCTTCACCATCTACCACAGAGGCAACCACTAGCTGCTACCCTGCCTGGAAGATGACAAAGAAATTCTGTCCTCATGTCTATCTGGAGTGCTAAATACCCTGAGTTTCAATGTCCGTTTTTGTCCTCAAGATTTTGGAAAATTTTGGCTACAATTTCATTGGCCAAATTTTCTAAGGTTTGGTCTCTTGACTGTATTTTTGGAAATTTTGGCCGTGCTTGTTAATTTTTTGCTTACATATGTCTTTACGTATTATGTATTGGACTTCTCTTCCATTTCTGAAGTCTGTTCTTCTACTTGCACTTGGCTGTTGGTGATGTTTTCCCTTGAGTTACTTATTTGATGTGTCTGACTGATCTTTCATTTCTGTTCAATTTTCCCACCATGTTTTTAAACTTCTCTGTAGAGTCATTCATCCCTTCCAGAAATAGAACTCTGAAATAAATCCTTTTGTAGCAACTCAGCTATCTCAGTGTTTTTCCCCCCGCCTCTAGTACCTAGATATTGGAAGCTTGTGTAGGTGTCAGAGAGGATTTCTCTCTAACATGTTTTATGTTTCTTTGTTACACCTTGCACATCTACTGAGATATATGTGTCCTCTAGTTTTACCCCACATTCCACTGTATCTTTGTTTTATCTTACATGCATACTTTTAGTGAATTATGTCCATTTGAATTGATGCTTTAAAGTAGTTTAAATGCAGTAACAGATATAATAGTTTTACAGCAGCTCCAGTGAAAAGACACTTGGACAGTGATCATGTCAAGGGAGAGCAACACTAGGGCACTAGTTGGAGGGAAATAAGTTTGCAATTACTTTAGAGCTAAGTGTATCAACACTTAAGTAGTGAAGTGAGACAGGAACAAGAAAAGGGGAAAGATTATTAAATCAAACATGAGAAGAAAAGTATGTAGGAATGCTGTAATGTTGTATACTTGATTTAAAGAAAGAAAGGGAAAAACTTAAAAACATTTCTAGGGAAATACAAGTTATAACACAATTAAATGAACAATTAAAGAACAGAAATATAAACAATAAAATCCAGCAGAAAGTTGGAAACTAAAGTTAGTAGTAATGCAAAGTAGAAGGTACCATGTCCTCAGTGTTTGTTCCTTTCCTTGGTTTGCCTTTTAAAATCAGCCTCCAGAGCCAGTGATATGGCTCCATGGATGAATGCATTGATACCGTGACTGGCATTCAGAGTCTGGTCCCCAGGATTCTTATGAATCCTCATTTCTATATGTGAACCAGCATGCGCGTGCATGCGTGCGTGCGTGCGTGCGTGCGTGTGTGTGTGTGTGTGTGTGTAAAATCACTTTCCAAAGGCTTTTGGGGGTGTTGCTAGCCTCAGTAATTTAAACAAATTAAGTCAGTATTTCCTTCCAGACAGAAGATTTTTTAGGCTGAAACCTACTTTGTTCCAGAATTATCCCAGCTGATACCCCAGGTTGCAAATTACAATCCTGCATCTGGTGCTTTGGGAACCAGTTGTTCTAGTCAAGACTTTCAGTGACTGAGGGAATGTGCAGGGCCTGCTCACCTGTGTTTACCTTTTTAGGTCCCTTAGGATATTGCAGCAAGTCAGCCAAAACTCCCTGTCCCGACAATGACACGGGTGTGGGGAGGGGCCCCCGAGAATCCTTCAGCTTCAGACTCCCTGACCACATTTCTATGGCTGTCCCCACCATCTGTGCTTCTTGGAGCCTGTTGCTCCCATCAGGATGTTGAACCAAATTCAACAAGCAGTTTCTAGGCTCTGGCTCCCAGGCTTTTCCAGGTAACTGTTGGGGAGAGGGCGGGAGGACGGGAGGCCAGAACCTTGCGAATCCCTCTGTTTCAGGCTCCCATGCCAGTTTTCTGGTGCGTGCCTGCAGCCTTTTCATGCACATGCACTTTAATATGTATAGGACAAACCCCAAGTAGTGAAACACATCTGTGTGTGCCTCCATACGGAGTGTGTGACAGTGCTGTGTGCATTTGGAGCCATGCCAAAGTGACAGATTATAAATATTCTTTTCCATTGTAGCTGTAATTTGCATTTTTCTTGCTATGAATGAATGAAGATAAATACTCTCTCACATCTGAGACATTTGTGTAGTGTTTCCCGTGACCTCTTTATGAACTTCATACATTTCCTGTTAGGTTGTTGACTGTTATGTTAAAAAAAAAAAGTTTGTAAGACTTATTTATGTGATAGAAAAACTAGCCCTTTGTCTTATGACCTGAAAAATATTTCCTTGCTTATTCTTTGCTTTGTTTTATTTGTTTATTTATGTTTGTGGTTCTAAGATCAAGCACAGATCTTTGCACACTCTATAAAAAGTTTCTCACCAAAATGCTTTAGGCTTTTCTTTGTTTTCATTGTGGTGTCTCTACTATCTTGAATATTTTTAACTGATGAAAATTTTTACTATTCAGATTTTTGGATTTTTATAATTATAGTTAGACATCTTTCCCTGCTGTGAAATTATAGAAGTATCCTATCGTTCTTTTCAATACCTGTATTTTCATTTTTATACTTAGATAGATAATTGCTTTTTAATGTGGTAAAGGATAGTGTAATTTATTTCCCCCAGATTATTAATAAATTTATTTTAAAAATAATTGAATACCCCTATGCGTCTATGAGTTGATCTACCACCACTTTGGTTTCTTACTAACATTCCTTTCTTAGGTTTACTTATAAA
This sequence comes from Acomys percivali, assembly GCA_907169655.1. Taxonomy (NCBI): domain Eukaryota; kingdom Metazoa; phylum Chordata; class Mammalia; order Rodentia; family Muridae; genus Acomys; species Acomys percivali. Next base: position 38,449,877 of record OU015742.1, read on the forward strand.
CCTTTAATTTTTGCATGCACATGATTTTAATTATAAGACTTTTGTGATCCTAGAAACAGCATGGAAGTAAACCTTAGGAATATCCAAGTGATTTCTAGATTGGGTTGCTAAAAGTGAGAAGAGGCACTCTATGTGGGTGATACCATCCCAGGGGCAGTGGTCTTGCACAGACTATAAAAGAGAAGACGCTGGGTAGGGCATTTGTCATTCTTTCTTCCTCATTGAGGATAAAATGGGATCAGCGATTTCACCTCCTGCTGCCATGACTCCCACCATGATGCACTGTGCCCTGGTACTCTGAACTAACATGAACCCTTATTTCCTTAAGATACTTTGGTAAGGCGTTCTTTTCCCCAACGGCAAGACAAGCAACTAGCAGTTTTACATGTGGCAGTTCTTGTCCCTTTGTCATTCTTATTTCTAGAAATTTGTATGGATGCATATATTTTTATTTTCCAAGAAAACTTTAGTACTAGCACATGTATCCCTAAATCAAAATATTTAAAAGATCTAATTGATATATTTATGAGATTTTTTTTTAACCTTCACCTACTGTGAAGTGATGTCTTTTTGAGGCTTTGTTTTTTTTCTTGCTTTTCCTTTTCATTTGTTCAAACCTTTTTGCATTGCTCAAAAAGATTTTAAACTTTCATCATAAAAGTAGCATGTATCTTTTTGAATTCATTGCTAGACATTTCCTCTCTTGTCACCATTATAAATGGTATATTTTAATGCCACACTTGGAATCTCATGTAACTTGTGGTCTGTGGGAAATTCTATTCAACTTTGAACATCCCCCTTTATTCTAAAGATTATGTGTCACAGAAAAGTAAGTAGCGTTTGCACCAGGACCTCTTGAAAATGTGGGCGAGAGTGGCAGCAAGACAACCCCTTTGCCTTTAAAGGGGGAGGGGTGAGTTTTAGTTCTGTTCTCTGTTCTGTAGAAGCACTCATAGAGTATCAGAGAAGGATGACTTCTGATGAGTCGAGTGATTAGATCCTTTGATGTGGAAGATGAGAAAGCAGATCATACGAAAGGAAAAAAAATTGACCTGCAGAGGTTGGGCAGAGTCTGCGCTCTGGTTCATTCTGGGATATGTCCAAGGCTTGATGTAGCTGGGTTTCTTGCCACCGGTGTTAGTCACTACACTTCTCTTCTGGTCTGAATTTATTCATACATTTTCTTTTTTTAGGGCTGGGGTAAGTGGTCCTTTTTCTTGTTATGGTTGCTGTGATGCTGCCTACGTATGCACTGTCTTTTTGAGACTATACAGCCCCATGTGATCTGAGACGTCTGCTAATCTGCCTTCCATCCCCAGCAGGAAACATTTCTTTTTCAGACGCAAAATTATGTTAATTCCATTTGTCATTGCCCCTGCAGTCTATGCTTGACTGTCTAGATGTGGTTCCCATAGCTTGGTTAACCAGGCAGGATGTGATTGCAGATCACTTAGTGATGACTGCCACACCCACGGCTTTTCCGTATAATCTTGAAGAAAGAAGAAGCACTATCCCAGGGACTCGAAGGCCTAGCTGTAAATTTAGCTCTGATGGTTATGAATTGCATGAGCTAATGGTTACCATACCCTCAAACTGTTTCTTCCTATATACAACAGAGATGTGATCTTAATTTAGAAAATATGAAAATGTTAGCCAGGCGGTGGTGGCACATGCCTTTAATCCCAGCACTCGGGAGGCAGAGGCAGGTAGATCACTCTGAGTTTGAGGCCAGCCTGATCTACAAAGTGAGTCCTGGACAGTCAAGGCTACACAGAGAAACCGTGTCTCAAAAAAACCCAAAAAACCAAACAAACAAAACAAAACAAAAAAAAGGTTGGCCAAGAATCTTGATGAGCACCCATAGTCACAGCATTTGAGAGATGGAGAGAGGAAGGTCAGGAATTCAAGGTCACATAGGTCATGTTTGCTTGGCAACAGCAAATTTGAGACCTTCATGAGTTATATGACAACTTGTTTCAAAAAATGTAATATTGTCATTGTAGTTCGATTACAATCTACCACCAAAAATTTCTTATGATTAAGTCTAGTGGTACTTGTGGGATTGTTAAGAGTAAAGAGTAGATATGAGAGAGTGCTTTAAGATGCTCTAAATATTCCATTAAACACAGGAAATGATTGTATCTCTCTTCAGAGTATTTGTCATATGAAACGAGGACCTTAAGAGTTCAAAGAAAAGGAAGTGTGACAGTAGTGTTTCAAAGGGATTAAAAGTTTTGCACAACTTGCACAGCAGGCTGAAGAGGGGCCCCTAAGTATGCCCAGTTCTAGTCTACAGGATATGTGAAGGTTATTTATTGGGCAAAGGGGATCTGTCCACTAAGGGATTTTTCTGGATAGTTAGGCAATAATTGGGATGCACAAGAGGATTGAAACAGAGAAGATGGTGACAAGACTGATGATGCAAGACCAAGAAATGACCAAGAAAAGGACCACAGGCCAGTTAATAAAAGTATCTTAGAAAATTGAACCGATCAAAGAAATTGATTTTTTCCCCTAGAACCTCGAGAAAGAACCCCTGATGCACATTGATGTCAGCCCCTTACATCTTATTTTAGAACTCCATAATTATAAGAATAACTATGTGTTCTGTTAATTTTCCGTGTGTGTTGTAGCTTGCTACAGCAGAGAGCAAACCATGCTGGCCTGTGACCTGAAGATTTTACTAAGTAAATGACTAAGAGATGCTTACCAAGAAGCATGCGATATACTCCTCACAATAACACTGGCCACAGTAGAAAAACTTGAAAAATCTCAACAATACCTTGATGACAGTTAGTTGATGAACCTTAATGAAATGTTATTTAGTGGTCAAAAACATATGAATGATGGTGATCTAAGAAAATCTGGATGAAACTTGACACTATGCTTTTCTATTTCACAAATGTATAGAAAGCTAAAAATATAACTTGAATTTTTAAAAATTTTCATTTGAAAATAATTTGCTAATCTGTTGTTCCATGTACAATGGGCACTTTAGGGTATATTTTCAACAAACAAAGGCATTGTCTGATATATACATATATATGTATATGATCAAAATCATAAAATGACAGTAATATATAACTACCACGAAATGCACAAATCTTGTTGAAGTTTTGTCAATGCTTTCAAAATACCTTTTTATTCAAAATACAATTGGGATGTAATCTGAATAAACTATTTTAAAATAAAAAAAATTTAAATGAAAAAATCAAATAAAAAAGCACATGTTGTACTCTAAAATATATATTTAAGAATGGCACTTACTTGTCATGTCTCATTAATATCCTTCTTTTAGAATAATCAATATTTATTTGACGTTGTGTGATTTTTAGGCTTTTGAAGGTTACCATAGAATATTTCACAGAATATTGACCAATATGAGTTTGTCAGATGCCTTATTATATTGAAATTCAGATTATTTATCTTTAGCAAGAATCTTCCAGAACAAGGGTTATGGTTTTTTGTTTTGTTTGCACCATATCAACACAGGATTTGCTGCAGAGCTGATGAAGTTTACTTTGAGCTCTTTATTAAAGTACTGTATGCCAGCCTTTTTCTTTGTGAAATTACCCCATTTCCCTTTGACAATATAATTTTAAGTAAAAATCACAAATTTGGATATTATAAACAGTATGATATCATTCATGACACAACTAAATTTAAGGAATGCTAATTACAAATAAATACAGCAGCACTTAATGATGAACGGGGATGACCAGCATCAGTAAGGGATTTGAGAATGATGCTTGGGTATAATAAGGTTTTCCACAATGCCTGGTATTTGTGTTGATAGGTAAGTTTAAGGGCATACTGCTTTAAAAACAAACTGTACCAATGAAGGACAATTCATGCAGTAAGCCTAGACCCCCATTCAGATCTAACCAATAGACAGCTCATTCTCTATGGTTGTGGGGAGAGCAAGGACTGCCTGTGACATGCACTCTGGTGCCCCCTATTTCACCACTTCCCCTTTATGGGAAGGCTTGGTGGCACTAAGAGGAAAGGGAAGCAGGCTTTCCAGATGACCTGATTGGCTGTGATCATATGGTGGGAGAAGAGGTCCCCTTCTGTCACAGGTCTAGGGGAGGGGAATAGGCTGAAAGAGGGAGGCAGAGGGGAATGGGAAGATACAAGTGAGGGGATAACAGTTGGAATGTTATCTGAATAAACTATTTAAAAATAAATAAAATTTAAATGAAAAAAATCAAACAAAAAAGCACATGTTATGCTCTAAAAGAAAATAAAGAAGAAAAAAAGAAAAAGAAGACCACAATTAGATCAATGGTGAGAGTAAATGAAGAGCTATAGATTATGATCAATCCAACTCTACATGCCTAAGATCCACATTTTAAAAACTTAAACCATGAAAAGTAGATGGATAGTGGGAAGCAGATGTGAAACACTTCTGAAATCACTCCAGTCTCCAGTACCGCATCCCCAGCTCAATCTCACACCTGGCAAGGAGGTCACAGCTCCCTGTTCTGCTTCCTGGACCGTATGGACCAGTAGACTGTACAGATCCAGGAAAGCAGCTAAAGCTCATTTTTGATAGTAAAATGAAAGGAAATCATCTCCTTCCTGGGGTTGTTTTGCATGCTAGGAACAGTTGTGTTTTTCCAAATTCATTTCCAGGGCTGGGTAGTAGCTCAGTGAGTGAGTACATGCCTTCCACCTGAGCAAGGCCTTGCTTCCATTCTCTGCACCATTAAACAAAAACAAACAAAACAAGAAATTTCCCAAGCCTCTACCCGTTTTAGTCCCAGTTCTGGCATGCATATGTTTGGCATAGTTGAAAAAGACAGGCCACTACTGAATAAGTTTTAATCCTGATTGCATCTATAATTGCTGACAATTATAGACAATTATATCAAGACAAATTATTTCCTTTCTTTGGGCCTCAAGGTATCCACCTGGGATTACCCATCATCCTCTTTGCCCCAGAGACTGGTTTAGTAGGTAAGGTTAGAGTCTAGCAGCTGTATTTAGAAAGAGCTTCTCAATAGGCATCATCTTACTATTGACTTTTCCATTGTATCTCCACTGTTTACACTAAGGTTTTAATGCTTTTGTTTCTGGATAGTTTATTGTGTAAATGATGCCCATTGAGTTGGGGGGATTTCTATAGCAAATATCCTACTCCAAAGAGATGGAAAGTTGAATTTCTTTCCTATCATATCACCCTCAGCTACACTCAATTTGATTAGAAGTTGACACCTAACATAAAATAGTTTAATTTGGTTTTCTTATGCCACTTCAAAGCTGAGTAAAGAAAAAGATTCCAGTATCAATTTAGCTGCTTCATGAAGCTCAGCACAATATTTCTTCAATGTTCTCATGTGAACCAGAACACTTTCAGAATGACGTTGATGCACTGAAAGGAAGAGATGGGTGGTGAGTGAAAGCTGAGCTCTTGGCTGTTTTTCTTGGTTCCATCCCCTATGGACAACCAACATCCTTATTATCTTTGGGTAGATGAGATGAGGAGATAATAAAATCTTCCTTATCTTGCTTAAAATGCTTATGATGGAGAAATGCTCTCCCTTGTCCACTCTTTAGCTCAGCTCCAATCCTTGACTGGGAAAGTTAGATTTGGTCTAATGGACTATGTCCAGACAGACCATCAGCTGATCTGATGTGGGGAAATCAGCAGGATGTAAAAAAAAAAAAAAAAAAGGTAATATTCTTAGCTTGTCAGAGGCAGGCAGGTACTTTTTAACTCTGCATGTTAAACAAATATATTTGAAAGGATGTGGTGAAATTTTCAAGTTGACCATACTCAAAGAGAATTAAGATGAGCATCTTTCAAGTAATAGAGTAAAATGAAACAGGCAGAGGGACTTTTATAAGATTTGGTACTGTAGATCTCCCTGTTGCCAACTCAAAACAAGCAGACGGACAGAGTTTGTCTCAATGAAAAGAACAGTAATATGGAATCAACAATAACATACTGTTCGTTAAAATGCTACTTTTGTCCTACCTAGATAACTTAGATATATAATGAAACAATGGAATGCGTAGCTTCACCAAAGATAGGAGAAATGTGCTCCATCGGACCCTGTGGTATGAGCACACTGTGGCTACATTTTTAGAAGAATATCTTGCAACATATAACTAAGCTGTGACTTAAATGTTTTGACTCAACATCTTCTTCTGGGAATATATAAGGAGGAACTAAATATTTGAGAGCATTCATTCTTTCATGAAAATATTTAAAAACGTAACTGCCCTTTACAGTATTGTCTTGTCATTTTCATAACATAGAAGCCTATTGATTAAAATGCGAGAGTTCTTACTAATTGCAGATGGAAAGATAGTTACAGAAGCTTAAACAATAACAAGATATAAAAGAATATAAATTGAGCTTTTATTTAATTAATTCATAGTTCTATAGCCTTAAAAAAACAATGGAAGGATTCACAGCCTGGTATTAAGGAATACATTTCTTTTCAGTGATGAGATTGTTGTATATTTTTCCTGTTTTTACAATAGCCTTTGTTATGATAATACTTATGATCACCTAAAATTAACTCAAAGCTTTCATATTCAGATTCCATTTGAGGCATGTATCAGCCTATTGAGTTCAGCAGGGATAATATGATTATCCACTTTTACTCATGAGAAAATGGACAGTGTTAGCAAGAGGCAAACTGGCATTTTGCTTGTAACTTCCCCTGAAGACAGTATTCTATCCTCTGTATCATGCAATAATGGCACAGCAGTGGTACCTAAATGCTTGACACATGTTAAGCAATTCAAATATCAGTGTGATAGGATGTGGCACATTAAAGGTGAGTCCGTGGACCCAATAAGAAAACATGATAAGCAAGAATAGAAGAAAAAGCTCATCCTACAGAAAGAGGGAAATTGTGTAAAGTAATCCAATAGTTTGTAATTGAGATTGTATGATATTAAAAAGCTTTTGCATTGCAAGGAAAACAATAAACAAAATGAAAAGGCAACCCACAAAATAGGGAAAATCACTGCAAACACACATAAATCAAGGGATTACTATCTAGGATATATATGAAGAACTGCACAAATAAAGTATCAACCCATTATCTAATTAATATAATAAATATATAATGAACTGGATATACAGTTCTCAAAATAAGATATACAAGTTTCAAGAAGTACTTGCAAAAATGTTCAATGAATTTAATCAACAAGAAACAAAAATTAAAACTACTTTAAGATTTCCTCTTTCCTTAGACTGAATGGCTATCATCAAGAAAAAAAGACAATTAATTATGGAAAAGTTATGAGGAAGAAGAACTGTCACCCATTTTGATGAGAATATAAACTTGTGCACTTGTCAACTATGGAAATAAGTATAGAGGTTCCTCAGAAAGCTGAACATATACCTCCATGTGGCTCAGCTATACTACTGTTGGGTATACACCTGGACTCTAAGTCAATACACCACAGAGACACTAGCACATTCAAGTTTATAGCTATGATGTTTACCATAGTTGGATCCAGCCTAGGTGTCTGTTAATGGATAAATGAACAAACAAAATGTGGTCCAGCTTGACCCAGATATCCCCACCCATCTGCTTCCCATCTCTCTTCCAGCTCTATTGCCTCCCATCCCCACTTTCCAGAATCTGGTCCCCATCCTCATTCCCCTCCCCACATCTCTCTCATGCAGTTCCCACTCTTCATCTACTTCTGATGTCTGTTTTAGGGTAGGGTCCTGGGATGATATTGGGGTGACTCTAGCTGAGACTTCTAGCAGTGGGGGATATGGAGACAGAAGTGGTCACTCCCTATAGCCAGGCAAGACTTCCAATGGAGCGGGAGGACAACAACCCACTTACAAAGCCTCTGAACCAAGATTTTCCCTGACTACAACAAAGGCAGGGATTAAGTAGCAGAGTTTGAGGAGATACCCAACCAATGACTGGCCCAACTTGGGAGAGAGCCAACCCCTCTAATTTTCAATGATACTCTGCTATGCTTGCAGATATGAGCCAAGCTAACTGTCCTCTGAGAAGTTCCACCAAGGAGCAGATTGAAACAGATGCTGAGGCCCACAGCCAAACATTAGATGGAGATCTGGGTATCTTGTGGAAGAGTTGGAGGAAGGATAGCGGGACTGGGAAGGAAGAAGATTACAGAGTCAACTAACCTAGGCCCATGGGGACTCACAGAGACTGAACCACCAACCTAAGTTAATGCGTGGACTAGACCTAGGCCCCCTACACTTATGGAGCTGATGGACATCTCAGCCTTCATGTGAGTCCTTTAGCAACTGCAGCTAAGGCTGTCACTGACATGGACACAGTTGTCTGATATTGGATCACTTTCTCCTGGCTGGGCAGCCATGTCTGGCCTCAGTGGAAGAGGATGTGCTTAGTCCTGGTATGACATGAAGTGGCAGAGCGGGAGGACACATAGTGTCAGGGGGTCATCTTTCTGAGAAGAAAGGGAGGCGGAAATGAGGGAAGAGGGTGGGAGAATGGGACTAGGAGAAGAGGAGGAAAGAGTTTGCAATTGGTATGTAGAGTGAATAAATAAAGAGAAATAAAGAAAAAAGAAAATGTTGTCCAACATGTCAAAATGCAAGGAACACTGATTGTAAGGTACCCAGCCCAGCTGATATATCTACAGCATAACTCAGGGAATATTGTGGAGGAAAGAAGCAGAGGGCCAAAAAAATTCTACTATGAGATTATGTTTCCTAAAAAATGACAGAGATGTTTCACAAATGTTACCTCAACAATAAGGCTCCCTAAACAAGACCTGAACAATGACAATACCAACAGGCTTGCTCACATGGATGAATGAAACCTGATGGGATCACACTCCCAAACAAGGAACTATAGGCAATTAAGAATTTCTTAGGGCAGGAGATATTGATTGTCTTCTGCAGGGATAAGCCTCCTAACTGGTTATTCAGTACAAAGTGATCAGCCCTGTAATTACTTCTATAAGACTTAATGGGCCAAACAAATTGTAATTATAAATCTATGCATATATATGTAACAATAACAATTAAAGAAAAAGAGGAGGAGGGAGAGGAGGGCATAGGAGGGTCTGGAAGAAGGAAACGGAAATGATGTAATTGTATTTTGATTTAAAAACTAATAATTTTTAAAGAAAAAATGTGGTTCATATATATTATGGAATTTTATACCACTGTAAAGAAAATTGAAATGATGGTATTGGCAGAAAAATGTATGCAACTGGAAATCATTATATTACATGAAATAAGCCAGACTCAAAATACAACGTGTTTTCTTTATAGCTAGAACCTAGATTTGAAATTATGTAATCATCTATCTCTGTCTCTCTATGTCTCTGTCTCTCTCTCTCTCTCTTCTCCCTCACCCTCTGTGTGTGTGTGTGTGTGTGTGCATGTTTATATCTCTTTGTATCTAGGTCATAAAACTAGTGAGTGGATCACGAGATGGGATCTCCTCTTTAGCAAGGAGAAATACAGAATGTAATGGAATACATAGAATAAGAAAGACAATGTTGGGAGTTACTTGGGGAAGAAAGGAAGCAGCTGGAAGTTGGGTGTTGAGCTATGGAGGAAAGAAGTGAGGAATGGAAGCAAATGGAAATAGAATATGAATACATGAATAAAGATGTCATGATGGAACACATTACTAACCTCAAATCAAGCAATAATAATCACAAATGTAACATATTGGAATAGAAGGTAAAGGTGGCACAACCTATAAAAACCTCATCTCCTAGCTGGTTGTTAATTTTTGGAAATGCCCTGACCTCTGTTGTCAGTCCTATTACCACTGGAAAACAAGAAAAAATTAAATAGCCTGTGGACTCTATTGTATAAGATGATTTGCCTTCAGGACCACATGGGAGAATTCCCAGATGATTCCTGTGAACATTAGTCAGACAAACCCTGACAATAGGGAAATGTTAAAGGTGGTAAACGCAACTAGAAAACAGGATGAAATCTCCCTGGCCTTACGTGGTGTTGAAATAAATTCCACAGAGCACTATTATGAAAGAGCCTTTCCCTGCCAAGTCTCAGTCTTCACTGTGACAGTAAATTATAAATTTCCAAAGGCCTTTTCATTCATTCATTCATCAAATATTTATTGAGGGCTTAGGTTGGCACTGGAGATCTGGGAATCAACAATGCACTGCCCTTTTCTTGTAGGATCTCACACTTTAATGAAAAGAACAGATTAGTAAGACTAGAGCATTATCACTCAAAATGTACACTAAAGGTGTGATGAGTCTAAAGGGGGTTGATTGGTTTTTTATTTTGTTCCTCTGAGACAGAGTCTTACTCTGCAGCTCAGGATGGCCAAGGACTCACTGTGTAGCCCAGACTGGTCTGACATTCCCAGCAAAGCACCTGCTCCAGTCTCTGGAGCAGTAGGGTTACAGGCATCAACCACCAAGCCAGGTTGAAATTGAGGTTTTTAAAGAAAGTTATAGGATGGTTGGCATTGAGCCAAACTTCAAATAGTGGCCTGTCAGTTAAGACCAGAGGAGATGCTCTATAAGTGGCCTGAGGTGACCTGTGGAAATGGTTCACTGCCCTTCTGTCCCAGAAAACCCTACAAAATTATATAAATTAAGAGGATTAAGTCTTCATGTTCACTTTAAGAACACTCATGAAACTTCCAGGCCATCAAGGGTATGAAAACCCATCAAGTATCTGAAAGGTATTACTTTAAAGGAGCAATTTGTGCTGTTCTGGTAGCACAATGGTGGAGTCTGTAGGTATGTCCAGGCCGAACAGCAAGGCTAGACACAGGGTCAGTGGCTCAAAAGGAGTGCTGAACTTTTGCTGCACATGCTTGAAAATGCAGAGAGTGATGCTTAAGGGTTTAGATGTAGATTCTTTAGTCACTGAACAGAGCCAGTGAACAAAGTACCTACAGTGTACTATCAAATCTACAGAATGGCCAGATTAACCCATATATGAGCCCCTGTCCCTGCCACATTGAGATGATCTTCCCCGAAAAGAAACAAATTGGTTCAAAGCTAGAAGAGGAGTCTTCACAGGAAAAAAAATCCCAGAAAAAGATGAAGAAATAAAACAAGACCTCAAGACATGGGAATAAGTTCAACACAGATATAGACACAGAGGGGGGGAAGAGGGAGGGAGGGAGGGAGGGAGGGGGGGAGGGAGGGGGGGGGGGAGGGAGGAGAGAGAGTGGGAGAGAGAGAATAGGAATGATGCTATAGAAAGCATTTTAATAAGATCCAGAACATGGAATGTCCACTGATTGTGCTTAAGATGTAAATATGGAAATGGAAGGAAAGAGTAGAGAAAAATAGGATACAATTAGCAGGAGCATCATAGCAAACAAGTGAAGGACTGTATAGTTTATTCTTTATATCACCGAAATTTAAAGTGTTTTCTCTAGAAAGATTCATCTTGAAAACTTGACTCTGAAATATTGTCAATGGTGAATTTTACAGGGCATAACAGGAATTAAGGTCAGCAAGGAGGCTCTCGGAACATTTAAAAATCATTGATGGCTCATAGGGTATCAAGTTTCTTCTCAGTGACCTGCTGTCCTTCCTCTGAGTGCCACTAGGTCTCCCCCTCCAGGGGACATGGTCAAATGTGAGGCACCAGAGTACGTGTGAAAGTCAGACCCCACTCTCCACTCAAGTGTGGAGACTGTTCTGACCATTGGCTAGATCTGGGTAGGGGTTTAAAGTGTACCGCCTGTATTGTCCTTGGCTGGTGCCTTAGTTTGAGCGGGACCCCCCTCAGGAACAGTCATAGGGGAGGGAAATAAGGGGGAAATGGAAGGGAGGGAAGAATGGGAGAATACAAGGGATGTGATAACCATTGAGATGTAACAAGAATAAAATAAATAAATAAATAAATAAATAAATAAATAAATAAATAAATAAAAATCATTGATGGCTTAAATGAAAGCAATAGTAAAGCAATGACAGTGACTATGAAGAGTGGTATAATTTGAGGCTATGTAACAGCATCAATAATCATGATAGCAAATGATCTTACAGCACTTCTTGTAAGTGAGGCACTGTTCTAATGTTCACAAAACACCTACCTGGTAAGTAGCCGTGATTATTCTCATTTCATACATCATGAGACTAAAGCCAATGGGGCTGAGAAATTTGCTGAAATCCATCAAGACAGATCGTCCTGGGAGGGGGATGTGATTGTACCTGAAGTGAACACTTCATTATCTTGGTATGAATTAAAGCCCAATTGGGGCTTACAATTAGCTCACTTCCCCAACAGAGCTCAGAAAACTGGGCTCCTTCCAAAATTATTCTGGTAGAAATAGCCAATCAGGATTTGGAGACTAAAATCCAGGAAAGCAGTCTGAATTAAACAGACAGGTTTAATCGTTACCTGGAAACAGACAGCAACTGAATTCTGATCAGTTAAAGAGGACATCTAAGGAAAAGGAATGTAAAAGAGATGATATGTATTGTTTATATGTGTAATAATATGAATGTATATGTAAAAAAAATATTTAATTTAAAAAGGAAAAATAGAGAGAGATGCTATGAGAGCAAGCTGGAAGGAGTTTATGGACTGTGTGGAAGTTAACATTTAAGGATCCAGTGGAGAAAGAAGTGTCTATACATGAAATGGAGAAGGATGGAGACGTCAAAAGGTTGGTTTTGAAAACAGAATTCATGGGAGTAAAAAAAAAAAAATCAATATTGTCATGCAGTCTTGGTGCTTTTATCACAGCACTTGGGAGGCAAAGCTAGGCAGATCCCTGTGTTTGAGGCCAGCTTGGTCTACAGAGTAAATTCCAGAACAGCCAGAGCAACATAGCCTGTCTCAGGAAGGAAAAAAAGCTGAAAAAACAAAAAACAAAAACCGTATCTTTAAGAAGAAGGGGAGTACTCCCAGAAAGATAAAACCTGCATATTCTCCCCCATATGCAGATTCTACCCTTTAATGTGTATATGAATAAAGGTAAAGGGTATAAGCAGGGATAAATCCCAGCCATGAAGAAAAATGACCAGGAGACAAATGTTATTAGCCCACAAGGAATATATTAGCTAGGGAGTGAGCAAAGGGTCACATGGGACATGAAGGATGACAAGTCTGGGTGAGTGGAGGTTATAGCAGAAAAACAGAGCTATCAGGGAAGGGGGAACCACAAACACACACTTTGTTTGAATACATCATAATGTTATATAATATGGTCTATGTTTCTTTAAAATATAAAAGCATTAAAAAGGCTTAAAACTTAGAGGGCTTCTTTGAAAGATGCATTTCTCCGGGATATAGAGTAAAAAAAAATAACTAAGAGCCCTTATAAACATGTATGAAAGTGTCAAAGAATAAAAACATCAAAATAGAACATAATTTTAGATTTTTTAAAAAAGAATAGAGAAGAAAGCATCAGGCCCACAATCTACCAAAAAATACTCAGTAAAAATAAAACTTGTAGGACCCACGAATTTTAACAAACAGAAATCTGACGGTGACCTTGGGAAGGGCACTTGGCAAGTAGGACCAAGAGTTCCCACTGGTTAGAGTGATCTGAGAGCAAAGTCGTCAAGGCATGGAAACCAGATTACTTTTTCAAAATAAGCTTTTTGAGAACATCATAGGTGAGCTCAGTCTCTCCTTTTCTCCTGGCCTTTCCTCCATCCAACTCCTCCCATGTCTTCCCCTCCAAAATTCATGATGTCTTTAATTATTACTGTCACATGTATATACATATATAACCATATGCATACATGTATATATAACTTACCAGGTCCAATTAACATTGTTCATATGTACACGTGTACAAGACTGACCTCGTATGAGAGAACTCATACCTGGAGGATATAAGTTTCCCCCTTCTTAGCAAGCATTGGCAACCTGTAGTTTTTCATGCTGAGGTTGGACCCTGTGTAATTTCCCCTGTCTATAGTGTCATGTCACCTGTGTTGTCATTATGCTGGCCTTGTTCAAGCAACCTATTGTTGTGAGTTCATGACTTCAACTTCTCTGTCATATATAACAGATGTTATCTCATGGCAGATGTCTTGGTATTCTAGCTTTTACACTCTTTCTGTCCCCTCTTTATTATTATTATTATTATTTTCTCTGACTCTCAGGTACAGGAATGGATGAATCAGTTAGGATTGATCATGCCGCGGTCGTTCTTTCCCTGCATTTTCATAGTTATGGATTTCTGCACTAGTTTCCATCTTCTGCAAAATGAGGCTTACTTGATAGGGGCCAGAGCTAAACTTATCTGTGGCACACAGATACTTTTAGAATATAGTTAGGAATTATATAGGTGTAGGAACATTGTACTCAAAGTTTCTCCTCTATGGTCTAATGACCTCTCCAGACATCGGTACTTTCCTAGACTTACAGTACTTGGCATAAATTCCTTTCCTGTTTAGTGGACCTTAAATCCAACTAGACAATTGTTAGCTATCCCTAAGATAACAATGCCACTGTTGCACTGCTATGGATATCTTGCCAGCCTAGCCATTTTTGTGGCTCATAGGTCTTCCAGTTGAGTAGTAGTGCTGGTGGCTCTTCTCTCTTGGCAGCTTGCATAACACCCTCTGATATGAGAGCCAGTCCTAGAAGGGGAAGCAGCCAGGTCAGTTCCTGCTTGACTGCTCCCAGACTACTTTTTGAAGGTCAGAAAAACACAATACTATAATTAATATAGAAATTAGGGATTCGTTGGAAAATCAATCTCTATACAAATGTGTAGGGAGCAAGAATGTGAGTCTAGTGAGAATTTGGATAGTCAGAGAAATAGCCACTGAATAGATTAGCAAAAGGCTGCAGATTAATAAGTTGAAACCTTAAGGACTATACCTTAAGTAGGTATAATCGCTTCTGCAGGGCCCAAAGGCGTAGCTCACAGAGATTTCATTAGAAACTCCTACTGTCCCTTGGATGGCTGTTTTCTCCACATAGCTGCCATCTCCATAGTTTTGCTGGTGGTCCTGCGACACTTTTTGTTCAGCAGGGGCAGCAGTCAGTCATGAAACTGATCTAGACACAAAACATAGGCAAGTAAGGACAAGAGTGGTCCACTGATTTTTTTTTTTTTTTTTTTTTTTTTTTTGGCCTGTCCCCTTATCACCATACCAAACTGTGGTGGCCTACTTAGAGTAATGCTTTCTACTTTGCTTCTGTCCTTCAAACCCCATGTCAGTTCCTTTACAGGGAAGACTAGCTCACAGCCTTACCAAAGGCAGCAAAAACAACAGTTTATTACAGAGTCAGATAAAAAAAAAAAAAAACAAGAGGAAAAGCTTTGCTCTAACAAAGGACCCTTGAGAATTCAACAGAGGGCAATGACATGGTATTATAAAAGGACTCAAAAGAGACGCTGATGATATGTGGAAAGACATGTATGGAAGGCCTCGTTTATGACATGACAGTGAACCCTGGGACTGTAGAGGAGTGGAAGCTGGAAAGGGTGCATATGAGCACTGACAAATTCATTGGAGGAGTGTGGAGATTAGAAGGGCTTTCCTGCAGAGGGGGGAAGGGATGATGAAGCTGAGCTGAGGACTGTTATAAGTAAAAACAGGAGTGTGGAAATTTTTGTGAGGTCAGAAAGGAGAACAGTGTGCTTAAGAAGGAACATGTAACTTGAAAGCACATGACTGTAGACTGCGTAATTGAATAAAGACTGAGAGCTTGGTTGCTAAGAGCAACATGGATAAGAAAAAGCACGCTTTCCACTGCTCTATAGAAGAGCTTTCACAACACAAGGTGTGATTCAGCACAGGACAGCTGTGTCTGCCTCACGTCTCTGTCGAGAAGGGGTTATGTGTACTACTTCATGGACTACTGAAAAACTGGAAATGAGGAGCTAGAGACAGGAGGACTGTGCGTCCATTGAGGCACAGCTCACTTCAATCTGTAACAATAATTAGATCAATATTTAGAGCAGAGTCTCTCGACCTTAGCACAAGTGACAATTTATCCTGGACAGTTCCTAGTCAGGGAAGGTTGCCTTATGTCTGTTAGGTTGTTTAGTGCCCTCTTTCCCCCCTATCCCATAGACAATGATAGCAGACCCCCAACTGTAAGACTTGAATTTTTCTCTAGACTTTTCCATATGTCTGCTGGATAGAGAATCATCTTCATTGAGAACACCAATTCAAAATAAAGTAGCCAACACTTCTTTCTTGTCTAAATTGAATTCCCTTTGTCCAAATAGGGAATTACACATGTAGTTCACAAGGGTCTTCCTAAAATGGGATTGTAAGTCAGTGATAGAGTGATGACCCAGCACACAGAAGTCCCTGGATTCAATATGCTGCACTTGGAATAGTGGTGTGGAAGACAATCCTACCCTTAGCTACTCCCCCCCCCCACTCCACCTGCTTCTGGTGGCCCAGTGAATGGAAAAGCAGGATCAAGCATCTCTTTAGGAACATTGTCTCTTTCGCCTGAGTTAGCTGGGACCCTCTTCTGAGCAATAACCATTCATTGGACTGTATGCTTATCTTTAGTTACCAACTGGCTCCAGCAAGCAACTCTTCCACTTCCCCACAGGCCATAACCCCTAAGAGGCAAAGCCTTCAGGCTTCAGTGAGTCAGCCCTGACAGGGCCGGAGAAGAACAGAGTCAGGGGAGGGAAGCTGCTCTCCGGGATGCTGGGTTCCTGAAGACATTTTAATCAGTGGGCAGAAGTTGCTTGTACCCTCTTCTGTGGCACCTTTTGTTTGGTGGGCTCGGCATGGGGGCCAGGAGAGAAGGCAGAGGAAATGAAGAAACCTCTCAAAAACAACAGAAGTGATTTCTTCTTGTGTATTTATAAAGACAAGTTTTTAAAAAGAGATTTGTTTGACAGTGAGTCATCCTCAACATTTGATGGATATGATTCAGATGACCTTCCCTGACAGCAGATTCTGAAAACACAGGCTAAAGTTTCCTGATTGTTCTGAAACCCTCAAAGTGTTCTAAAAGGCAGTATCGTCAGCTTGGTTTTTTAATCATCCAGATCTGTGGTAGGGTTGATCATAGGTTCAAAGCAAATAACCATCCTGGCTCTGTCCAGTAGAATTGACGCTTAGTGTCAGGTCCCTAAGACAGGCATAGGGTGGAATTCAAAGGCTGTCGCTTCCAAATCTCCTCCCGCAATCATCAGTATAGTGACTTGACTTTGAATGAGACATTTTAGCAACCCGACTTCCATTTCCTTTTCACATAACAGGAGGGTAGAGTTACCCTTAGACAGTGATGAGATCTCCACTATCACTCCTTGATGGTTCAATATTCAACCAAGGTTAAGTATTCATTCTCTGAATTGATATTGTGTTTATCCATTGTCACAGAATATTGTCATTTACTTTCTGGGCTATAACCCTTCTTTATAGTCAAAACCTCTGCCTCATGCACCACCATCTTCCTAAAACCTGGACCATTATATAGCAGATATATAGGAATAGCAGATTCCTAATTTATCAGTCATTTACCTCAGTTTTTTCTAGATTCAGCTTTCAATCTCATTCTTTATCTAATTCTCTACTTTCTCTTGCTTTCTCACTGAATCTGGAGTATTAATTTATGTCCAGGCTTTGGGTAATCAGTGAGTCCTTTTGGGAAGACCACTAGCTATATAGATTTTCCAGTCTTTACTCTAAATGGCCATCCTTGTGGTCATAGGAATGACCCTCTTAAATGGCCAACTCTGAGAGTTCAGTCAATAGAGTACTGACTGACAATGCCCTAAAATTCTTAGCCAGGTTAATTCTGTCCACATCAACCAGGGGCTCTTTCTTGAGTCCAGCAGGGATTCTAAGGCAACCATGGGCCCAATATATAAATATATGCTCTGATGAGAAACTTTAGCTTGAGCATTATTCCCCAGTGGCCTTTGGACTTTCTCTTGGAATTTGGATTTAGAATAAACATCAGATTTATAACCAGCCTCTCTCTTCTCCCTTCCTTCATTTTCCCATCCTTTTCTATCTTTTTCACTTGGAGTTAGGCTCACATTTTGGTGGTGTTCCTCCTTAGGTTCCTTTACCCTTCTACCTCATAGGCATTTTTCTCTAAAATACACATGTCTAGTTTAATCTTGTCTTGGCATTTGCTTTTTAAGAGGATGCAGACAAGCATAGCGAGCTTCTCTAAGAAGATCTTCTATACCCATTGGGTGGGTACATTGACTATCCTTTACTTCCCTACTAACAATTTAGATTAGAAGTATATTAACTACATTTTTTTCCCAACGATTTTGAAGTTGGGAGCCATGTACAGTAAGCTAGTCCTTGGGCAATCATCTTCTGACCATGATATGTTCAAAGTACAAATAAGGCCAATCTGGAAAGTCACCGTTGTGCTTTGTAGGGTTCACAGATGGGTTAGACTGATGACTGCTTTTCTTCTCTAGTAGTGTACATAGCACTTTCCAGCACTAGGGGAGACCTGGTGGCACTTAGAGAAAGGACAGCAGGTCACCGAGAAGAGACTTGATACCCTATGAGCATATACAGGGAGAGGTAATCCCCCTCAGGAACAGTCATAGGGGAGGGGAATAAGGGGAAAATGGGAGGGAGGGAAGAATGGGAGGATACAAGGGATGGGATAACCATTGAGATGTAACAAGAATAAATTAATTAAATAAAAAAAGAAAAGAAAAGAAAGATAGCCAGTAGGGGTGAGTTTCCAGGTCAGTACCAGGTTGACTTTGCCATGTACACATACTTTGACTCTTAACTGAAATAAATGTGGTGTCTTCATCATTTGTTACCATTATGTGCTAAAAGGTAACCAATAGCAATGGCAGCAACTATGAGATCTTACTGGCCAACAACTCTAAAAGAAGTAACCCAATTTTGGTGCTGGGTTCTTCATTAGTTAGCGCCTCTGGTGTCTAGAAGAGAGATTGTTGCCTCTTTATGTGTGTGTGTGTGTGTGTGTGTGTGTGTGTGTGTGTGTGTGTGTGT
>OU015742.1:38468753-38481770 GCA_907169655.1 Acomys percivali
TGTGTGTGTGTGTGTGTGTGTGTGTGTGTGTGTGTGTGTGTGTGTGTAAGTTTCTACAGAAGCAGTTTTCCATATGGCTTTTTAGAACCATCTTTGGTGTTATCTCTTTCTGTCTTTTCTTCTCTATTCAGCCCTTGTACTCCCCAATTGCTATTTAACCCTTCCCGTTTCATTATCTTTAAGCACTGATTTGACTGTATTATATCTTCCCTCCATTGAAGTCATTTCCAAGGCTCCCTCTGCCTTAAGGTCCTTTACTAATTTCCTGATCTATATTCTAAGATTCAAGCTAACATCCTCCAGTAGGCAAAAAAACATGCCGAGTTTGCCTATTTGGGTCTGGATTACCTCATGCAGAATGATCATTTCTAGCTCTATTGATTTACCTATGACTTTCACAATTCCATTTTTCTTAACAGCTGAATAACACTCTGTTGTGTAAATCTAATACATTTTCATTACCAATTCATTATTGAGTGGACATCTAGGATATTTCACTTTTCTGGCTATTGTGAATAGAGCACCAATGACATGTATCTCTATAATAGAATATTGAATCTTTTGAGTATTTCCCAAAAGTGGTATAATTAGATCATATGCTAAATCTAGTTCTATCTGTTTTAGGAACCTCTACATTCACTTCCTTAGTGGAAGTGCCAGTGTGCATTACCACCACTGGTAAATAATTGTTCCTCTTTCTCTATATCTATGCTAGCATTTGTTGTTTTGAATGAAATATCAAAATGGTTTTAGGTTGTATTTATCTGATGTATAAAGATATTGAACATTTAAACCTTGAAGACCTAAAGAGAATATTTCTTGGGCATTTAGCAATATTACTGTTCTTTGTTCTAGATTGCTTCAGTAAGATACTTAGAATTTTTACAGTACCTTTTGACTTATGCTAGTCCAAACTGAATTCCACTATTTGCACTTAGAGATAGTTAGAATGGGAATCATGATTCAGGCCTAAAGAAACTCCCGAATAATAATAGTCCATTGTGCAACACAAATTCTCCTAAACGAGAGTCTCATTGTTATAATCACCATATAATTTATTACCCAAGCCATTACCCTTCTGAAAGTGAAAAGTGGTGCTTACCATATTGCATTGACATTACAGGATTAATCCAGGATTTTTCTGAGCAAACCAGGACCTCTTATGCCCCCACTACATTTATAAGTTGTTTGGCAGAACAATGGGTGTGCAAGATGAAAAAACATGCTGGGATTGGCAGCATCTTGGTGGGCTCTGTGAGAAATTTGGTCAGTTCAGCGATTGATTCACTAAGGGAATCAGACAACTGATCAATATTCTAAAGCAACATAGAAAACTCAGGTCTTAGACTTTCAGAAGCAGGTGTTATTTTCTATTCAGATGGTCCATTTGAGATGCACTATTATAGTATGAGTGGTGAGTAAATGTATAAGTTCTGGATCCAGATCTATCTAGAAGTCTACTTGGACCCTCACTGCTGTGAGAGCTGGTAGCAGACTCCTTAATGTGTATGTGTCTCAGTTTTCTCATCTAAAAGGTGGTGGTAATCCCAACATCTACTTGAGGGAGGGTGTCATGAACAGAACTTAGAGCAATACCTAATACATAGAGAGACCTAGATAAATACTAAAACTTAAAAAGTTAAAAAAGAAAAAGAAATACATAAAGCCTAGAGCTCACTTTGTCATTGATAAGAGCATTGTCAGATTTTGCATTGAGAAATTTAAATTACAATGGGGAGCAAAGGGTTATTTTGTCTCATAGATTGCCAACTGTCTGGGTTTATTGTTTTAGACTATGAGGAAACACAGCATCTTGTGATAGAACATGGAATAACGTGCTATTATCTCATGGATAAGAAGCAAAACCAAAAACAGAAGTGGGGGAGCAAATAAGTAGATGAGTCCTATAATTTTTGTTGATTGTGTGTCCCCAAAGACATACAACTATACCATAAAGTTCCACCCCTCAAATATTCTAACAGTTACCCATAGAAGAACAGGTTTTTATTTTTTATTTTTTTAATTTTTTTTATTAATTTATTCTTGTTACATCTCAATGGTTATCCCATCCCTTGTATCCTCCCATTCTTCCCTCCCTCCCACTTTCCCCTTATTCCCCTCCCCTATGACTGTTCCTCAGGGGGATTATCTCCCCCTGTATATGCTCATAGGGTATCAAGTCTCTTCTCTGTAACCTGCTGTCCTTCCTCTGAGAGCCACCAGGTCTCCTGGTATATACTCACTTATATCTGCATACTAGCCCAAGGGGCATGTCCCACGAAAGCCTTCACTTACCAGGAAACTGGGACAGAGGGGAGGACATCCTATTGGGACTCTAGATGAGAGAAGCATAGGAGAATAGCAAAGTAGAAGGATCCAGAGGGTCCTAGAAACCTACAAGTAGAACATTATGATAGGCAGATTTGGGCCAAGGGGTCCCGCTCAAACTATGGCACCAGCCAAGGACAATACAGGCGGTAAACTTTAAACCCCTACCCAGATCTAGCCAATGGGCAGAACAGTCTCCACACTTGAGTGGAGAGTGGGATATGACATTCTCAGAACAGGTTTTTAAAATAGGGTTTTGGAGAGATAGTCACAATCCATTTACAGAAACTGTGGTTAGTTCTCCTTACTTACAGAGGTTATAAGGCAGAAGTCAAGAAAAGGTACTGGAGAGTTATCCTTTAGATCAGTTCTACTCATTATGCAGCATGGATAGTTAATTTTGTTCTTAGCAAGCCCTGTGCTAGGAGGTAAGGCTAGAGAAATGGTGAGAGGAGTTTGTACATTGGAATCATCATACTGCAGGGAAGACACATTCTCAAGATCTGGATTCAAATCTTGGCTCCATCCAATAATTAGCTGAGTAACCCGAACCTTGGAATACTTTTCCTAATACATAAATAATCTAAGTAACAACATCTATTTATTTTAAATCTTCGTGAACATAAATGAAAACACACACTTATGATACCTAACAGATCTTGATAAATTATGCACAGGCAATGGTTAGAGATCTAGAATAAAACTGATATAATAAATGGGAGGGATAATAAACATGGTACATTTAACACAGCAGCGGCACAAATATAAAGCCAAAGGAATTAGAGAACAAGGGTAGGTATTGCGCCTCTAGTTGACGGTAGGGGAAGCCATAGAGAAGAGAGTCATTGGAACTGGCTTTTACAGTGCCTAGAAGTTTACCAAAAGATAAAGGAACTATGTAGATATAGGAAATGGCAGAAGCAACGTCAGAGAATCAAAGCGCGGGGTACAGATTCAGAGAAGGGATACTCAGTGAGTCTAGGGCAGAAAACTAATTTTCGAGTTGATACAAAAGGACCCCTTAGGCTGGGTTGCAAAAGAGCCTTTCTTGGCAGAATGTAGCATTTGTACTTTGTACTCTGGACTGATATTTCTCAAAATCTGAAACACTCAGCTTAGAAGTTGTTGGCAAAGGCTGCCAGAATGGGGTCTGCCCTTCAGCAACTTTGGGGAGCAAGTGGTTAAATGAAGGCGAATCTTTTATTTCAAATGTTCCCAGCATTTTTAATACATTAAGGGGTCTCTCTGCCAAAGAAGCAGAAGAGCATGGCATTTCCTGAGAAAGTTTGTCCTGTCTCCCTGTTTGGAGTTGTGAGAAACACTGTTCAGCCAGTGCTGCATAGGTGTGACGTTGAGTATTCAGATCCAGATCAAAATGAAGTCATTAAATGTGAACAATAGAGTTTGTTAACCGGCATGTGGGTCAACATACTGGAGGTGAGTGCCCACACAGGACACAGCACAGTGGTGTATATAATGGATCTGGAGAGTGTGAGGTAGGCATTTGTAACCATGGGAGGCGTGGGTTCTTCAGCCAAACTACCTGTCGCAGAACCTTTCCTCTTCTTATCTAATGACCTTAAGCAAATGACTTTACATCCTCCTGCCTCCCGCCTATCTCTCCAACTGTAAACTGAGAATAAGAATGTGTTTATAGGGGATATTGTGAGTACTAGATGATACTACATTTATAAAGCATTTAAAACAGTGCTGGAACATATTAGCATTGAAAAAAAAACATTTTTAAATTAAATATAGAGGACAGTACAAAATTCTCAGGGGTAATTTTCTGAGCAAGTTAGGAAGGATTGTGTGCTTGGACACTACGTGTCTCTGCTCTCTTGTTCCATGTCAATTTCTTTTAACTTTCTTCTCCTTTCTTTCACTACTTGTCTTATTTTTGTTGTTGTTGTTGTTGTTGTTGTTGTTTTGACACAGGCCTTCTCTGTGTAGCATTGGCTATCCTGGATTTGCTTTGTAGACCAGGCTGGCCTCAGACTCACAGAGATATACTACCTTGTTTTATTAAGAGAACATGGCAGTCATGTCACTTGAATGACAAACTGAGGTTTTCTTTAAGTTTTTAGTTCAATGGAATGCAAACAGAGTAAATAGCAAACACCTATATTTACATTATTAAGTATTCAATAGGAATATAATAGTATAACAGACATATAAAATGTAAGTGATGTGATTCATGAATGTGCCCACAATGACACTAAGGAAATCTTCCATAGAAATGTGACTCTGTTGTTAGTCCAATGGTTGCCACTTCTGTATGCTGCTGAGAAGGGCAGCAACCTATCAAACTAAAGGCAATGACTAAGTTGAAAGGTAGGTATTATCTTTGTCATACGGTTTCTCCATGCCAGCCAGAATGGCATGGTGCTCACTTTGAGGAACAGAGGTCTGGGTAGAGGACATATACTGGCTGTATTCATGTTGTAGAAGCATCCTATAAGGATTTTTAAGGTAGTCCTGTGTATGTGCTATTTTTGATCAATTCACATTAGACTGTCCCTACCATGGAAGCTGAAACTTGTCAAGTACAGGACTGAGATGGTGGCCTGGGGCCTCCTGTCTCTGGTGACCTTGCTTTTTCTACTACATAGACCCTTGTGGAGGAGTGTTTGTGATTCATCCACCTGTTAGTTCATCACCTCTTACAAGGTGTCTGCAACATGCCAGGACCTTTGGCACGTACTGGAGATTAAGTGAAGTAAAAACCAGGCCTAGTCCCTGCGTTCATGGGTCATCTGGAGGCCGAGTAAGACACTGAATGGGAAATGAGAGGATGAGGAACAAGACTTGGACACTCACTTGGTACTTTTATCATCCCTAAACCCACTCGGGAAGCCAGGATCCTACACAGGTCCCTGGAAGCTGCAGTCAAATCAGATAAAAACCAGTGATGCTGAGGATGGAGCTCAGGGATAGAGACTTTCCTGCAGTGCATGAGACTCTGGACTCATCCCTACCACTGAGGGTGAAGTGTAGGGGAGGACAAGGTTAATTTTTCAGAGTGTCGAGTCTCCAATAGCATAGTTTAGCCTAGGTCTCCACTACTTGCTAGCTACTTACGTGGCCTTGCCGATGTTACTTAAACTCAGTTTCTTATTTTTAAAATTTCTGTGTGTATGTGTGTATGTATGTATTTAAGTATATATGATGTGTTATGTGCATACGTATGATGTGTTTTGTATACGTGTGTGTGTGTGTGTTCATGCCTGTAAATACTTCTGCAAATATGTGAAGGTCAGAGGACAGGGTTGGGTATAGGTCTTCACCTTCTACTTTGTTTGGGACAGGGTCTCTTGTTATTTCCTGATGTGAACATCAGTATAGTGAGCTCCTAGAGATGCTCCTGTCTCCACCGTCATCTCACTATAGGCATGCTGGAACTGCAGACATGTGCTGCCACATCTAGATTCTAGGGGCCTAACTCAGGTTTCTCTCTCTCGACAGTGGCACTCCACCATCTCCATAGCAAAGTCTCCAGTGCTATTTTAATTTGCAGATTAAACCGGTTAGCAGATGTAAACCTTTTGGAAGAAAAATGATACATATTAAATAAATGTTTTTCTTATGAGCCAATCTCAGGAGGTAGGTAGTGCTTATGCTGTTCCTTCCCCCTTGGCCTTTGCTTTTCCCCTTTTTTGGTTTAGGTATTACACTGTTTGGGTCTCCTGTTGATCAGGGCTTATGAAGGCCACATTATGTATAATGTCTCTTTTCATTAATGCTTTACTTATTTGAAGTATTGGGTTGAAGCTTCCCATTACTGTTACTTTTCCTGTTAAGGGGTAGGCCTTAACTCCAGTTCCTCTGAATCTGAGCCAAAGTTAGTTCTTACTTGATCAATGGAATGCAGCAGAAATAGTGTTCCAAAATTTTAAGCAGGTAATATGAAACTTTTATCTTTATTATTTATTATTATTATGCAGTGGTCACTCAGAGGAAGCCAATGCCCTTGTCTGAAGCTTGACCACTGAGGCCACAACACCAGAGAGAGCCCATAAAAGACTCCACAGCAAAGTTCAGAGAGTGTACAAGCAGAGAAACTGCTAGTGAGTTCCAGCACATGCCAACCCTTGGCCCTTCTCTTAGCTGATACCCCATACATGATAAATCACAAGGAATCATCCTTACCAAGCCTGGCCTGTGGCTCATTCAGAACAAAAGAAATGAATCAAGTTTAACACTGTTTATTACAGTTTATTTTTCTAGCAATAGACAATTAGAAGAAGAATTTTAAACTCAGTCCAGAGCAAGTTCTTTGAAAGTGTAGAGCTGTGTGTAAAACATGGCATAGATTTTTATGACGGATCTGTGTATCTGTGAAGCTGAAAGAAGCTGACCTCAGAGGCTCAGGTGTTCCTTCACCTGTACATCGCTGAAGTAACTTGCATTGAAGCAGTGTTCGTTCCCTTGTTGTAAAGATTGTGCTGGTGTTTTCTACAATAAAAATATATTCTGGAAAGGGGATTCTGAGGATAACTGGGAGTCAGAGCTGATTCACAAAGCCAAAGCCAAAAGAGGAAATGATTCATGTAAGGATGTGATTCCACTCAACAAGACTTTATTGAGCATCTATGATACACCAGTCAAGATACTAGAGATGTATGGGTGAGATCCTTATGGACATGGGGATGAGGATGTAGGACCAATCATTCTGTATCAGCATGCAAAGGTTAAGGTTGTGTGGAGTAATTTAGTGACAGAGCACTTGCCTAGCATATGTACGTCATAGACTTGATCGTCAGAATAGAGAGTAAACTGCATATTGTGGCATATGGGGTCCAAGAAAAGATTTACTCAGTGCTATTTGAAGGGTTGAGGGGAAACTTTATGGTGCTTGAATGGAGTATTAAAGAACAAACAGATGTCCACCAGGAAGACACAATATAGTGGCAAATATAGGCAATGTGAAGGTAAGGTGCACACATGTATGCCAGGCTCTGGCCCCATGCAATTCCTAGACTTAAACAAACTACCTAATGTTTTTTTGAAGCTATGTTTTATTTTCATAACAAAACTAACCATTTGGTACCTCATAAGAGTATCTGTAAGCTAAGAGCTAAAACATGTAAAGCACTTAAAGAGATTTCTAGTGTAGCATAAGGAGCCAGTCGGTGTTGGCTCCAACAGAGAAAAGAGCATATGCTAAGAAGTGAGGCAAGAAACAGCATGGTAAAATAAAGGGCGATCTAGTTCACGGTGATTGGCATGAAGAATTGATGGAGCACAAGGGATGGATACATTAGTAATCAAGTAGGAGATGAAGCTAGAGGAGTCAGCAGGGATCTGGTCTTGAAAAGCAAGCAATGGGCTTTATATTCTAGGGCAGTTGTGCCTCAATGTAGTATGGTTCTTAGGAGGTAATAATAGAATCACTGTCTTTACAGCAATCCTGATATTATAAACCCTAGTGTTTGCCTAACACATGCCATCAAACATACAGAAAGGCAAATTTTTTTCTTCATGAGCCAGGTAGATACTCTGCCTGCAGTCTTGTGATTGCTACTTCAAAGAAAAAAGACAGAAGGCTCCTTAAAGGGAATATAACCCAATATTTTGGGGAAATATTAAATACTAAAATCGAGACTATGAACACCTAAGTATTAAGTGGGAAGTGGAAACCTTTGAAGGATTGCTGTTGGAAGCGACTAGGGAGTATTAGCTTGCATTTCAGAAACATTACCATGGCAACAACTGGAATGAAACACTGGGATGGTGGAAGAAGCCAGCCAATGCTGGAAGAAAACAAATGCATAGGAAAATATTATAATGGTCCAGTTGAGAGATTCTTAAAGCCTTCCTTAAGGAAATGATTCTTGTAGATGAGAAGAACTGGTAGCATCTTCATGTCAGAATAGATGGGTATCATAAAAAGGAACTAATGGACCATGAGAAGGTGATGGAGATGTTGAGGTGGAGGGAAACAGAACACATCTGGCTACAGGAGTAGCAGGGAACAAGGCAGAAAGTGGGATAGGATAGGAGAATGAAAGAATTGTGTGTGAAAGTGCTGTAATGAAACCTGACATTTTTATATGCTAATTAAAATATATTTTTAAAAGATTTCAAATAGCTGAAACTCCTAGATTCATGACCCCATTGCAGGACTCCTCATGGTATGTATTTCTCTTCTTTGTTTCTCTGACTACACTGTTCTTAATCACTCTTTGAATTTACATTTCTCCAATAAGTACCCACAATGAAACAGGCTCAGTTGTAGGCAATAAAAATAATGATTACACTAGTTCTCACCTAAGATTATTTTATTGTACAATATCAAAAGACCACAAACAATTTTTACTCACTAATTTATGGGTTTTTCAGTTGAAAACCAGAGCTGTAGGAAGGCCATTTCTTAAAAGCCATAATCTGGCAGATTTCTTCTAGGCTAGTTTTGTATCCCAGATTTCTGAATCTAGCCTGACCTTTGACACTGGTTTTACTGTGATGCAGAGACATGGAGTCGGGTAGGGAACATGAAGGTAGCCTGTCTTCACACCCAAATCCCAGGAGATGAAATACATCATCATACTGCGACTGGGACTTTAACAGGAAGAGCTGAGATGTAAACCCTCTTCACTGTAAAGCCAGGGGGGAAGTGAGCCAGCCATCTTTGAGTGTTTCATTCACAACATGATTCCAGGAACTTCAGATAGCATTTTGATGCCTGTGATTCCCCATGTACAACCCGAAGCACACAGCCTGATGGCTGCTGTTGCCTTATCCTAGCAGAAGAGGGAAAAGCACAAAGAGATGTTCTGAGTTCATTAGAAGAGCATACCGTCTTGGAAATACAGCATTTCGAGACATATTCTTTTTAACTTTTTTAAAAATTAGAACAACAGTATAACTGAGCATTGTGCCTTTAGTTCATACGAGCCAAAGGTAAAATTGGGATTACATAATAAGTGACAAGGGGGACTCCCAGCAGGGTGGCTGACTATCTTTGTGTGAGAAGAAGAGGCCAGGGTCTGGGTCTCAGCAGGGTAATCTGTCCTAGGCATGGAGTGTAGGGTGGAAGGCACTGCTTCTGAAGTTAAGTATCATGTTCACTGCTTCCCTTTTTCAGACAGAGACTAAGCGAAATATTGTGGGGACATGCCCCAGTGAATGTCCACTTCCAGATCACTCAGACGAGTTATTCAGAAAGGCATAGACAGAGGTGGAGGTGCTACATAAGACATCCCTAGGAGGGACAGTGAGAGGCTGGTTCCAAGCAAGTGAGTTTGGAAGCTGAAACAAGAAACCCAGGAAAGCCTCTCTGACCTAAAGAGCATGGTGACACAGGCTTTGAACGTGCCTGGCAAGGCAGCTGCTTAAGTGTGGCTCTTACTCACACAGACAGTGAGACTTCCCTTGCCTCTCTGGGTAATCACAGAATTGAAAATCAATTTTAGAGATTAAGAAACTGGGCCCAGGGGAGAAAAACGAATTACTGAAATTCACATCTCTGGTGAATGTCAGCCAGGAGGAAATACAGGACATGTCACTTTCAACATCATACCTTTCCCTGTTACATCCGATGTTTTACAAGTACCTAAAGTGGAATGCAAAGTCTTGACTCCCCAATTAAAAAATAGAGGGAGCTAATGACAGAGTTCATTCTGACATCAGGTACCAGCAGCTGGAAATGTGCTGAAGCCAGGGCGGCATTAAAGACAGAGTTCTAAAAAAGCATCACAGGGCAACCAAGATGGTCAAACATTTGCTGACCAGCCAAAGTTTTATTATAGGTTGGGGTCTCTGAAAGGGCTCGTAATGTCAACACACAAGGGCAGCTATATAAGAGTTCCAGGGCAAACAAAACACATGGGCTCCCTGTTGAAGAGGCAGGAGAAAAATACACAGTACTCAAATATAACACGTTTGTCTGTCTTTCACTTTCCCTCTCAAATCTGTCCTGGTAGTTTAAAATTGCTATTTAATGTGCTATCGTAAGCATAGGGATTCTTACTAGTGAGGTGCAGGTGCACAATGGCTTTCAAGGCTGTGCACCTTGTTAGGGTTTTGAGAAACTCAAATTGAAAAGTGCCTCCTTCCTGCCCCCAGTGTAGTCCTCTGAGCAGAAAGAAAGCAAAGAAGTCCTTTTGCCTTCCCACAAGACCAAAGGCAGGTCACAACACACAGCAGACACTCAAGGGACTGCAAATCCAGCACAAGGACATCGTAGGCCAGCCTGGTCCAAGCAGAGATGGTGGCTGCTGTTACCCCACTGTGGCTTGGATTCCAACACATCCACACCTAGACTCCTATCGGAGGCAACAGTCATCCATCATTGGGCAGGGTGACGAAAGGAAGTTACGCAGGTCCTAGCCCTTGAAGACAGCAGAGTGGACCACTAACAGCTTACTTGTGCAGAAGCAAAGAAGAAGACAATGAAGTGTGGGAATATAACCTAAGGCTTCCACTATCTGGATTATGCTTTATCATTCTGTCAGTCTTTAGAAAATGCAAAATCAAATATAAGTGCTATTAAAACTTTTAAGATGACGGCCTCAGGTCGTAAGAGGCCTATCACAAGGCTCTCTGGGGGAAGGACCTTGTCTATACATTTGTGAAACTGATGTCTGCTTCTGGGACAACGCAAGCTGCAACTGCTGAAGTTGTTAGCTATACGTGTCATGCAGAAACTGAGGATAGACTGAGGCTCTGAGGCCATCCAGCTCCCCACTGCCTGTTTCTGAGATGTTGCCGGAAGTCATGGCTGTCCCCTGGCCCTGTCCCCCGTGCTACAACCTTTAATGCTGCCACTGAGAGTGTCCCTGCTTCTTCATCAAACCAGGTGAAGGCTTCCTCCCTACCAGTGTTTGTATGTCACATAGTAAGTGCTAGAAAGTGAAGCACAGGAGCCTTGGAAGATGGCTTATGGGTGAGGAGCTCTCTATGCAAGCAGAAGGGCCTGAAGTTGGGTTTCCAGCACCCATGTAAAAGCCAAGTGCAATGATTCACATCTCTAACCTCTATAGTGGGAGGGGGACACAGGTGGATCCCAGAGGGACACTCTATCAAATACAAGGTGGAGAGTGATAAAAGCATCTCACATTGATTTTCTGGCCTCTGCATATGCATACATGGACATATGTACATCCATAAATGTCTATACATATGTACATAACACATACATCATGAGGAAGAAAAAAAGATAAATACAGAACCTGCTCTTTCTATTTTTTATATCACATATTAAATAATATGGCAAAAGTCTACTAGAGATAAAAGGACTATATATAATCAACACGTCTTTTATGTTGTACATGAAAGAAGGTTAACTAAAGATGACAACAGGATAACAATGGTAAATGTGACTGTGTCGGGAACTCCAGGATATATGATCATACCCTCTGGATGGAATGTTTCATTGGTATTAAACAATAACACACAGTCAAGATTTCCAGTGATGCCGCCTCTCACCAGCTTTTATACATGAAACTCAGGTGTTTAATTTTTCTTCCAATTCGTAATGGCTTCCCAAGAGAAGGGTTAGTCTTTTCCTGCTCTGTGTCTCTGATAGGATTGCTATCTTCAGTGTCTGTGTGCTCTACACTCTTTCTCTGCCACGAAGCCTAGCAAGCCATTCTTCAAATTCCCAGTGATGTCTCTTGAGACTCCAGGCTTTGCCCTTTGAGCTGAGGTACAGATATGTCTCACTTTTTTATAGTTAAGCCTCTGAAGATAGCAAAACTTCCAAGGCTTGGGATGCTAAAAGTATTCACAATGCCCTTCCCCAAGGTTGTATAAGCAGTAGCATTTGCTGAGGAGGAGACTGTTCAGTGAAGCTGCCTGCAAATTGGCCAGGGAACTCTAAGCATACAGTTTTTGTGTGTCATCAGCCATACTAAGATGGGTCTTTCAGAGAGGCAGCTCCTTCTGAGTCACTCTTGCTCCTGTAAATAGGCTCAGTAAACCCACTGTGTTGCTGAACTAGACTTGATGGGATAGTTTTGATGGTGTGTCTTCTATGCCCTGTAACAGTTGAATAGACAGGTGTTCATACTTCCCCCAGGAGGCCGCCATGTTCTTGTCATGCCTGAAAATGGAGTGACTTCTCTCTACTTCCCACACAGCTATGGAGAAGCATGGATACCTTGCATGTATACTGTATTTGTGGAAGCTATTTCTACGGTGCCAGGAGGCTGATGTCACCAGCTAGGAAGTCTTAATTGGCCTTAAATAAAATATTTCAGAGTTCAAAAAAATACTTTGTTAATGATTTCAATCTGAAGGTAAGATTCAATGTTCTTAACCTTTATTATAAAGGAAATTGCTCAGCCAAAATTGCTCTTCTGAGAGGGTAAAATCACATGAGCCTCTTCTGAAGAGACTATCAATAGAAGATAAAGTCTCTTTTTATTGCTGTGTCCCAAATCTTTCCCTCAGACACTGTCCCTCTTTCCTCCATAGGAATGTTGTCACAGGAAGTCAACTCAATGGCTCTTCTGCTTGACATCTGAGATGACTTTTGTCTTTGTATTATTTCTGTTGAACAAGAAACACCTTTTTGAAGAGTTCTATTTATGCCATGAAGTGAAAGTATAACATTTTCAGTTCCTTTTGGGGGTAAAAAAGAAATACTTCAAGGAGTTATAACTTCAAGCCTTAAGAACCCGGGACATCTATAATTCAGAAAAGGGGTGGGGTTCCCAGTGCCATCTTTCAATAGGGTGATAGCAG
>OU015742.1:38481780-38516724 GCA_907169655.1 Acomys percivali
TTCAATAGGGTGATAGCAGAAAAGGGGTGGGGTTCCCAGTGCTATCTCTCAATAGGGTGATAGCAGAAAAGGGGTGGGGTTCCCAGTGCTATCTCTCAATAGGGTGATAGCAGAAAAATCTACTCTTAAACTTTCAGGACCTACATTATAAAGGAATTCTTAACACAAATAAGTAAAAACGATTTTCATCATTTTGTAATTTTAAGGCTAAAAGCTTATCATTCTAACAATGACATTCTTACCGTTTCATGCCCCCCTCACCCTCAGCCTCCTTGGATTATCTCTCTTTTCTTCCTCCTTCTGTTTCAGCTATGACACAGAATAAAGACAAGGATTTCCGAGCAACAATTCTTTAAGAATTCTGTAGCCTCCCAGACTAGTCTCACCAGTACTATAATCACCACATATGTATTAAATAACTATGTCTTAGTAACACAAGTATCATGAACTATGTTACCTCAATATTGGTATGCTGAACTCTAACCCCATGGCCTCAGAATGTGACTATACATGGAGAAAAATCCTGAAAAGGGTAATTAGGGTCAAATTAGGTAATGGAAAAGGGTTGTAACCCAGGATGCCTGGTGTGTCTGTAGAAGACAAAAATGAACACACACACACACACACACACACACACACACACACACACACACACACACACACACACACACACACGGGTCGAGGCAGAGACGGAAGGAGAGAAAGAGATAAAGAGGCAGAGAGGCAGAGACAGAGAGAAACAGAAACACAGAGGAGAAAGCAGCCATCTGTAAGCTAAAGAGAGAGGCTTCAGAGGAGACCAAACCTTTTACCATTTTGATTTCCAACATTCAGGCCCTGGACTGTGAAAAAATAAATTTCTGTGTTTAAGCTCCCTGGTTTGTGTTCTTCATTGCTCAGCCCTAAAAACTAATGTCACTATGATCTTGTATTCATTCCAAACTTACTGAACTTTTAAAATTCATTTTACATTTTTAATGTGTATATTGTTCAGGTGAACATATACATATACAGGTGACCATATGGGCATGTGGAGTCCAAAGGACAAGCTTAATGTCTTTCCTAAGGAGCATCTACCTTGTTTTTAGAGACAGGGTCCCTCACTGGCCTAGGGTTTAGAAATTAAGCTGGCGTGCTGCTGGCCAGTGAACCCCAGGGATCTGCTTGTATCCACTTACTTAGCACTGTGATTACAAGGCACCAACACACCTGGCTCTTTCTTTTTCTTTTTTTGCATGTGTTCTAGGGATTAAACTTGTGTCTTCATGTCTGTCAGACAATAACTTCCTGAGTAAAAACTATTCTTCCAGACCTCATTCTCCTTTTCTAAAAAAAAAAAAAAAAAAAAAAAAAATCAGGTTTATTGATGAATACCTTCATTTAATGAAACACAGGTATTTCATTTGTGTTGTTGGATGCATTCTACATGATAGCTGCTTTTATCAATGTGAACAAATGACAGCCAAAATAGGAAGACAATTTTTAAAAATTTGCTTAATTTACATCCTGACTGTAGCCCCCTCCCTCATCATCTCCCAGTCCCACCCTCTCTCCCTCACACCCTTTTCCCCCACCCCTCAGAAAGGGGAAGCCCTTCTCCCCTATCATCTGATCTGAGCCTATCAAGTCTCAACTGGACTGCCTGTATCCTCTGCCTCTGTAGCCTGTCAAGGCAGCCCCACCGAGGTGTTTAATGAGTGGACATCAGAGTCCACGACAGAAGTAGCTCCTACTCCTCATATTATGGGACTCACAAGGAAACTGTGCTGCCTATCTACTCCATCTGAGCAGAGGGTCTAGGTCTTCATCATTCATGGTCCTTGGTTGATGCATCCATCGCTGAACCTCCATCCCCACCACCCACCCAGATTTGTTGGCTCCACTGCTCTCCTTGTGGAGCTTATGTCCCCTCCAGGTCCTTCTATCCCCCAGCTCTTCCATAAGACTCTTTGCACTCCAGCTGAAGTTTGGCTGTGAGTCTTAGCATCAGCTATGATCCCCTGCTGGGTGGAGTCTTTCTGAGGACTTTTATGGTATGCTCCATCCTATTCCTTCTGGGTAGACACTTTTGCAACACAAAACTTATTTCATTCCCCTTTGCAGTCAGTCTTTATTCCCCATTAATGAACAGAACTATTCTTCCTCTTTCAATGGGTAACAATTGCCTCCTCTAGAATTACACATTAGTAGAATCACATAATATATATTTCTTTATGTCTTGTTTCTTTAGAACAGCAGTTCTTAACCTGGGGGGTCACGACCCCTTTGGGGTTGCATGTCAGATATTTACACTACAATTTATAGCAGTAACAGAATTGCAGTTATGAAGTAGCAATGAAATGAATTTAAGGTTGGGGGTCACCACAACATGAGGAACTGTATTAAAAACTCGCATCTTTAGGAAGGTTGAGAAACATTGCTTTAGAATATTTTTGGTATTCATACACATTATGCATATGTCAGTGATTTGTTTCTTTTTATCACTCAATTTTATTGTTGTATAGCATCACAATTGTTCATTTATTCACTTGATGGTGGATATTTTATTTTCAGTTTTGTGTTTTTAATAAAGGTACTGTGAATATTTATATAAAAGTCATTGCACATTTGACTGTTATTGCTTTTGGGTAAATGTGCTGTGTGGTAAGTGTATTGATCTGATTTTTGTTTCTAAAGAAAAAGAAAAAAATTAAGGTTTTACTTTGTCGTTAATTTTATTTTCTGAAGTTAGTTTTCATTTTCCTTTTCTACTAACAATGAATATTAGTTCTGGTTGTTTTATACATTTGCTATCCTTATGGGTATGTAATGTAAGATTCTCTTGGTGTGGTTTTAATTTCAAGTTTTCCTGATGACTAATGACGTTGAGCATCTTTTCATGTCATTTCACTAAAAGGCTGCATATAGAGGTTGGGGAAATGTCAGGCTAAGTCTTTTGTCCATCTTTATATTGCTATTTATCATTGAGATTAAATATTATTTTTACATCTAGGATTTAAGTGTCTTGTCTGATATATACATGAGGCGCATTTTTTAAATTGCATCCATGCCTTGCTTACCTTTTCTGTTTCCTTAACTTCATCTTCCATAAACAGAGGTTTTCATTTTAATTATGACAAGATTTATCATTTCTCCTTTTAATAATTACTTACATCCCAATTTCTGAAGTTGCAAATGTTTCTTCCTCTGTTTTCTTCTAAAGCTTTTGTTGTCTTAATGTTGGTGATATTAAAGTCATATAGTGGGATAAAATTTGCCATGTGCTATTTCTGGTAAATAAAAATTTTAATTTATTTGAGTTTATTTTTCTTTGTGGTATAGGTAAAGATTAGGTTGGGGTTTTGTTGGTGTTTCTTGCACAAAGCCATGTGGTTATTTAATCACTAATTGTTGTAAAGATTGTAACCAATAAATTAACTGGGTAATATCATCACTAATTTATTAGTTGTCCTAATGAGGTATATTTCTGAACTCAATTGTTCCATTGCTTTACTGGCATGCCAACATATACATTGTCTTGCTCACTGTACCTCTACTGTAAAGCTTGATGTTTAATTTTTTCCTCTTTGAAATTGTTTTAGCTGTCTTAGCTGCCTGTGCATTTCCATGTACATTTTAGAATGAGCTTATTAATTTCCCCAAGCCATCCTGAGACTTTGATTAAAATTATGTTAAATCTGTAGGAACATTTGGGTGAAATTGATATTTTACATTTTTAAATTAATATTTGTATTATTTGTATATAATATGTGTGCATCTGTGAATGAGCATGCTCACATAGGAAAGAATAGAGTGTTGGATCCCATGAGGCTGGAGTTACAGGTGCTTGCAAGCCATCCAGTGTAAGTTCTGGGAACCAAACTCTGATCCTCTGGAAAAGCAGCCAGTGTCCTTAGTCACAGAGTCACCTCTCCAGCCCCCAAATGGACATTTTAATAGTAATGTTTGAGTGTTTGAGTATACATACATGTGCTTTCTCTCCAGTTACTAAAGTTCTTAAATTTCTTGATAATGTGTGTTAGACTTTAGAGTACAGGTCTTATAAAGGTTTGGCTAGGTTTACCCCTATGCATTTAATATACATTTATGCTATTATACATGTTATTTTGAAATTTCCTTTTTTTTATTTATTTACTTTTTGACAAGGTCTCATTATGTATTCTTGGCTGAACTGGAACTCACTATGTAGACCAGGCTGGTGTCAAACCCAGATCTGCCTGCCTTTGACTTTTCTCCTAAGTGCTAGTATTAAAAACATGCATTCCCACTCCCAAACAATTTTTCACTTGCTTGCTTCTAGAGCTTAGAGTTACTGCTGAGTTTAACATATTGACATTGTTTCCTAAAGTCTTGTTAAAACTCTTACTCCTAGAAGCCCTGTTACACTTTTAATAAGAATTTTAATATTTCTTGTACAATCTATATGTTCTTTATTATTTCTTCTTGCCTTTGTTTCACATTCCAGGTCTTGTGGTACAGAGTTGGTTAGAAATGGTGAGAACAGTCACTCATATTTAGTTCTTGCCAAGTGCAGAAGCAGTCACTATTTTGATATTGACGTCAATATTAGTTTACCATTTTTAACAGATGTCCTTTATCAGGTCAAGGAAATTCCTTTCCATGTCTAGTTGGTTGATGACTTTTATCACAACCAGATGTTGGGTTTTTCCAAATGCTTTTCTATACACCTATTAAGATATTCAATTTTTTCTCCATCTAATATAAAGAAAACATAGTTGAACTCTCAAATGTTAAAACAAACATAAATTTTTCAGATATGTCCTGGTTCTGTTGGCAATTTCTGGCTAGCCTTTGGCTACACTATCAGAGGTACCAGCAAGAGCTAAGTAAACCCTGTTCAGAAGTGTAAGCATGGTGAAGCATCTTTCGGGTATATTCCAAGGAGTGGAATAGCTGGTCTTGAGACAGCTCTATTCCCAATTTCCTGAGAAAGCATCAGATTGATTTCCAAAGTGCTTGTATAAGTTTGCACTCCCATCAACAATGAAGGCAAGTTCCCCTTTCTCCACATCATCACCAGCATGTGCTGTCACTTGAGCATTAATATTTTTTTCAGATTACATTTTAAAATTTTTATTATTTTTATTTTGCATATACATTTATGTTATTACACATTCATACAATAAATTATCTATAGCAAGAAGAACCATGACACAATCAGGAATTATCTAGTGTTTTGGCTACTTGTATTTTACAGCCTTGAAGAAAGCACCTTTCCTATCTTGGTATGTCTAAATTCTGAATGTAAGTCAATCTCCATCACATCTTGTCATTATCAACTTAAAACATCCATTGGGATCTAAAAACACCTTAACTCCTAAACAACTAAGCTTCATTGTAAAACTAAGCTACCTGGTCTTCAACTCCATCACAGACTTAAGAAGGATCAAACTTGATTGAGTATGCTGGGAGTGCAGGTTAGTGGCTTTCCAAATGAGAAGATGACAGAGACAGTTTACTACCTGGATAGTCACCCAAAACTCTCTATGATGTTGCAGCATCTTCTTCAACCTTCTAGCCCAATATATCTGACAGACATATTTGTGAGGCAGGAACAACTGAGGACTTGCTTACCCTATCTTGGCAGAATTTGGCCATCGACTCTGCCTGCATCCAAGCTTGCCCTTTTTTAGACAGAATTCTGTCTGTGGTAGAAACAAGGACATTTTCCCCAGTGGCTTGTTTACATTTGAAGCTATCTCCATAAGGAGTTTCTTTGATGTTTATCATCCTCACTGAGTTAGGCTGGGTGTTGCCAGGAATAATCATACATTTGAGTTCTATACCATTGTATCTAGAATTAAACTTATTTTGCATCTATATACAAAATTCCATACAAGTGAATTAAAAATAACTGTGTGAGTGACAATTGAAACATTAGTTTGAGGAGAATCATTCTCTTAAGGTTTCTTCCAGCTGGTTTGGGATGAATAGTACCTTTGTAAGGGCCCAAATAAAATTGGTGAAATGGTAGTACAAAATTTGTGGTCCAGTTTCTAAATGTTGAGAAACTCCAGGCTTAATTAGAGTCCTGTGTGGTACAGTTAGAAATAATGCACCAATTGCGATTGGAAGCTTTCTTTGAAAGTGCCCTGAGAGCTGTCTTGTTCTGATAAGGAACAACAATTGAAGCACTTGGTGCTGAAACATGAAGGATACAGGATGTCAGTGTCCATCATGCTGAGAAGAATGCATCCTATCAGGTCTGATCCCATGTCAGTGTCTGGCTCTTTTGTTTCTCACAAGCATTATACAGTCTTAAAATTACAACTGTATAAGGTGTGTGTGTGATGTACAGAACAATTAAGGCTAGTTTTCTGCTCTTTGTATGAGCAGAAAAAAAAAGACATGTATAAATTTTCATTCATGCCATATGAAGAATGGCATCTAATAGTAATTCATAGGGGTTCTGTAGCCAACAAGAAGCATTATCTATGCCTAGGCATTCATGTCTCAGCCAGTCTCAGAGCTATTCTCATATAGTGGGATGAGTAATATAAGTTACATGCTTGTTCTGCAGTTTAAATTCTTCACATCCCAATTGTATCCCCCTCCCTCATCCCTCTCCCTTCCTCCCTTAGTCCTCAGAAAGGGGAGCCCTCCTCCCTTAACATCTGACCTCAGCCTATCAAGTCTCATCTGTACTACCTGTAACCTCTTCCTCTGTAGCCTGTCAAGGCCATCCTGCCAGGGGGAAATGATCAAAGTTTGGTGGCCAGAGTGCATGTCCAAAGTAGTCTCTACTCTCTACATTTTGGGATTCACAAGAAGACTGTACTGCTACATCTGAGCAGAGGGTCTAGGTCCACATCGTACATGGTCCTTGGTTGATGTTTCAGTCTCTGTGTCGTAGTTTAGTTATCCTGTATTATGTGGCTAATATCCACCCATGAGTGAGAATATATCATGTGTGTCTTTCTGGGTGTGGGTTACCTCACTCAGGATGATCTTTTCTAGTTCCATCCATTTGCCTGCAAATTTCAAGATTTCCTTGTTCTTAATAGCTGAATAGTATTCCATTGTGTAAATGTACCACAGTCTCCTTATCTATTCTTCAGCTGAGGGACATCTAGGTTGTTTCCAGATTCTGGCTATTATGAATAAAGCTTCTATGAATGTAGTTGAGCAAATGTCCTTCCTGTATGGTGGAGCATCTTTTGGGTATATTCCCAGGAGTGGTATGGCTGGTTCCAGAGGTAGAGTTATTCCAATTTCCTGAGAAAGCACCAGATTGATTTCCAAAGTGGTTGTACAAGTTTACACTCCCACCAGCAATGGGGGAGTGTTGCCCTTTCTCCACATCCTCACCAGCATGTGCTATCACCTGAATTTTTATTTTAGCCATTCTGATGGGTGTAAGATAGAATCTCAGAGTAATTTTAATTTGCATTTCTCTGATGACTAAGGACATTGAGCATTTCTTTAAGTGTTTCTCAGCCATTTGATATTCCTTTGTTGAGAATTATCTGTTTAGTTCAGTACCTCATTTCTTAATTGTGTTATTTGGTTTGGTGGTGTTTAATTCCTTAAGTTCTTTATATATTTTGGATATTAGCCCTTTGTCAGATGTAGGGTTGGTGAAGATCTTTTCTCTGTCTGTAGACTGTGACTTTGTTCGGTTGACAGTGTCTTCTGCCTTATAGAAGCTTCTCAGCCTTATAAGGTCTCATTTATTAATTGTTGGCCTTAGATGCTGTGCTATTGGTGTTCTGTTCAGGAAGTTGTCTCCTGTGCAATACAACAAGGACATTTGCTCAGCTATGTTCATAGCAGCCTTAATAATAATATCCAGAATCCGGAAACAACCTAGATGTCCCTCAGTTGAAGAATGGATAAAGAAACTGTGATACATTTACACTTATGGAATACTACTCAGCTATTAAAAGCAAGGAAATCTTGAAATTTGTAGGCAAATGGATGGAACTAGAAATGATCATCCTGAGTGAGGTAACTGAGACCCAGAAAGATACACATGGTATATGCTCACTTAAAATTGTATACTATTCCAACATGGATGTCCTGTGAGAGTCTTTACTCAGTGTGGAATTGGGAAAGATGCTGGGACTTGCTATTGTGACTCCGGTTGTATGAGAGAATGGGGAGATAGAAGGACCCAGAGGATCCTGGAACCCTACAAGAAGACCATCAAAGCTCGGTGATCTGTACCTGCGGGGAGGGGCTGCACAAATGACTGCCCCAACCAAGGACAATGCATGCAGTAAACCGAGACCCCCTATTCAGATCTAGCCAATAGACAGCTCATTCTCTGTAGTTGTGTGGAGAGTGGGGACTGCCTTTGATATGAACACTAGTGCCCCCCTATTTGACTATTTCCCCTTGGTTGGGAGACCTGGTGGTACTCAGAGGAAAGGGAAACAGGCTATCTGGATTAGACCTGATAGGCTGTGGTCATATGGTGATGGAGGAGGTCCCCTTCTGTCACAGGCCTAGGGGAGAGGAATAGGGTGAAGGGGGGGGGTAACAGAAAGATACAAGTGAGAGGATAACAATCAGGATGTAATACTTTGGAGTGGGTCCCCAAAAATTGGAGAGAATGGTTAAGCAATTTAGTGATTGCATTTCTGGTTCAGTTTCTAAATGTTGAGAGATTCCAGGCTTAGTAGGAGATTGAAATGGTGGTTCAAATTGGATCAGAAGTTTTATACATGTGTAACAAAATAAAAGTATTAAAAAACAATCAAAATGTAATCTGAATAAATTATTTAAATAAAAAAGAAAAATAAATTAAAAATAAAAAAAAATAATGTAAGCATGACCTTTATGTGGGAAAGGAGGCTTTCTTTTGAACTCCTATTATGCAAATGCCCAGAGAGCCTGAGGTTCAACTATTGAAGTCAATTTTTACAGCAACTTGTTTCTGTTAATCTCAAATTTCCTCCTCCCAGGTCCTGGGCTCATGGTACTTTTATACGGTGAAGGCTTCTCAAAGTTGGAAATGCCTTAGACATCATTTAGGATTCATCCAGCCCAATCCGTGCAATAATATTTCTGTTCAACAGTTACTCGTCATTGGCTTGAAATAGCTTGGGAGAGGAGGCCCATAATAACATCCTGGCTTCCCGGGTCCCACCAAGTCAGGGAATGGAGCATGTTAGGAGACTCTGCTGTTACAACTGGGTCTTCAGTTTTCCTAATGGCTTGCACCATCTGTTGAGTGAGGCTTTTTATAGGGTTTTTACAGTAGTTTCTATAAACACTCATGTATTCTCAGGATTTCTTGAGTTCTTCATGTGTTAGACAGGAAACTTTTTATTTTTATAACAATAAAATATATAAGCACATTCTGCTTTGTTACCATAACCACAGAGAGCTTCAGACAAAACTTAACATACTGTCAATGTTCATGTTCACTTTCTGTTTATATTTGCTTGTTTGAGGGGTTAGTGACAAATATAGATTCAGGGTACTTGGGTTAGAATTCCAAGTCAGCAACCAATTTGTATGTGTGACTTTGGGAAAAATGCTTTTATCTTTCTGTGCTTCCCTTTCCTTATGTATAATATGAGAAAAACTGAAGTATTTCATTCATAGTATAGTTTTAAGTTAGTTAATATTTCATGTATAAACTTCAACGTTATTAAATAGTACTAACTTATTTTCAGTTTTTAATAAGACATGCAAGCTAAATATGATGTGCCTTAATGACTATCTATTAACTAGAACTTAAACACCAGAATAACATATTATATGAAGATTTAATTGATACAAAGAAATGGCTATCAAGTTAAATTAGTTAATTATATGAACCCACAATATAGACATGGCCACTTTAATTCAACAAAATACTATCAACTGTCATATGTGTTATGTTTATTAAATTTTACATTTATAGTTTGTTTATATTTAAAGCTGGATTTGAACGCAACATCATCTGAACTAGTACCATATAGAATTCATGTTTTCTTTCATGTTATGCACATTTAAATAGAGTGCTAATCAAAGTAATTTCTGAACACTAAGAGTCTAAGATAATTTTCTACTTTATTTACTCAAACTTAAGATAGATGGTACAGTGAGGCTCGTCTCTCTCTAACAAAGAATTCTGTTTTGTGGCTGTCTTCAGATACTTAAGACAAGTGACATCTGTCAAAAGACAACCATGATGGGGACAGTGCGCTATTTTGAAGCTTCTAAGTGAGGGAGGCTCAGTTACCACACTTAGGGGCCAAAGTATGGAATTACAAGAGTTCTAGTGTCTCTTTGATGGATGACAATAAAGATGAAGACATGGAGAAAGCTATTCAGAAATAACAAATGTTGAGTGCCTTCAATGCCAGGCACCACCGTCATGGCAATTCTGTTATGAGTGTGCAGATTCCTCACTTACTAGATGAGAGAAATGGGGTTCAGGAAAATTAATAACTCATCTAAAGTCAGAGAGCTAGCAAATAGCAGGAGCAGGCCTCCCCACAATTGTGCTCCTAGTTACAGAAATGATCTTTTCCACCATAGTTTAGCTTCTGAAAGGCAATGATGAGCTCTGAGAAGAAGACCCATGGTCACAACTCCATTCCAACAATTCCAGAATGTGAGTTTTGTTAGAAGAACCAGACAGCAACAGCATTCACCAGATTCCAAAGAACAGGAGGAACCAGTTGGCAAGAGGATTGGATTATCAATATGGCAGACATGTCAACTTGACAAGGCTATAGAATTTCTAATATCTATAGATAATTACACATTATTCTTGAGCATGTCTGTGATGGCATTTCTGAAAGTGATGAATATTCAGAGGAATGGGCTAAATAAAGTAGGTAGCCTTTCCCAAGAGAGACGGAGAGTAATCATTTAGTCTATTGAGGTTCTGAACAGAACAAAAATGTGAAGGAAAGCGTATTTAACTCCGCCTGGCTACTGGAACAGAGAC
Organism: Acomys percivali; assembly: GCA_907169655.1. Taxonomy (NCBI): domain Eukaryota; kingdom Metazoa; phylum Chordata; class Mammalia; order Rodentia; family Muridae; genus Acomys; species Acomys percivali. The sequence continues at coordinate 38,492,690 of OU015742.1, forward strand.
ATCAGTCTTGTGCTTTGTACACTCTGGTTCTCAGGCCTTCAGACTCCAATTGGAATTTCCATTATTGACATTATAGCACTTAGGCCTTCAGACTATACTGCAGGCTTTCCCGTGTCTTCAGATTATGGACAGTACATTGTGGGTCTTCTTAGTCTCTACAGTCAAACAAACCAATAGCATACACCAAGTCTCCATGTGTACTTGTAATTATATGTACATCTATGTATGCATATATACATATCTGGAAGAAGCTGGTTCTCAGCATCCTGACAACTTTTGCTACAACTCAAAGCCTTGAGAGAGTTTCTATCTGAAACAAATTTCTCTCCTTATCCCAACTATGCTCAAGAAGACGCATGGTCATTTATTTTCACAAGTGGGTTCATGACCTCAAATAATAATAGACCCAAATATGCCTGGGAAATAGACTTCCCCATCCTCAGCTAACGTCATTTTCTGCTAAAGTTGTAGACATGTCCATATATTACTGCTGGGAGAATCTCTCTCCCAGAATATGATAGATGCTAGAAAGAAAGCACACTGTCCCGCCCCCACCCTGCCCCTTTCTACCCAAAATTTCAGATTGTTCTTTTCCACTAAAAAGCTACACACTAAGCTCATTACCCCCAAATGCATGCTTGGTAAGTTAGAGTCAAAACATCCATCACAAGAATTAAAGGCTCCAATTTTTAGAAAGCCCAGTCTAAGATACAGTCCCTGGAATCCTGTGAGACACTCTGGAGCCTGGTTCCCCCAAGTCAATACTCCTCCAGAGTTCTTCCACTAGGCAGAGTAAGGGGCATTCCATATTCCCACCCCTGGCCTAACTCTATTTTTAAGGTCAGATGTGGTTTCTGTGGGGGCAGTGTTAATAGAAATAATTTAAATTTTTGATAACTTATATAAGTTCCTTTGATACCCCACCTCATTTTAGATAACAACATGTACATTTTTAACAAGTCATATAATTTGAAAGAATTTTTACTAGATAAGTTTCATCTCCACTTATTTCAAACATAGTTTCTTCTCTATTACTCATGTATTGTGGATGCCTCATACACAGAAATTATCAAATGATATATCCTCTGGCCTGTGCTTTGACATCTCTGTACCAGGTTAGTCAATTAGCAGAGAAGACAAAAGGATGGCTTCCTGGAAGCCATCACTGTACCACAAGGGTCAGTCGTAACTGTATAAGGAAGTGACCTCAAACCACAAGCATGTATAGCAATGATGTTGAGTAAACTATGTCTCTAGTTCAACTGCTTTCTGGAAGTTGAACTAAAGTTCAATGTTTTTGCCTGCAGTGTTCTCAGTACTACTCTGGTAGAGAGATGGCAGAACCAGGATTCTGGAGCTGGGGGTCAGGAGTGTGGTCTTAACTGAATGCAGTTCAGTTTAAAACACTAAAATGATAAATACAAAAAAATAATTGGAATATTGTAAAGGCACACATCCCTGAGACTTGGAAGCGGTCAACGTAAATGAGCCCAAAACTTAAGCTTCTTTATCTTCATCAACTTCCACCTTATATATGAACTTATTACACTTTGTGGTCCATTATTTTTTCAGTATTCGCAGTATATATAAACATTTTCCTTGGTTGTTGGTGAAAATCAGCAATGATTTCATTTTTTGTTTTCATAATTAAACCTTGCCGCCAACCTTCCTAGTATATATTATTGTCTGTGGAAGAATCCCCTTGGGTTTGTGTCTTCCAATTTGGATCTTAAATATGAAACAAAGGGTTTTTTAACCTCTACCCATGGCATTTTCATTTTTATGAATTTATCTTCTGGTGGGTCAGTTTTTTCATAAGCCTCATTTTGCTGCTCTGTAGTACCCCTTATAACTCTCTGATATAAAATTCAAGGTTATATCCAAATCTGTGTTTTAGGTCCAGTGATCCCAAACAAAATCCTTAATTTGGTTGGACAAATTTGAGTAGTGACTTTCACAAGATATAATTTCAAATGGACCATCACACTCTGGCTGTTTGCCTTCATGCTCCATGTTACTCCCCATGTGGGCTAGTTTTTTGTAAACTTTGACCCAGAGTCATCTGAGGGCAGAGAACCTCAGTTGAGAAATTGCCTCTGTAAGATTAGATTGTAGGCCAGCCTATAGGGCATTTTCTTAATTAGTCATTAATGGGGGATCACCCAGTCCCTTGTGGGTGGTGCAACTCCTGGGCTGGTGGTCCAAGATGATATAAGAAAATAGTCTGAGCAAGTTATGAAGAGCAAACTAATAAGAGGTATTCATTCATTGACTCTATATTAGCTCCTGCCTCCTTGTTCCGACCTAGTTTGAGTTTCTCGGCTTCTTTCAGTGGACTGTAATTCAGGATAAATAAATCCTTTCCTCCCCAAGTTGCTTTTGCTCATGGTGTTTCATCACAGCAGTAGAAATACTAACTAAGGCACTTTATACAGAATGTGAGAGAATTTGTAATTCTATGTATTTTGTTTATGATATTTCTTTTTCTAATAAACAGTCAAACAAAAGATGGAAAGCATCATTCAGAGAACAATTGGTAGTTGATATGAGATGAGAGGATGGGAGGAACATTGAGAAATAAGGTAGAGATTGAACTGTGTTGTACAAGTAAATCATTTCTGAATTGCTTTGTGAATAAAGTAAAATGGCAAACCTGACTTGTTACAACACACACTATGTTGTTTAGAAATTCAAACCAGAGCTGTTTCTCAGTACCGCAGCCTTCCCTGTCTCCAAGATATGAAAGAAAGTTTTTTCTCTTAGGTGAATCCAATGGAAGTGTTCCTGTGTGGTTTTGGTTATGAGGCCTCCAGCCACCTCTTCTACACAACCCTTTGAAGAATGTTTGTAAAACTCCCATCTCTAGGACTTATCACTGGATAAGCTGATTCCTCAATCATGATGTAGAGCCCAAAGCCTATCTCATTTGCTCTTTAAAACACCAGAGTGTCACCTGGTACTTTTTATAAGAGGCTAAATATTGTTGGAAAAAGAATGGAATGAGTTATTGCTTTCTCTAATAAGTAAAAAAAATCACATATATATTGAAATATAGGTTCTGTGCTTTACTCATCTTTGTAGTCCCTAAAATAATACAATTCATTCATTCTTTCAATAACATTTCTTAAAGGCCTGGTATGTGTAGGCAATGATTTGCGCTCTTGGAATACCATAATAAACAGAGCATTCTAAAGGCTTCCAAGAAGATGGAAAATATGATAGACACACTATATATGTGGGAGCAAAAGAGATGGATCAGTCATCAAGAGTGCTTGCTACACTTCCAGAAGACCAGAGTTTGGATCCCAGCACCTGTGTCAAATGGCTCACAACCATGTGCAACTCCAACTCCAAAGGATCTGATGCCTGCAGTCATATGTTTATAGCCACATGTGCACATGCTACACATAATTAAAAATAGTAAAACAAGACAAATATTTTTAAAGATATATATGTACATATGGAGTACGTTTATTTTATGCAGTATGCTTGATAGTATGAGTTCCTTACACATAGTGAGAATGTGTTGAACTCCATAGGATTCCAAAGAAAGTCATATTCTCTTGAAGTTCTAAGGCTTACAAAACCAAGGTATAGGATCTGTGAATCTTCACTGCACTCCTTAGAATGATCTTTTGAATTTAAATATTAGTCCATGGTACATAAAAAACAAATTATCTTCTGGATTAATAAAGTAATGAGTATCATGGGAGCTTAATATGTATATATACATATATATTCATATTTACATGTCATTACAGTTTGTTCTTGTGTGGTCCCTTCCTCCTCTGTTCTCTCCCATTTCCTCTCCCCACCTCTAGCTGGTTCCCTTGCCTCCAACTAGTCTGCCATCAGCTTTCCTATTACATCCCATCATTACCCTCTCTATTGATCACTTCCTTTATGATCTTTTCTTCCCATCTCACAATCCATTTTCTTCCTTGATGATCTAAAATCACACATATATCTACATATGAATTTTATTTAGATTTCTTATATGAGAGAAAACACATAGAATTTGTCTTTCTAAATATAGCTTCTTCCAGTTAATATAAAAATTTCCAGTTGCATGCACTTTGCTGAAAATGTATTGATTACATTGTTTATATAATTGCATAGAATTCCGTTGTGTATGTGAACCACATTTTCTTCACTCATTCAGTTGTTAATGTACATCTAAGGTGGTTCCATTACCTGGTTATGAAAATAATGTAGCAATGAAAATAGATGTGAAAATATCTCTGTAAGTCTTTGGGTATATGCCCCAAAGCTGTATTATATATAAGCAGTATCATATATGGATCATATAGTAGCTTTTGAGGTACTTCAATACTGGTTTCCATTGTGAATGGACCAGTGCACACCCCCACCAGGAGTGTATACTGAGCCATCTTTCCTGATGTCCTCATAAGAATTTGTTGCCATCTGTTTTCTTCTGGGTGGAGTAAGAGAGATGTTATTGCAAAACAGTTCAAATTTCCAATCCAATCCCCTGTTGGCTAGAAGTGTTAAGCATTCTTTGTTTTTGTTTTTTTTTTTTATTGGTCTTTTTTACTTTTTCTCTTGATAACAACCTTTTTAGATGATTGGCTCATTTTTTGAGTGAATTTGGAGTTTAACGGCTTAATTTTTGAAGTGTTTTGTATATCCAAATATTAATCCCCCAGTTAACATGGACTTGGCAAGGATTTTTTCCCCTTTGGTAACTGTCTCTTCCCTCTGGTAATTGTTTCCTTTGTTGTGAAGACTTTTTCCTGTCATGGAATCCCCCTATTCAGTCTCTAGGATTGTTTCTCATGCTATTGGAGTCCTTCCAAGAAAAGCCCTTGCCTATTTTTTATATCTTGATATGTTTTCTCTATTTTTCTTGGGTAGTTTCTAAGTTTTAGGTATTATATATTTTGAATATACAATATGAGTGATAATCTTTCTAATTTCATATTTCTGTGTGATGAAACAGTTTCCTCAGTACCATTAGTTTAAAAGGCTGTTTTTTCTTCAATTGTTTTGATTATTTGGTTTACAAACTGGGGAGTTTTGAAGTTTTCAATCAGTAGAGAGTGATGAGAGACCTCAGATTCCATGGATTGTCTAGGAAAACACTTTCATTGGCAAATTCAGCACTGAGCATTTTAGCTGAGGTCATCCTTAAAAACAGGATCTTCTCCGCTTATTTATAGCTCTGAACCAGTTTGCTTCCTACTAAGGGAAGTCCCAGTGTTGGGGTTGCCCCCTGAGCCAAGTGCTCATGGTCATGCTCGGTCACTGCCCGTCAAAGAATGTTGCCCTCTTCTCTTGGCTCTCCTTTAGCGTGCAGTGACCGCTGCACTATCCATTATCCATGGCGCCAAGAAGCCTAAGAATGCCCTGACAGCAGGGCCTAGTAGGACGTGCACTGGAGGCTGCCTGATGGCCAGGGCCCATTAACTTCCTATTCCATCTCATTGTTTTACAAGTGGTCATTGCCACCTCACCATCCAGTTATAAGCAAGCAGCAGCTTTATAGCCTACTTACAGAAAATGGCTCAGCACTTAGGCATTTTCTGGTGCCCCAGGGTTCAAAGTGAAATTAATTTCCATTACCTCCCATAATAAATCACCTCACTCAACACATGTATGAAATTCCATTCAGGAGACTCAAGTCATTCCGGGGCCACACAGAAGAGCACATACATTTCAAGTTGCACTTAGTTAATTTCTCTGCTTGAAAGAGCTTTGATGAGACTCTGCAAACAGGTTCCTAGAGAGCCAATGGAGACTGAGACAGCCCTAGACAATCTAAGAGGTAGCTGGCCTCCTGAAGATCTTAGGTTTAGACAGGGAAGTTTGAGGGGGTTTTTTTCCTGGAAGACTTTCCAGCATTCTTCTGTTTGTGGCTTCTTTTCCTAAGTATTTTATTTTATTTTATTTTATTTTATTTCACGTGAATAAAAACTACATTGTGGCTTTCTTATTACAACCCCAGATACACAGGACTAGTGGCTTTGCTGACATTAGCATCTAATAGTAAATCCCCTGAAGCTATTAGGAGGATATGTGTGGCTAGCTTTTCTCATCCCTAGTCTTTTTATAAAAGACACCACCAAATGAGCCTAAGTGCAGCACACAGCTGGACAATGAAGAAAATAAATATCAAGTTATGCTACTGTGTCCAAGGAGATGGAAATGATGGTGAGCGTGAGTCACACACAGCAAATCGTGTCCAGGGCATTTCATTGAGAGGGGCCCAGAATCTCTTAGCTGGATGGGGCCTTACAGACTGTTGTGTACTGTCCTAAGACACCAAGAGACAGTGAGGGAGAAAAGCAAAGATACGGAAGCACAATAGGAATTCCTACTATTGATTGGACCCTACTCTGCCTACAAGATACTGAATCGCAGAATTTGCATCTTGATGGAAAACCTATGAGACAGTATTTCTGTTTTTTTTTATTAATTTCATAATAGGTTTAAATTTACAGACAATTTAGAAGACCATGTAGAGTATTTGTATGTAGTTCACCCACAGTCTGTCCTGTTATTAACATTTTATATCACTGTGGTTCATGGGTTATAGTAAATGAACCAGCCTTGCATATGGTTATTACCCAACTCCACACATTATTCAGATACCCTTTGCTTTGACCTGCTGTCCTTTTCCATTGGCGATCTCAGCTTGAACCCCTTGTTGTCTTCAGCTGATGCGCCTCTTTAAACATCTCAAGGCTGTAACGGTCTCTCCGATTTTTCTTGTTTGTAATGATCTTAATAGCTTTCATGAATTCTGGCAAGGTATTCTTTAAGGGGTCTCTATTAAAGTGCAAAGATAAATATTTTTATCCTCATATGAAAATAAGAAAAGGGCAATTATCAAATCAGGGCAATTATCTTAAGCCATGTCACCAACAAGTAATAGGGTCAGATTTGTAAAGCCAGGTCTTTTCTGATTCCAGAGCTTACATTCTTAGCCACCATATGACTCTCTTGTAGCATCTCACTTAAGACACAAAATTTCATGGAGGTTGATGAACAGATGTGTCAATAGATAGGTATATATACAGAAACTTGCTGTGAATACTCATGCACTATGGTGTATATAAAGTGAGTGTCATATAAGCTCTCTAGAATAGTTAAGCTGGGTTAATGGTCACTGTTAGGTATGCATATCTTCAACTTTTTTCTGTATTTATGCTACACATATTACTTTTCTTGGCATATATTATTCCAACTGAATTGAGTTTTTTATTTCCTTTTGATTTTTTCAAGACAAGGTTTCTCCATGTAGCAATAGCTGTCCTGAACTCATTTTAGACCAGGATGGCCTTGAACTCACAGAGATCCACCTGGGTCTGCCTCCTGAGTGCTAAGATTAAAGGTATATGCTACCATGCCTGGTACCAACAGGAAATGTTAAAAATAGAAGTATATTATACACATTGTTCTGAAATATGCTTTCTTACCAATGTGTCACAAAACATTTTACATTTAACTTGGCCAAAAACAGTCCACACAAAAGTTGCTATTTCTTTGTACATGGATGTCATGCTTCTCAATTTAGAGTTGCTGCTCTTCACATGTGTGTGGTATGTTTGAAAACTCAAAAATCATTAGAATCATTTGAATGTGTTAGAATATCTATTTTAGACTCAAAGACTAGAGATTTTTATTCAGAAGTGGTTTTTCGCGGGAGGGGGATTAGATTTTTTTTCACATACACAAGATGGTATGCAAGTGTTACGTGGTTATTGCCTCTGTTAAATATTCACATGAGAAGTTCCTGCAGCTTACAAAGCCAAGGAGCTCAGAAAGTTATGAAAGCCAGGGTCTCATTCCCAGTGGTGTGCAGACAGTTTGTGGGATGAGAAGGCATGCTCCATGGAGCTGCCTGTGAGCTATGCAGGGAGTACCAGGGCTTTCATGATTCATCATCAAGCAATCACCCTTGCTGGGGTAGGCTCTATGGTGATGTAGATTCCTTTGGTCACTTATGACTTTATAAGTCATCCCAATACATGGGTTCATGCACATATACATAACCTCAGTAAACTTATTGGCTCACCAAGCCAGGTTTCTATGAAATCATTTCTTTTTTTTTAATTGAAAATAAATTTATCTTACAGTATACTCTGATGACAATTTTAACTCCCTTGTCTCCTCCCATGTCCTCCCCACCATCCTCACTCTTTAGAAAAGAAACAAGAGGGGAAAAAAAAGAATAAAACAAAGCAAACAGACAAAGTGTGAAAAAAAACCTCAGGCAATTTCAAGATTTCCTTGTTTTTAATAGCTGAGTAGTATTCCATTGTGTAAATGTACCACAGTTTCTTTATCCATTCTTCAGTTGAGGGACATCTAGGTTGTTTCCAGATTCTGGCTATTACAAATAAGGCTGCTATGAACATAGTTGAGCAAATGCCCTTGTTGTGTGGTGGAACATCTTTTGAATAACTACCCAAGAATAGTACATCTGGGTCTTGAGGTAGTACTACTCCCAATTTTCTGAGAAAGTGCCAGATTTATTTCCAAAGTGGTTGTACAAATTTGTACTCCTACCATCAATGGAAGAGTATTCCCATTTCTCCATATCCTTACCAGCATTTGCTGTCACTTGAGTATTTGATCTTAGGCATTCTGACAAGTCTAAGAAGCACTCTCAGAGTAATTTTGATTTGCATTTCCCTAATGATTAAGGACATTGAGCATTTTTTAAGTGTTACTCAGCCATAAGAAATTCCTCTGTTGAGAATCCCCCCACTTTTTAATTGAGTTATTTTGGGTTTTTTTTTTTTTTGGTGTTTAATATTTTGAGTTCTTTATATATTTTGGATATTAGCCCTTTGTCAGATGTAGGGTTTATGAACCTCTTTTCCCAGTCTGTAGGCTGTCATTTCATCCTTTTGACAGTGTCATTGGCCTCACAGAAGCTTTTCAGTTTCAAGAAGTCCCATTTATTAATTGTTGATCTTAGAACCTGATTTTCAGGAAATTGTGTTTTGTGCCAATGAGTTTAAGGCTTTCCCTCACTTTATGTTATAATAGATTTAATTATGTTAAGGTCTTTGATCCACTTGGACTATAGTTTTTGTACAGGGTGACATATATGGATCTATTTGCATTTTTTTACATGTAGACATCCAGTAAGATCAGCATCATTTGTTGAAGATGCTGTCTGTTCTCCATTGTACGGTTTTAGGTCCTTTGTCAAAAATCAAGTGTCCATAGGTGTGTGAGTTTATTTCTGGATCTTTGGATTTGATTCCATTGATCAACCAGTCTATGCCTATGCTAGTACCATGCTGGGTTTTTTTTGTTGTTGTTGTTTTGTTTTTTGTTTTTTGTGTGTGTGGTTTTTTTTTTTTTTTTTTTTTTTTTTTTACTATTGCCCTGTAGTATAACGTGAAGTGATGGATGACGATGCCTCCAGAGTTCTTTTATTGTATAAGATTATTTTAGCTATTTTGTGTGTTTTGTTTTTCATATGAAGTTTAGAATTGTTCTTTCAAGGTCTGTAAAGAATTGTGTTGGAATTTTGATGAGGATTACATTGACTGTAGATTGCTTTTGGTAAGATGGCCATTTTTACTATGTTAATCCTACTGATCCATGAGCATGGGACATCTTTCCTCCTTCTGATATCTTCTTTCATTTCTTTCTTCAGAGACTTGAAATTCTTGTCATACAAGTCTTTGACTTGCTTAGTTAGAGTTACACTAAGATACTTTATATTAGTTGTGGCTATTGTGAAAGGTGTAGCTTCCTTAATTTATTTCTCAGCCCATTTGTCATTTGGATACAGAAGGAATACTGATTTTTTTTTTCATTAATCTTGTATCCAGACATTTTGTTGAAGATGTTTATTGGGTGTAGGATTTCTCTGGTGGAATTTTGGGGGTCACTTATGTACACTATCATATCATCCGTGAATATCTATACTTTGACTTGTTTTCTGATCTGTATCCCCTTGATCTTTTTAAGTTGTCTTATTGCTATGGCTAGAACTTCAAGTAGTATATTGAAGAGATATGGAGAGAATAGGCAACCTTATCTTGTCCCTGATTTTAGTGGAATTTCTCTGAGATTCCTTTTAATTTGATGTTGGCTATCAGCTTGCTGTATATAGCTTTTATTATGTTTTGGTATGAGCCTTAGATCCCTGATCTCTCCAAGACTTTTATCATGAAGACATGTTGTATTTTGTCAAATGCTTTTTCTGAATCTAATGGGATGATCATGTGGGTTTTTTCTTTCAGCTTGTTTATATGGTGGATTAAATTGATGGATTTTCGTATGTTGAACCATCCCTGTATCCCTGGGATGATGCCTGCTTGATCATAATAGATGATGTAATTGATGAGTTCTTGGATTCAGTTTGCAAGTATTTTATTGAGTATTTTTCTGTTAATGTTGGTGAGTAAAGTTGGTCTGAAATTCTGTGGATTAATAGAATGAATTTGGCAATGTTCCTTCTCTTTGTACTTTTATGGGAGAGTTTGAGGAGTATTGTTAAGTCATCTTTGAATGCCTGGTAGAATTCTGCGCTAAAGCCATCTAACCCTGGGTCTTTGTTTGTTTGTTTGTTTTTTGTTTTTGTTGTTGTTGTTGTGAGACTTTTGATGACTGTTTCTTTTTTTTATGGGTTATAGGAGTGTTTAAACTATTTACCTGATCTTGATTTAAATTTAGTAAGTAAAATCTATCAGGAAAATCATCCATTTCCTCTAGATTTTCCAAATTTGTGGAATACAGGCTTTTGAAGTAAGACCTAATGGTTTTTTTTTCCTCAGCATCTGTTGTTATATCCCCATTTTCATTTCTGATTTTGTTAATTTGAATATTCTCCCTCTAACTTTTAGTTAGTTTGCCTAAGGATTTGTCTGTCTTGTTGATTTTCTCAAAGAACCAACTCTTGGTTTCATTAATTCTTTTTATTGTTCCCTTTGTTGATAATTTATTAATTTCAGTCCTGACTTTGATGCTTTCTTGTTGTCTACTCTTTTTGGTGTGTTTGCTTCTTTTTGTTCTAGAGCTTTCAGGTGTGCTATTAAGTTGCTAGTAGGGGATCTATCCAACTTCTTTATGAAAGCACGTAGTGCTATAAGCTTTTCTCTTAGCACTGCTTTCATTGTTTCCTGTGATTTGGAATATACTGTGCCTTCATTTTCATTGAGTTCTAGAAAGTCTTTAATTTCTTTCTTTATTTTGCTCCTGACCCAGTGGTCATTGAGTAGGGAGTTGTTTAGTTTCCATGAGTTTGCAAACATTTTAGGTTTCTCTGTGAAATAGCCCTGGTTGTCTTGAAATTCTCTTTGTAGACCAGGAGGCCTTGAACTCACTGAGATCCACCAGCTTTAATCCATAGTGGTCTGGTAAGATGCAAGGGGTTATTTCAGTTTTCTTGTATCTTTTGAGATTTACTTTGAGACAAAGCATATGGCCAACTTTGAAGAAGGTTCTATGAGGTGCTGAGATGAAGGTATGTTCTTTTGTGTTTCTATTTTCATTTTTAGATCTTGAATAGTTTTATTCATTTCCTCCTCCCATTTGATTGTATTTTCCTATATTTCTTTAAGGAATGTATTAAATTCCTTCATCAGTTTGAATATTTTTCCTATGTTTCTATGAGGGATTAATTTTCCTCTTTTAGTAACTCGATCATTTTATAACATTGGGTTTAGGATCATTTTCCTGTGCTTCAGGTATGTTAGGGTATCCAGGGTTTACTAAAGTAGGATGGATGGCTTCTGAAGGACTGTATGACCCACAGTTTTGTTGCTTGTGTTCTTATGCAGACCTTGAGCCATCCGATTGACCCTCGTGTTCACAAGACTCTTGATGCCTGATGGTGGTAGACCTCTAGAATTGTAGGTAGGGCTGATAATCCCCAGGTAGTAGGCCTCTGGAGATACAGGGAGAACTGGTAGTCTCTGAGGGCTCCTGGTTTCTGGGATTGCACGTGGAGATGGGGGGGAGTGTCAAAGAAGTGGGGGGAAGTTGTTGGCCCCTGATGAGTGTCTGTCTCTCCTGCTCCCTGCTGGTTGGTACTATTCCCTAATGGCTTCTGGTCTCATGGTGTCCAGGACTGTTGCTCCCTGATGATTGCCTGTCTCTGGGACTACAGTTGGTAATATAGCCTCAGAAATATAGCATTCCCAGAAGATAGGAAGCAGAACATACTGGGTGTGTGCGGGGGAGGGGGGAGCAGCGCGAATCTCGTGCAAATGGCCCAGGGCAGACTGAGCCTCTGATGACAGGTTTTGTTGTACCCTGGTGGCTTCTGGTCTTAGGGGATTGTAGGTGAGGGTGAGGTCCCCAGAGATAGAACACACCCGGGAACTGGAATGCAGAGCTCCCTACTGGGATGGAGCTTGGAAGGCACAAGGCCCTGGAGCAGACTGCCTCTGCAACCATGCTCTAGTAAGCCAGGGGTAGGGGGAGGGCTCTCACCTGTTGTTCCCCAATGACTGACAGCCTCTGGGACTGCAGATGGAGATGTGGCCTTGGAAATGGAGTGTGTCCAGGAGACAAGGATCCAAACCTGATCTTATCTTAATATATAAATGCTTAGCTATAGCCACAGTGGGGCAGCTACTAAGACCAACAGACAATTATACTTAACACTGAATGTCTAGAACCATGATAGAAACAAAAACAAAAAGAACAGTTTTGTACTAATAATTTAAATATCCATGTATTTTTTTCTCAAATGATCATCTCCCTTGCTAAAGTTCACTGCAGGATAATAGATTGCTTTCTTTATTTATGTGGCCATCACCTTGCTGAAAATTTTAGTATATAGTTTGTATTTAGATGTAAAATTCAAATTAGTTTTAAGCTTAAATAACTCCAAATAGGTTGTTTGAGAGACCTACATGGCAACTTAATGGTACATTTAAAAGTTACACAGACAAGAAATGGTCCTATGTACATGGAGCAACTTACATATTGCAGAACACCAGGAATCCCAGGCTTTGGCATCCTGCCCTTCTACATAATGTGGCAAGTAAAACACACCCTCCAATTTTCAAAATACCCCTCCCGATTGGACGGACCCACCTCTGCTGAGAACCACAGAGATAAAAGCTATTTGATGAATGGCAGCTAAAACTTGTGTTATAATCAACCTTCAGTCTCAAAAAGAATTTGGAAGTAGAAAAATCTATTGCCCGAACAATATACTTCCAAATATTTCATGAGAAGAAAATGGACAGGGAGTATTCAGCAATATTTTCTTATAAAAATTTAGTTCATCTATAGTTCAATCTCATACTCCATGGGAAACTTAGCTCTCCATTTCTCTATACAAAATCCTACTCATGACAGTGAGAAAAAACATACCAAGAATAATGCAGGAACCACTATATATTACTTCATTGGAGGTCACCAAGGCTTATTAAGCAGACTGCTTTCCTCAGGCCATACAAAGCTATGCAATGAAGACACAGCTTCTCTCTTTAGGTGAAGATAGAACAGTTACCAGATCTTAGAAACCTGGTTGATACCAATCTCTGTGATAGTGTTGGTATGTCCTGAAAACCCTGAAGCAGGAAAAGGAATGGAGCCACAATACTAGGGGTAAGCGCAGGTTTCAAATCTGGATTCCATCATTCAGCACTTAATTGTGGGCAATTCAATTGATTGCTTCATGCCTTTGCGAGCTCACCTGTACAATGCAGGTATACACGGTAGTGGCTTATTTTAGAGGACCATAATTATTGAATGAATTAGAAGCACTTAAATTAGGCCTCATACTGTTTACAATAAGATGTTGCAATTATTAGCCACAGTAGTTATGGCTAATTTCAGCTTCCTTATGCAGAAATAATAAAACATGCTGCTATACCCATGGATCAGTGTCTTGGTCAGCCTTTATCAGAGAATCTTCTTGTGGTAGATGGGAACTAACACAGAGACCCAACCATTGGACAATGTACACAGAATGAGATATTATGGAGCAGTCGGTCCCAACCAGGATGTTTTGATCAAAGTCCCATCGTGGCTTCAAGAATCTATCTGGAGTTTTATTCAAATTTTTATTTGTAAATCATAATATGAATTATTCATTGGTAACTAATTCTTAGCCATGTTTTCATTAACAAGTGGAACAGAACTTGGTAGTAAACTTGACTGAATGACCCTTGGCTGCAGTTTCAAGTAAAGGGTGCCTAGCAACACAGTTATGTCTGAAAAGTTCTTTGATAAGAAAAATCCATAAAGGTTAGGGTTAGGGTTAGGGTTGGGTTAGAGTTAGGGTTAGGGTTAGGGTTAGAGTTTTATATATATATATATGGGTTTTTATATATTTGTGTGTGTGTGTGTGTCTATGGTTTTATGAAGATAATTTACTCAATATAGAATTTGAGGGAAAATATTTTAATCCTCATTAGCCACAAAGAAACTCTTTAAGAGCAAAAATGTAGATAAGAAGAGACCTAAATTCTGAGTGTATAGACACCTTCAGTACCTGTTTTGATGTGGAGTTCATCTTCTGAATTTCTTAATGAAGCCAAGATGATCTCATTGTTTATGTATTGGACAAATCAGACAGTCCTAATAAACTGTGGCAGACAAACTCAAAGTTTCAGAAAGTGTTCTTTCACTGGAAAAAAAAATCCTTAATTTTTAAATCAAATATTTGCTGGGCACAGAGCATGTTCAGAAGAGAACTATAGATAAAATGGTGAACAAAACCAAGTACCTGCCCTAAAGGAGCTGACAGTCTCATGAAAAAGAACAAGTAAATACAATATTCATCAAATGGTGCTTAACACCATTTGCATAGAATAAATGATACAGGAATTCTAAGGGTGATTGAGGGAAGTATATCAAGATAATGGCATTTAATAGAAATAGGGGGACATTCAACAAGAACAAAAAAGGTTTGACTTGGAATTATTCTAGGAATGTTTCTAGAGCCACAGGACAGTGGGATAAAGAGAGATGTGGGAAGAGAAAAAAGAAAGAAGAAATATCTGAGAGATGAGAATGGAGAGAAATGCCTTCCTATATTGTGAGGACTTTCCTTAACGTGAAGAAAATGGGGTGCTGATGAAAGACTTTGAGCCTGTAGTGGTATGATCCTGACTGAGATTTCTGGAGGGCAAGCTGGAAGTTGTGTTAAGAATATTTGACCACTTACCCTTGATGGGGAGGCCTGGTGGCACTCAGAGGAAGGATAGCAGGCTACCTGGGGAAAGTGAGAGGGAGGGAGGAATGAGAGGATACAAGGGATGGGATAACAATTGAGATGTAATATGAATAAAGTAATAAAATATTTTTTAAAAAAAGAATAGAGCACACACATGGGTGAAAGCAGAAACTCTTTCTGTGGCTCTTTGGGTAAAAAACAGTGATGCTCAGTCCAGCAGTGCCTGCAGCGCTGAATTGCCAACTCTCGTTATATTTTGAAAGATGAATTGAGATTTGTTATTGAATTTTAGATAGATGGGGTAAAAGGAAATAATAGAGTAAAAACAGCTCCAACGATTATTTTTTGAACAACTGGAGGAAAGGAATTATGTTTTACTGAATTGGGAAAGTCAAGCTCTAGACTGATTGATTGAATGATTGATTGATACTTCCTAATTTACTTATTTTTAATAGTACTGGGAACTGAACCAAGAGCCTCATGTGAGTTCAGCAAGCACTCTGCCATTCAGCTATATTCCCAGCACAAGAGCTAGGTTTTTATATAGTAAGTTTAAACTCCTGGTGCAGTATTTGTCAAAATATTAGACAGTTGAGCATGTGGATATAAGTTTAAGAAGAAAACGGAGTATAAGCTCAGCTATAGATAAGGAGAATCATCTAATTACATGTGAACAAGCTTCCTACATAGGTGGTTATAATGCCTCCCTCCACTGTAAAGAGTTTATAGAAGAGAAACAGATTATAAGGAAATTGTAGGGTCTCCTAGACCTTTATTTAAAATGCTTCAAATGCTGCTTGTCTGGGAGAAACTAGTTAGAAAATACATTTGCTATGGAATGCTAAGCCTTAGGAGAAATGGGATAGTGGCCATTTAGACATCTTAAAGGTATCAGATGCTAAGGTGTAGTAACTTGCAATCAATACCTGTAATTTGATGAATAGGTAATTTAATCCATTCACCTGAGTCCTTTCCCCATTCCCTTTTTTCTCCATCATAGACTAAATCAAAAACAAAAGTAAGTTTTAAACGTCCTAATTCTGGTAAAGCAGAGAAATTGATTTTTGATATATCTTAAAATATAGCCAAAAAAAGAAAGTGCCTTGAAGTTTCAGACAGAAGGTGGGCGATTACTAACCAGGCCTGGAGCCAATAAGGACAATGGCATTCTCACACATTGAGCAATGCTCAGTTCACCTCCCCTGGGGATTCAAAGCTTCTAGAACCGAAGCCCAGGCCTCTGCCTCCCAGATGGCGCATCTAATAGTAGATCTTTGACATGTGTCAACATTCTGTATACAACTATAGCATTTCAGTAATATCCTCTAACCTTTTAAACTTTCTCCCCCAAGACAATTTTTAAATTAACTTCCATTTGGAAAGACATTGCTGTGTGCTAAGAAAGTTTTTTACTTTCTCAAAATAGATACTTTATATTCACTCAATGTAAACGAATCCATATCAAGTGCCTAGAAACCAGAAATATGGTTTAAAAAAAGTCACTGTCCTTATGAAGTTTGCATTCCAATGGGGAAAATACAGATCAATTCATTCTTCAGATCTTGTCTGGAAAGAATTAAAAGTTGAACATCCAAAGCAATGACTCTATTGGCTGTAAAGAATATATATAGTTGACCTAAATTAATTTTCAGATTCAAAAACTAAGACTTTTATTTCATAGTCTCAAATACTGTCACAGTATCAATTAATTATACCAACTGTTGTAATTTTTTACTACTCTTCATCCTGGTCGTAGCCCCGTCCCTCCTCTCCTCCTGGTCTCATCCTTCTTCCCTGTTTCCTCTATCTCTCCTCCCCTACTCTGCAGGGGAAGGGAGCCTCTACCCCCACCCCAGCATGTCAAGTTGCATCAGGACCAAGTCCATCCTCTTCCACTGTGGCCTGGTCAGATAGCCCCACCAAGGAAAAGTGATCAAAAAGGAGGCAATAGAATCCATGTCGGAGTCAGCTCCCATTAGTCTTAGTAGGAGACCCATATGAGGACCGAGTTGCTCATTGGTTATATCACTGTAGAAGGCTTAGGTCCAGCCCATACGTGGTCCTTAGTTGGAGCGTCAGTCTCCACAGACCCCTGGTCCCTGGTTAGATATCTCAGTTGGTCTTCTTGTGGAGCTCCTGTCCCCTCTGAGTCTTTCTCTCCTTCCCCCCCCCCTTCCACAAGACTCCCTGCACTTCACTCAGTGTTTGGTTGTGGGTCTTTGCATCTGTTCCCATCAGCTGCTGGGTAGAGCCACTCAGAGGACACCTATGCTAGGCTCCCATCTGCAAGCATAGCAGCGTATTGTTAATAATGTCAGGGCTTAGCTGTTTCCCATCGGGTGAGTCTCAGATTGGGCCAGGCATTGGTTGGACATTTCCTTAATCTCTACTGGAGTATCCTCTCAGGAGCCTACCATGTCTTACATCTCCAGCTTGTCCCCTCCCAGGGTTTCTCTTCTCTGTGCAAGCTTTCTGTCCTCCCTCTCTCCCCAGGTCTGATATCAACCCTTATTTCTCTCTATGCTCCCTCTCTTACCCTGTTTCCTCTCTTTAAAATTTTTAAAAATTTATTATAATTTATTCACATTACATCTAGAATGTTATCCCCTCCCTTGGCTTGTATCTTCATTTTCTCACTCTTCCTCCCTCTTCTGCCCTAGTCCCCTCCCCTAGTCCCCTCTGACAGAAGGGAACATCCTCCCCCACCATATAACCACAGCCTATCAGGTCTCATTCAGATAGTCTGCTTTCTCTTCCCTGTATGCTCCCTGGGCCGCCAAGGGAAAGTGATCAAACTGGGGACTCCAGAGTTCATGTCAAATCCTGTTCCCTCTCTTTAACCACTTCCACTGTCTATCTGTTTCCACTTCTGAGTGAGGTTTCAGCAGCCTTCCTCTAGTCGTCCTTGTTACAATTTAAATGGAAAATGTTCCCTGCACCACATGCTCATGTGTTTGAATACTTAATTCAAGGCTGATTGTGCTGTGAGAGAAGGTAATGGAACCTTTATGATATACACCCTTGCTGGAGGAAGTGGACTGTTGATGCCTAGTTCTTGAGATTTTTACCCCATCTTGTTTCCTTCCTCTCTTTGCTTCTAATCTACCACACCAGATGTTATGACCTGTAGTCTGATGCTGTACCAAGGTGGGAGTTATAGTTACTGTACTCTGTCATGAAACTGTAAACTAAAACAAAGCCTCCCTTCCCTGTTGCTTCTTGTAAGCATTTAATTGAGGCCACGTATTATCCTACTCTTGTATGGGAGGAGCCACTTAGACTCAAATAGCAGGATCCTTCAGAAGATCTGATGTTTGGACTAAAGAAGTTTTGTCTGTAATATTTTCCTGTGTGACATTTGCGCAGCCATTTTGGGTCATTCCCTACAACAATCCTGTTGGGTAGATTTTTTTTTCTCACTCTACTGTAAACAAACGGCAGGGGCAATGATTCCTTCTATATGGGAAAATAAAATTGGGCAAATTAAATGTTCCTACACTAAGAGAAGGGGTCTACTTAAAAGCCTTTCTGAAGGTAGGTACATAGCTCAGCTGGTAGAGGCCTTGGCTAGCATACATGAAGTCCCAGTATACCATAAAACCAGACATGGTATCACATGCTTATAATCATAGAAAACGGGAAGTGAAGGTAAGAAGGTAACAAGATCTCACCAGTTCATTCTCCATTGTACAGGAAGTTCAAGTTAGCTTGGGCTATACGAGACCTTGTCTCTAATTTTAAAAAAAGTAAAATGAAAGCTTCACAGATGTGCGAACTTACCAATGTTAATGAATGCCAAAGTGAGAAATGAAAGACTTGCTGTCCCTAAAACCAGACCTTTAACCATTCCCTTGGCATGGCTGGTATCAACCACTCATGACTCCTAAATATGGAATATTCTACAACAGTATCAACACAGGATGCCACCTTTCTTTTCCATCTTGCTTTGTGCTCAAGGAATTTGGTCTGCAGAAAATGCCTGTCATGTCCCTGTGTACCTTGGATTTCAGCTGAGTTTGGCCATTGGCAATACCCACACGAAACAATGAGAACTGGTTGTAGTGGGGAGCAAAAAGTACGGTCCATCAGTTTTCCAGTTACCATTCTGTCACATCATGGGCTAGCCATGATCAGCTTTTTCTACAAAGCTATGATAGTGTATTGTCCACCTCTTTAGTTGTTATGATAAAAATCCTGACAATGATAATAAGGAATGAAGAATATATTTTGGCTTATCATTGGTTCAGTCCATCATAGTAGAGAGCTCATGGCAGAACAGAACAGTTCATGTTATAGCAGGTAAGAAAGCAGAGACAAGGGGAATGCTGATGACAATTCATTTTCTGGCTTTACCCTCCTTCATTTATTCTATCTGTGTGCCCCCAGGCCATGGAATGGTGCTACCCACATTCAGAGCAGGTATTTCCCCTCAGTTAATCTTCTCTCTTATATCCTTACAGATACACCCAAGGTGTGCCTCAGTCTCCTAGGGGGATGTACAGGTCCTTGGGATGACAGTGAAGCAGTCTCAGATGAGCCCCTCCTGGTTTTATAGCCCTAAGTTCAAGTAATCAGGCTAATCATCCTTCTTCAGACCTTTGGTTGATAATGGCTGCAGGGCAAGGCTCTTAATAGAAACAAGGTGTTTCACTGTTTCATCTTGTCCCATATCCATAATAATCTCTTCATCACATCTTCCTGCTGTAACCCCATCAGAGGGGCCATCTGTTTAGTATTGGGACCCTGATTACTATAGCTTAATAAATGGAACTAAAGAACTAGATGGGCAAAATTATTTCCTCTAAAGCAAAATTAACTTATGTGACATACGCCAACCCTAAACAGAGACTACTGTATATACTCAGTGCAGAAAAGGCTAAGCAATTCTTTTCTTATCTTTCCCTAAAGATGTAATTTATCTCCCATTCTCCTCCAGCCTTGTCAGAAGGACAGAGTTGCTTTAACCATCCTGGGTGCTTCTGATTTGAGTCTGCTATTTCTTAATCTTAAAGTTTAAAATTTTCAACAAAACCCAAGTCCAGAACAGATGTTAGCATTTTAGTATTAAGCTTTAATATAATCCCTTTTGGCAACACTAATGAGGCCTGATTGCTGTAAGGTTTAGAGTAAAATAGAAGAATGTTGGCTTTATTTTAGGATGATGGAACGTATTGAAGTCACATTCTATTATCTCAAAGGAGGCCACCAGAAAGAGACTCAGACAGAAGTTCATAAGATGGGATCTATAATCACTAGTCTCCCTACTCAACCATCTTAAAAACTGGTCTACTTAGAAAGCCAATTAAAGCTTCCTACACTCCCTTTCATTGGCCAGAATAATTCAGTTTAAAGAGGCAATTCAGATGAAAAAAGGAAATGTTTCCTTAAGAAATATTACAGCAGGATTTCTCTTTATTACAGATGCATAATCCAAGCCTAACACTGGACTGGCTCCTTAAGTGGCTTGAGCACCTACCTCCTAGGCTACACCTTGCCTCACCGCCACTGTTCCAGTTCAACAGCCTCCTGAGGATGTCTCGGGTCCTCATCTATCCAGCCTCCACTTTCTAGTCTGATCATGTTTCTTCTTTGTCCAATTTTTGGATAGTGCTCACAATCTATAGAATAAAGCAAACCACTGAGAGATAGAAACAAGGCTTTCCTGAGCATGTAGGAAACTTTAGACCATTTCACCACCACAGACTTATATTTGCACACCCTGGGCACCCTGCCCTTTCTTGGGCATCTCTGGATGCAACTAGTCTTTCTTTTTTTCTGGGGTTTTGTTCCTACTGCTTTGCTTACAATAGTCATTTCCAGTATCCACATTTTTTTTAGCACTTTTTCAAGAATAAGGGACCAAGTTAAGTCACAGTTGACTAAAACTTTGTCCCAACTTTATTCCCACAACAGCATTCCTGAAGTTTATCTGTTTTACTTTTTTAACCTACTAAATCTATTATTTTCCTTTGTGTAACATCTCATCATTCCAGAAATAAGAAATAATGCTAATTATTTTTATCATGTCATCTTCTAAATCTGTGGGTTAAGCTGTGTATTTAGAAAGGAAATGATATTTGTTGAAGAGCTTCTATAACACTCAGTGACTTAGTTACAAATTAATTCATTCTCACAACACAAAGAAAGACTATTATCCCATTTGTTGATGAAGTAACTGGGCCTAATACAAAGAAATGTTAAATTAATACAACTAATAGTGTGAAATCTAGAAACCTATGTTGTGATTTTACTGCATTGTTCACTATTATCACAGCTGCTTTATCAGACTTTTAACATTCCCCTTTACTTGTAGATCATGTTACAGATGACAAAGTGCTTTCCTAACTTAGCACCCTCTTATAAATCACCAATAAAGTGGCCAACGAAGGAGAGGGAGACCCACTTTTTGAGGTGAAGGCTTAGAGAGAAGAATGAGACTTTAGGTCACTAAAACAAAAACTGGTATCACCAAGATAGAAATTCCTTTCCTGAAAGCCTTTTCACACCCTCCTGTCTCAAATACTAACACTCAAATACTAACTAAAACTAGCATTTCCTTCCTGGCCTGGATAAAATATTGTGTCTTCAAAACAACTTGTCTTTTTAAAGAGGCTCACTATAGCTGGCCACATATCTTGCTCTTTGCTCCTGTCTTAGGAATTAAGGATCTTATCGACCCTTTTAGAACAGCTATGTGATAAGCTGTGGTTGTAAGGCACAAGCTAACACTTATCCTATCCTGACTTGTTGTTTTCACTGGATTTCAAAAAGGCATAATTCATTTCTAATTTTTAAAAGTAGGATACCTAAGTACTATTTAAAGGGGCGAGGGCATCATAACTTCATCACTGGATCTGAAGATACCACTCCCACTTACTTTGTCACCTTCTGAGTTCCCAATCTGATGCTTACCATTGAAGATGCACCACTGACAGAGAGATACCAATGATATCACAGGCGAGAACTTGCAGAAGCCCTGTCCACAAACTTGTCACTCCTCTCAAGCACAGGGGAACATCCTTTACAAAGTCATTGGCATCAACTGCTCCTGCTGCTGTTCCTTTACGGCTCTCACTCCACCTGCACTGCAAGTGCTATGGGATGAAGGCTATTTTGTGAGTGGGAAAGATTTCCCATTCCAGTGACTGAGACAGTTTTACCGGTTAGACCTCTGACCTCTGGGTTATCTGCTCAGCTTTCTGAGTGATATTGAAAAGACAGCTGCAATAAGAATATGTCTTGAAAAACAGGGAAATCATGAAATTTGCAGCCAAATGGATGGAACTAGAAAATATCACCCAGTGTGATGTAACCCAGCCCCAGAAAGACACACATGGTATGTATTCACTTATAAGCAGATAATAGCCATATAGTACAGGATAACCATAACACAATCCACAGACCCAAAGAAGCTAAGTGACAAGGAGTGTCCAACAGGGGATCTTGAATCTCACTCAGAAAGGGAAATAAAACAGACACTGGAAGCTAATGAAAAGAGAGAACGGGGTGGGAAGGGGACTGGTGATGGGGATCAAGTACGGGAACAGCTGAGAGGGATGTAAGAGGGCTAGGAAAGAGAAGAGAAGCCGATGGTCAGGGACTGCTCTGGGACAAGCTGGAGCTCTGTGCCTGGTAGGTTACTGGGAGGATATAAGGGTGACTCCTAGCAGCAGGGGATATGGAAACTGAAGTGGCCACCTCCTATTGCTAGTGGAGGGAGGGGGACACCTACCCCCCTTACACACACAAAACCTTCGACCCAAAATTTACCCTGCCTACAAGATGTGCTGAGATAAAGATGGCACAGAGATGGAGGGAATGGCCAAATAATGACTGACCTAACTTGAGACCCATGCCATAGAAGAGAGCCAACCCCTGACTCTATTAATGATAGTCTGCTATGCTTGCAAGCAGGAGCCTAACATAGGTGTCCTGTGAAAGGCTCCACCCAGCAGAGGATTAAAACGGACATTGAGGCCAACAGCCAAACATTAGGCAGAGCTCAGGGAGTCTTGAGGAAGAGCTGGGGAAAGGATTAGAGGGACCCAGAGGTGACAAGAACTCCACAGGAAGACCAACAGAGTCAACTAACTAAGCTCAGTAGGGTTCACAGAGACTGAACCAGCAACAAAAGAGCAAGAATGGACTGGACCTAGGCCCCCTACACTCATGCAGCTGATAGGGAACTTGGTCTTCATGTGAGTGCCCTAGCAATTGGCGTTGGGCCTGTCTCTGACATAGACTCTGTTGCCTGCTTTTGGATCAGTTTCTTCTAGCTGGACTGGCTTGTCTGGCCTCAGGGGAAGAGGATGTGCTTAGTCCTAATGAGGCTCGATATGCCAGAGAAGGTAATTGGTAGGTGTTCTGAAGAGAAAGGGAGTGAGGAAAGGGGGAAGAGGGTGGAAGGGTGGGACCAGGAGGAGTTGAGGTAGGGGCCTGTGACTGAGGTGTAAAGTTAATAAATAAATAAATATATATATATATAATGAGAAAAAAGGTGTTTCTTACTAATGTTGCTTCAGTAAGTTCCTTCTAACCTAACCATTTATCTTTAGTATTGAGGTGCTAGTTTCTGTGCTTTCTGTAGGACATCCCAAATCACCTATGTCCTAATGCAGTGAGGGAACTACCTACAATATACATGAGTTATTTTGGCATAATAGTGTTTTACTTCTGAATTCATAATTTAAAATATATCCTACTTTTCACATAGGAGAATAACACAATGCACTTATGCAAATCAAGTGTACTTCCTAGCTATATATGAACTTCTTGAGTAAGTTGAAAGGGTCTGAGGCTGATAGCTTGAAGACCTGACTATGTCATTTCTCTTTTCTTCTCTAGACCTTGGATTTTGTGTGTGTGTGTGTGTGTGTGTGTGTGTGTGTGTGTGTGTGTGTGTGTGTGTGTG
>OU015742.1:38518170-38548270 GCA_907169655.1 Acomys percivali
AAAAAAAAAAAAAAAGAGTTCAGTAGGGTCAGTGGTCAAGTCAGAGCTTGGCCTGGCAAACTTAAACAGTCAACAATAGGAGAATGAATGTAAGGAAATGGCAGTAGTAGTCAGGCCAATACCAGATCTGCTATGTAAAGAAAGAGCCTCTATGCGCACTAAAGTGATGCTAATTAGCTTGTGTTAATGACAGCTTAGTCAAGGGCTCTGTAGAGTCTACTCTGTGAAGTAGCTCATGGTGACAGAATGGGCTGCCAGGCTGTAATTCAGCCCCCTTGCTTGCAGAGTGTAGAAAAAAAATCCCTTGTCAATTCCAGAGACAATGCTGCATTCCCCTTACACATGGCTTTGACTTCCGGTGCCAAAACACAAGACTTTACAAAGCCCTTGTTTTTCTGCAAATGTGTTTGTCAGGGACCTTGTTCTACAGAAAATGCATTTTTAAAAAGGCCTTTTCTTCTGTTCTGGCACCTTGAAAGGAGAAAATCTCTGAATGGGAAGAAGGATCAAGTGGCTGTTTTGCACCCACAGTGTCTCTTGCCTACATATTGTGCCACAGTGTTGGAGGCTAGGTTTCATAATTACATAGTACCAACACACAATTACCCACAATTAGTTTAATTACATAAATACACTATGATTATCTGAAAGATAATGTTAAGTAGCACACAAAGGAGATGGGCTGGCCCTGAGGTAAACCTGAGTGGTGATCTGGCAGTTTTGGTGATCCCTGGACCACGCAAAGGACAGGAGACACTGGCCTCTTGGCTTCCTGCCCTTCTCTGTACTGCTCAGTCATTCTCACAGCCTGAGGGGCTGCTTTCTCTTTAGATGACCCCTAAATATTCTCCTTACCATCTCTGTTTGTTAACACAACAAATAATAAAGGGCAATTGGATTGGAAACCATATCTAAATTTCAACCCAACTCAGCATCCCACTGCTGACATTTACAAGCTGGTGCACTCCATATTTCACTGTTAGTGATGGGCTCTCCACTCTGTGCTGTTCAGGCCAGTCCAATTAAGCAAAGGTTTACACTGGAATAAAAGTTACAGCTGACTGATGGGGGCCAACTGCATAACCTCTGGCCTGTTCGGAAGATTGACAGTCAGCTTCACATTTGGGTGAATGCATGTTAAGTTCTGGAAGAATGCAGCAATTTCAAAGACACACACATGCACACACACACACACACACACACACACACACAGAGAGCAGTTTGGGTTTGTATTTTTAGTGTCTGTTTTCTGGACTCCTCTGATCCAGAAATATTAATATAATTAATCTCCTAAATATTAACCAAACAGTTACAGAATATCGATCTTTTTGTCTGCCAACTGCCAAATCAGGAGCTAAAAATACAGTTCGAACAAAACAATGATTATTTTTGTCATCAGCTGGTATGACAGAGAGGAACGTGTTCTGCTTTGAAGTAGCTATGCCTTTGCATTGGCTGTGGATGGTTGCCACCCCTAGTGAAAGTCACACTTCAGTCCATATCATTAGCATATCTTCTCCTATACAGGAATTACTTCTGCACTCCACTCCTGGTAGAGTTGGACACGTGCCATGCTTTGGAGAATAGTATTTAAGATAAATGACCTTAAGCCAGGTGCAAACTTTATCCTCCACGTACCCCAACTTTTTATTCTGATCTATCAGTGACTCTCTTAACACCTGAATAGGTATAAATGTGTCCCAGATGCCCTGCCGGCCCTACAAGAATGAGAAGCATGTGCAATAGACCTAAGTTGAACCAGGAATCAAGCCTGGCCTATAGAAAAGACCAGAACAGAACTCTTCTAGAGCCAAGTCCAGTTGGCATCAGCAGAGCCACCAGTTGACCCTCAGACGTATGAATGAGAAATAGATGGTAATGAATAAACCAGGGGGACCTTGTGCTCATTCAGGTACAGGGCACTTTTTTTTTATAGTGATAGTGAACTAATGCAAAGAGTATTTGAATTTTCATATTAAAACACAATGTGTTCCACCTAAAAAGATGGTAAGTTCTATATGTTATATCAAGCTGCATTCAGGAAATTTCGACAATATGATTGCCTAAATGAGACTAATACATGGACAATAGTTGTTATGCCAACATGGATAGGGGAAAATCTCACAACATCCCATCACTAGATAAAGAGCTATAAGCCGTTAATAACTGCTGAGAGAACAGCAGTTATTAGTCCCTCAGACTTCATAGTTATATAATCTCAAGAATCTCAAGTGGTCAATCCAGACACATACCAGCAACATTACATTGACTCAGCAGGCTATATATACTCTCTGTATAACAATAATGATTGTCATGAATTTGAGAGGGAGTAGGGGGCATGGGAAGAGATGGCGTGAGAAGGACATATAAGAAAGGATACAAGTATAGTGTCTATGTTTAAAATTCTCAAAAGAAAATGATCAAAAAATTAAAAAAGAAATAGGCCAGGTATGGTAGCACACATCTTTAATCCCTCCGCTCAAAGCTCACAGAATCCTGTGGTGATTGTAAGAGTCAGAGGGGATAGAGGACACCAGAAGAACAAAGCTCTTTGAATCAAGTAAACCAGGTGCATATGAGCTCACAGAGACAGAGGCATCAAGCACAGAGCCTACCTGGGTCTGTGCCTGGCCCTTTTTGTATACATTATAGCTATTAGCTTAGTATTTTTAGGGGACTCCTGATCGTGAGAGTGAGTGGATCTCTGATTCTTGTGCCTGCTCTTGGAACTCCTTTCCTCCTGATGAGTTGCCATGTCCAACTTTGATATAATAGTTTTTGCTTCAATTTATTCTATTTTATTTTGTCATATTTGAGTATAATCTAGTAGATGCCTATTTTTTTTTCTTATGAAAAACAAAAAAGGGAGTGGATCCAGAGGAGAGGAGAGGAGAGGTGGGGAAGATCTGAGAGGAAAAGAGGAAGGGAAAATTATAATTAGGATTTAGTGTATGAGAAAAGAAGCTATTTTCAATAAAGGGTTAAAATGGAAAAATATTCTAAAAATTGGGCCAAGAGTGTGACACACACATTTAATCCTGATGCTCAGAGGCGAGGCCAGCAAATCTCTGTGAGCTTCAGGCAAACCTGGTTTATGTAGTGAGTTCCAGGCTAGCTAGGGCTACATAGTGAAGCCCTGTCTCCAAAAATGCAAACAATCTTTTTAAAAAAAAAAAACTTTTATGAATATAAAGCATTTTAAAAAGAAGTAATCAAAGAAAACATATGTTTTGATGCGTGTTTCAAACAATATATTTAAGGGGAAATTGAGGAGATATTAATTTAATTCTTATTATATTCCAGGCATTTCATTATTGTTCTATCTACTTTACCTACTTATTCTAACATCGCTATGAGGTAGGGCATCTTACCCCTTTCTTGAAAATGAGGAATCTGGGCTCAGAAAGTTTTGATAGCTTGCCCAAAGCCAAACAGTACATAGGAAAAAGGACATCTGGATTCAAGCTTGTCAGCCTCAAAATGGATATTCTTTCTTGATATTCTGTTGTTACATGAATAAATGCTCAAGGCCTGTTCTCCATCTGTAGGAAAAAGAAGTTTGAACCACATCCTCCCAAATGCTTCTGACAGTCGAGGATTCCAGGAGTGAAAATCTACACAATACAATAAAGATTCTTTACTTCCAGAGGAATACAATCAAATTCCCCTTAAGTATAGTGCTCCCCTAGCTCACATAAGTGCTTATTATTTCCAGATCATTAACTATTTGACATAGAGATTTGGCTGGGAAACTTGAAGCTCAAGTGTTAGAGGGCTCTGCCAATTGAAAATCAGTCAAATGTGGATAATGGCTTCTGTTACTATAATACAAGTCTACAGGAAAATGTGATTCAATTTATAAAAAATTCTATCAAAGGCAGCTTTTCAGGAATTCATCTGTTGAGTACAAGAAGGTACACCTGTGCTGTATTACCCAAATAAGTTCCACCTGGGAGACAGATGACTGTACAGCTTTAAAGAAAATAATTTAATAAAGACAAGACATTTTTGAAAAGCAAGAGTTTTTTCAAAGTCCTTCTATTATTGCTCTTTCCCATTTAAATTGTTCTAGTCTACGACATCCTCAATTTCAGGTAAAGCAGACTCATTAAATTTAGCCAAGCACTGGATGATGTATTTTTATTCATATACAGATGTGAATTGGTCACGGGAAATGCCTTTCAAGTGTCATTCCACAGCATGGAAAACTGGGAAGGGACAAAATGGGGACCAAAAAAAACCCACACCAATATCCATTGTTTGTCAAACTGGCTTTAATTATAAAGAAATTCATAAAAATGGTCATGGAAGTTATATAAATTTAACCCCCAGAAGCTTGCTCTAGATTCTACAAAAACTGAGGGTCTTGAGAACTTATGATAGTAAAAAGTTCAGGATGAATTATTTGAATGTCTGGGAAAGTAAGATTCAAAGATTACTTTATAGGTTTGTTAGGTTTAACACATATGATCTTATTAGAGCCCATATTCCTCCCCAGATGACAGTGCTTTGTTTTCAGCAGATCTCTTTCCCCACTTTCTGTATCCTATTCATCTTCCCTCTTAATTTCCATAGCTTCACCCAAGACATCATCCATTCCTATTTGGTCCTTTGTGGATTAAAATACCACCAAACTAAGAAGTTAACTTCAAGAGCCAGGCATCGATTTCATTATGAAGATCTGTCTAGACATAAAAAGGGTCACTCAACATTGCCTCCCTTGATCTTGTGTCATAATAACAGACCAACACAAGACAGACGAATGCATGGATCATTTATGTCACCGACCCTTACTGATTCTATTTTTTAAAATAATCAAACCAGAAAACGGGAGGATACTCAGTTAGTGGAAACAGTAGTGGTTTTTTTTTTTTTTTTTTTTTTTTTTTTTTTTTTTTGCTAAGACTCGGTGTACTTGATGTTTATGACTTTTACTTTGAAAAGCAAGGCATTTTCCTGCTTATCACTGAGGTTTCATATTCTTATCATGTAGTAATGGGTTCTTTATGAAGCATAAAGGATCAAGAGGACAATTTTGGTTATTGATTGGTTATTCTATTAATAAGTTTAAATACTACATATAATTGCTACTTATGATTAATAGTAAGGTGTGAAAATACAATTGTGTATTTCTCTCTTCTGAAAATTGGTGATATTAAATGCAGAGCATCTAGTGTTAATAAAAATCACATTGATGTTGAAGTGATTGGGTATTTTCCCATAAGACAAAGGATTTTCAGAAAGAATTATCTGTCTGGATTATAATCAGAAATCTTTATAGCAATATACCAATCATTTAGTTTCTAGATTATTAGAGATAAACTCCCTATGACATCTAAAGAGATCAACAGTCTAACACAGCTATGAATCCTATGAACTACAATATCAATCTAGAAGGCACAATGTACCAACTGTTACATAAGTAACCAACCATTTTCTCTCTGGACTTAAGGTCTGTTCCATAAGAGGGAATTTATGTCTAGTACTGAAAACCTAGTCAAAACCACATGGCTGAGGAGGTCTTCATATTAACTTAGTACTGTTGTTTAGTAAAATTGACAGGGTGCCAATCTGCCCTATTATATGTGTTTATGTCCATAAGCAATTGATCCTCCAAGCCTTAATCAAAGAAGGTTCTATTTGAAAAGAATAGCACTGAATGCAGAGATGCATGGCTGCTCTAGATGCTAAGAATAAATGACTGCTGAGTGCTCAGCTCTAAAGAAGACATTTATTTTTTTATTTTATTTATTTATTCATATTACATCTCGATTGTTAGCCTCTTCCCCTGTTTTCTCCCATTCTTCCCTCCCTCCCACTTCCCCCCTTCTCCCCTCCCCTATATCTGTGATTGAGGGAGACCTCCACCCCCATATATGCTCTTAGGATATCGAGTCTCTTCTTGGTAACTTGCTATCCCTCCTTTGAGTGCCGTCAGGCCTCTCCATCCAGGGGACATTGTCAGAAAAGGGGCATCAGAGTTCGTGTGAGAGTCAGATCTCACTCTCTACTCAACGGTGGAGAATATCATGTTCGTCGGCTTGGTCTTGGTAGGGGTTCGAAGTTTACTGCCTTTACTGTGGTACATTTACACTATGGAATACTACTCAGCTATTAAAAACAAGGAATTCCCGAAATTTGTGGACAAATGGATTGATCTAGAAATTATCATAATGAGTGAGTTCACCCAGAAGCAAAAAGAGACAAATGGTATATACTCACTTATATCAAAACACTAGTCCAAGGGATACGTACCATGAAAAATTTTACTTACCAGGAAAGTGGGTCAGAGGAGAGATCATCCTATTGAGACTTTAGGCAAGAGTAGCATGGAAGAATGGGGAAATAGTAGGACCCACAGGGTCCTGGAAACCTACAAGAAGAACTATATGACAGGCAGATCTGGGTCCTGGGGGCCTCCTCAAACTAAGGCACCAGCCAAGAAGACATTTATACAACCCAGGGATTACTGTGAAAGAGAAGGCAGACAGAATGTAAGTATCTATCAAGAAAGACTATGAAATTCTGTCCTCTGAGCCTGGCACAGACAATGCAATTATAATTTCACAGGCCCTGTTGCTGCATGCAATGGGCACATACTAGGATCATTCATAGATCAGCGAGGAGTTCACAAGGCCACACCCCTTCCTGGTAAATAATTGGCTACAAAGGATTCTGGGGAAATCATTGTCTGCCACTGTTTATCTATTGGTGAGTCCATTAAGCTCCAATGGACATTCCCATACTCAGGGTCACACAAACGGCCCTGGTTAAAACTTGTGGGTCATAAAAATCAAACAAAAAGAGATGGACTCAGGAGAGGACATTACAGGAAGGAACATGGGTGATAGGGGGCAGATGTTAGAGAGATAAAATAGGGTAGTGATCAGAATATACTTTGTACATGTGTGAAAATCTTAATGAACAAATTAAAAAAAAACATTATGAAAACTGTAATAAACTCCTTCAGAGATAGTTTTCTTATTTTATCTGTGGGGAGACAGGACCACCACTACAAGCAATCAAACTAGATTTTATAAAATAATGATAAATTAGAAGAATACAGAAAATGTCCAAGCTAATATTGTTCCCTTCAAAATTATGTTACTTGGGGATATATATATATATATATTCGACCAAAGTTTCTTCAGCCCCTAAACTTCCAACATCAGCTAAGGAAAAGTTTACACAGCCACTAGCTTTACTCTGAAAAATTAATTCAAAATACCTCCTATTTTTTATTTTTCTTTTTTTATTAATTTATTCATATTACATCTCAATTGTTAGCCCATCCCTTGTATGCTCCCTTTCTTTCCTCCCTCCCGCTTCCCCCTCTACTCCCTTCTCCTATGTCCTCCCCCTCCTCCCTGTATATGCTCCTAGGGTATCGAGTCTCTTCTTGGTGACTTATTATCTTTCCTCTGAGTGTCACCAGGCCTCCCCATCCAAGGGACATGGTCAAATATGGGGCACCAGAGTTTGTGTGAAAGTCAGATCTCCTTCTCCACTTAACGGTGGAGAATGTCCTGTCCATCGACTAGACTGGGTAGGGGTCGAAGTTTACTGTCTATATTTTCCTTGGCTGGTGCCATAGTTTGAGGAGGACCCCAGGGCCCAGACCCGCCTGTAGTTTTCCAGGACCCTCTGGATCCTTCTATTTCCTCAGTCTCCCAGGCTTCTCACCCCTAAAGTCTCAATAGGATTTTCTCCCCTCTGACCCACTTTCCTGGTAGGTAAAGTTTTTCATGGGGGCGTACCCCTTGGACTATTGTCTCAATATAAGTGAGCATATACCATTTGACTCTTTTTGCTTCTGGGTGAACTCACTCATTATGATAATTTCTAGTTCAATCCATTTGTCCACAAATTTCAGAAATTCCTTGTTTTTAATAGCTGAGTAGTATTCCATAGTGTAAATATACCACAGTTTCTTTATCCATTCTTCTACTGAGGGACACGTAGGCTGTTTCCATGTTCTGGCTATTATGAATAAGGCAGCTATGAACATGGTTGAGCATATGTCCCTGTTGTGTGGTAGTGCATCTTCTGGGTATATTCCAAGGAGTGGGATAGCTGGGTCTTGAGGAAGCCCTATTCCCAGTTTTCTGAGAAAGCGCCAAATAGATTTCCAAAGTGGTTGTACTAGTTTGCATTCCCACCAGCAATGAAGGAGTGTTCCTCTCTCTCCACATCCTCGCCAGCATGTGGTGTCAGTTGAGTTATTGATCTTAGCCATTCTGATGGGTGTAAGATGGAATCTCAGTGTCTTTTTGATTTGCATTTCTCTGATGACTAAGGAGGTCTAGCATTTCTTTAAGTGTTTCTCAGCCATTTGATATTCCTCTATTGAGAATTCTCTGTTTAGTTCTGAGCCCCATTTCTCTATTGGGTTAGTTGGTTTGGTGGTGTTTAATTTCTTGTGTTCTTTATATATTTTGGATATTAGACCTTTGTCAGATGAAGGGTTGGTGAAGATCTTTTCCCAGTCTGTAGGCTGTCGCTTTGTTCTCTTGACGGTGTCACCTGCCTTACAGAAGCTTCTCAGCCTCATGAGGTCCCATTTATTAATTGTTGACGTTAAGGTCTGGGCTGTTGGTGTTCTATTCAGGAAGTTGTCTCCTGTACCTATGTGTTCCAGACTCTTCCCCACTTTTTCCTCTAATTGGGTTAATGTCTCTGGTTTTAGGTTGAGGTCTTTAATCCACTTGGACTTGATTTTTGTGCATGGTGACAAATAGGGGTCTAATTGCATTTTTCTACATGTAGACATCCAGTTAGACAGCACCATTTGTTGAAGATGCTGTCGTTTTTCCATTGAATGGATTTGGCTCCTTTGTCAAAAATCAAGTGACCAAATGTGTGCGGATTCATCTCTGGGTCTTCAGTTCGATTCCATTGATCCACTAGCCTATTGCTGTGCCAGTACCATGCTGTTTTAATTACTGTTGCTCTATAGTACAGCTTGAGATCAGGTATGGAGATTCCTCCAGAGGATTTTTTATTGTATAGGATTGTTTTTGCTATCCTGGGCTTTTTGTTTCTCCATATGAAGTTGAGAATTGTTCTTTCAATATCTTCAAAATATTTTGTAGGTATTCTGATAGGGATTGCATTGAATCTGTAAATTGCTTTTGGTAAAATGGCCATTTTTACTATGTTAATTCTCCCGATCCACGAACAAGGTAGATCCCACCATCTTCTGATGTCATTTTCAATCTCTTTCTTCAGAGATTTAAAGTTTTTTTCAAATAAGTCCTTCACTTGCTTGGTTAGGGTTATTCCTAGATATTTTATATTGCTTGTGGCTATCGTGAAGGGAGTAATTTTCGTAATTCTTCCTCTGCCTGTTTATCATTTGCAAAATACCTCCTATTTATTTCTTTTTAGACCAACAAAATGACATTTCCGTAAGTTGTACTTTTCATATGAGATTCAATACTTAAAGATTTTTAATATTTATAAATGTCAAATCCACCACCAAAAGATTATTTGCTGATATTCAGGGCATTCCAAAGCATAGACTGTAGACTTTGAAGGCAGGTCCATAGTTTTGAACATGGTGATATTTTTGGATTAAGTGTGTCATCTGTAGAGGTGCATGCTTTGAACAAGAGTCTGCCCATGTCTGCGTGTGTGTTCAGGTCAGCACAGTGCAGCTACAAAGAAGCTTTCAATCTTATTTTCGTCTGTGCAAATAGCATTGCTTAGAATTTTGTAATGTTGGAACTCTGCACATGCAGTACTCTGTTTGAGGAAATGTCAGATTATCCCTTCAGAGTTATCTTCCTAGTCTTTATGAAAGGCATTTATATCACACTAAGGAAAACTATCAGGCCCTTGAAGATTACTTATTCTAAAGCATCTTTTCTTCCTGTGGAACCATCAAGTATTACCTATGATTTATTGCTAGCTATTCTTTGTTGTAGTCATGTGTCTATATAACTGGGAACTCCCCTTTGGGCATGGTTTGGTTTTGTACATTTTTATATTACACCATACTTTTATGTGACAAAAATAACAAAGTTAAAAACATTTTTATCTTGAAGTGAGTTCGGGTTGACTTTAGTCAAAGGCCTCAGAATGCAAGCTTCAGATGTGGTTGAGAATGTTATTGCTGATGTAATTTTCTTTTAATCTTTTCATAAGACAAAAAAAATCACATTGAAGAGAGAGATTGGGAAAATCACACACACACATACACACACACACACACACACACACAAAAAAAAAAAAAAAAAAAAAAAAAAACCCTTCTAAAATGTTCACAGCTAGGAATTGTTCATAGACTCTACTTAAACGGTTTGGTTTACAAGTCACATCAATCAATCTTTTGTTTCATAGCAGATATGGAAGAAATTAAAAGATTAGATTCCAGAAAAAAATAAGAATACTGAAAAGTATTACATTTCCTACACATGGGACGGGGATAAGGGAGGGGGACAAGATTTATGTAGATCTGAAAGTAAAAGGGATGAAAAATATGCAAACTAAATTATCAAAATCACCGTGAGGAAGCCAGAGTTGAGTCCTTCTTGGAGTTTTATTGAAGCTTCAACATCATAAAGCCATAAATAACAAGCCCACATCTTAGTCTTTCACATTGTGATCTACTAACTCACTGCTGGCTGTACATTTACACAACATTAAACACATATCTGTACACAAATGCCCCTTCCTTGCCTCCCCTCCCTCAAACTCTGGCTCTTTTTTTTTCCCCTATCAAAACATTAACGTTTAGCCTCATATCTTCTGTGGAGATTTTATATCTTCTATTCATGCAATATTTGCTAGATATCCTCCAGGACTGGCCTCTCCACGAAGTAAGGTGAGAAAGACAAAGAAAATCTTGACGGTGGAAGGACACATAATGAGGAATACTTAAAATATGAAACATTTTTGAGAAAAGAATCTGAGGGAAAACATTTGCTCCTCTGTTGGCACCCACTTGACCCTGACATACTCATTCATGTATATTGTGTTCCTGGGTGTGCCAGGCACAATGAGGAACAGAAGAATGCAAGACAGAACTTTTTGTTCTCATCTTGAGTACATCTTTTAAGGCTTCATGGAAACTTCCTCTTCTCCTACTCCTTTTCTTCATAGGTTTCACCAAAGGGAGACCAAAGGTCTCATCAGCCCCCTTTCAACCTGGTTGAAACACAATTACAGATAGCCTACTAATTCCAATCAGTTGTTTACTATTCCAATTATTTTAAGACTGGCTTTTGACTACTGATAGAAGATAGGTGAGTAAAGGAAAACAGGAAATGAACAAACCATTTATTAATATTGACAATAAAACCAAAGGTGTTGGGTCCTGGGGTAAACAGCATTTGCCTACTGTGAAAGAGAGAATGGGGGGTTTCAGAAGAAAGGGCTTATCTGGGAGAATTTTCCAAATACGGTTTTGGTGTCATGGAAGAAATACTAATTTCAAAGCAACTTTATTGATTGTTAAAATTGTCTTCAAGAAGAGAATTACAAAGAAATATAATGTATGGTCAAATGCTCCACCAGTCCTGCTGTATATTGACACCTAGCCCGATTGGCATCAGAGAAGCTTCATCTTGCAAGTGCTGGAAATAGATGCAGAGACACAAATATTAGGTGGAACTTGGGAAATTCTGCAAAAGAGGTAGGGGGAAGGATTGTAGGAGCTAGAAGGGCCAAAAACACCACAAGGAAACCCACAGAATCAACTAATCTGGGCCCATAGGCTCTCACAGAGATGGAAGCATCAACTAGAGGCCATGTCTGACACTGATCTAGGTCCTCCATACATATGTTATAGTTATGTAGCTTGATCTTCTTGTGGGACTCCTAACAGTGGGAGCAGAGGCTGTCTCTGACTCTCCTGCATGCCCTTGAGGTGCTTTCCTCCTACTGGGTTGCCTCAGCTAGCCATAATAGAGGAGGAGGTGCCCAGTATTACTAAAACTTAGTATGCATGTCTAGTTGAATTCCACAGGACACTGGCCCTTTTGTGAAGTGAAATGGAGGAGGAGTGGAGACAGGGGAGCAAAACTGGGAGAAGAAGGAGGGGAAATTTGGTCCTATGTAAAAAAATATTAACTTTAAAAAGAAATATAATGTAGGCACTGTCATTGAAAATTGGTGAGGTGTTCTTGCCTTGATAGTATACCTTGGATATAAGAGAAAAAAAAGTGGGAGGAAGGCATTTACATAAAATGCACTATATGCTTAGTCCAGCAATAGATGTTTTCAAAAACACTGCGCTATATATATTTCACAACTGAGCAGTGACTTACAATTGCTACTTTACAAGCGGTCACACAGCTTGTAAGAGCGTGTATCTTGTGTCTATCAGAGAGACCCATTACTTTCTAGGGAACCTCAAACTACTTACTCCATTAGCAAAATACAGTTTGAACCTCAGGGCTCCCATGACTTAAGCCTGATAGTGACCTCAAAGGAGCCTCTCATTTGGGGGCGGGGTTCCTGAACAATCTTGGTTCAGACACAGCTCAGAAGTAATCAAGGAATTAAAAAAACAACAAATTAATGATCTCAACCTAAAACTTCACTTCCCAATTGGCATAAGCTGCACTGTGAGGCAAAGGAAGCACAACACATAGTGATATTAAGTGTCATTAAGAACACAAGGTGAGATGAAGGGATGGAGGTCCTAGAACCTGGGACCACGTCATCCTAGGACATGCAGTTCAGGTGTCCAAAGATGACCTCACTGAGGTGGTGGATTGTGAACTTGAGTCAGATGACAAGGAAACAGTCCTGTGAAGATTTGAAGCCATGGCTGGAAGGAAACAATTCTGGAACAAAGTCAGGAGGGACAAAAGCTCTGGTTGGAAAATAAATACAGGAAACAATTGAGAAAAGGGAAGAGGAAGTCAGGTGCCCAGGCAAATCTAATTTTCTTGGTTTAAGGAGGGAATTGGAAGTTGTTTCCACTGTGGTAAACAGTGATTGGAAGATCTCCATCAAAAAATAATAATAATAATGAGAGTGACTTGTTTCTTCTAGAGTCTATGTTAGACTCTATGCTATCACCAAGATCTCACTTTACAAAACCTAATTTACTTCCATTTCATAGACTCATCCAAAGCCTGATGTAGCAGCTTCATGATGCTAGGACTCTGGGGTTCTTTTGTCTTTCGTTTATTTATAAACTATAAATGCAGGGCTTGGAGAAATGTCTCAGTGGTTAAGAGTGCTGGTTGCTCTTTCAGAGGACTGGAGCTCAGTTCCCAGCATCCACACTGGGTAGTTCACCATCTCCTGTAACTCCAGCTCTGGGAGGCCAATGCCTTCTTCTGACCTCCACCGGCATTCTCATATATGTGTGCATGCCAAGACACAGAGATACATATAATTAGAAATTGAAGAAACTATTTATTCAATTTGTGTATTAAATAATCAATATAGGAGATACAGTAATGTGAAAACCATATATGTTAACAGAAAAGCCTGTCTGCATTCTAACAAGGGGTCTTACTCATAAACAAAGCAATGGAAGAATATGTCAGAAATGCTGTTATTAAAAGCAAGGAAGCAAGTGAATTGGAAGATAGCAGTAAGCTGAGGTTACAACTTTAAATGGCATTCCCAGAGTTTCTCAAGTTAAAATGTTTGAGCAAATATGTGAACATTCAACTTAATGTCAGAGTGTGGGGGTTAATCATGGCTATCTTGAAGAAGATCATTGTTGTTGAAGGAATGAGCAACAGAGCGGGCTCCAGATCAATGTGCCAGGTGTGTGATGGACAGGAGAAAATGATAAGAGGGAGGTATGTAGAGCATAATAAAAGATGTCACAGATAATGGGGTCACCAGCTCACGAGGTATCATAGCTGGTTGCTAGGACTGTGTTAGATAAGATTCTTTGAGAGAATTTGATTAACAGTGGGTGTGCATTGATGTGATTTGAAGCTTAAACAGAATCACTTTAGGTTCTTTATTAAGAGGAGGAGGAGGAGAAACAGGAGAAAGAGTAATGAGGGAAGGGGAGGACAAGAAGGCAGAGGAGAGGAGGGAGGGGAAGAGGTCCAAGTTTTGTTATTTAGTCTCTAGAATGACAAAACAGTGTATTCTTCAGCTGGATTGTCATGGGTTCATCTGAAACTTGAGTGTTTATTACCAAAAAGGAGAGAGAATTGAGGGACTATATGTAATTGTTCCAGCCACTAGCTTCATTGCCTTCCCAGCCAACACCCAAAACACACATATGACTCTGGCTTCAGTGTTCTTCCTCCCACAAAGAACTTCTTCTAAATAATCTCCTAGTACTTAAGCTGTGGGTCACTTATGAATTCTATTCCAATTGGCCAGGTGGAGTCACAGCTAAGGTACATGAGTTAAATTAGCAACCATTTCTTTAACCAAGAAGCATTAAGCTGAATACATACAATGATTAAGATAATAACAGAAGGCAAGAGAGAAGCCAAAATTAGTAAGATGTAGTCTTCATCATTAAAGAATGTATAAAATGAAGCTACAGAAGAGAAGGAGGAATCAGGTATTTACATGATGAAATTCAATAAAAAAAGGAATTAAGGAAATAATAACTAAGCAGTGTATTATATAAGTAAGATTTCAATAGAACAACAAAGGCCGGGAAGGGCAATTGAAGTCCAAATCACAGATGTAGTGTTGGGGAAGAATAGGGAATGCATGCCAAATTCAAAGACCAATGAGATGTGTAGCAGGTTAAAACATCCTAGGGGTTCACACGGAAAGTTGTAACATGATATGAGGTTGGATGGATGGGTTGAGGTCAGATGGTGACAGCCTTAAATCCCCAGCAAAGGTGTTTGTACATCATGCTGCAGGACTGAAGAGCTGTTTGAAGGTTTATGAAATAGACACAATTGAATCTGACTTGTGGAAGTCACCCTGGCAGTGCAGTGAACAGGGATGAGAAAGACCACTTAGATAAAATCCTCTTCCTACCTTTGGGAATATCTGACCATGAATTTGTCAATGTCTCACTTTTCAAACTAATGTTCCTCTTCTAATCTTCCCAGAATGTCCTATACACATGATGACCTTCAGTGGAAATACAATCATTCTGCAAATTTGCATTGAGCCTAGAAGAAAGAAAAAGTAACCTCAATAATGCCTAGAGAATTATAAGATGTAAAGGTATTTATCATAGCTCTGGGGGCAAAAATATGGCCCTGGGCAGCTTCTCCATATCAGCTCTTACAAAAAGTCAGTGCTTGCAATATTGTCACATCATTTATCCCAACTACACATATCAGGGTCCTACGAAAGGGGTTGCCCAGGGCACAGAGATTCTGATCCAGAGTTTCATTGGCTGGCTTTATCTAGCAATCCAAATAATAGGAAACCCTTCTTTCTCAGTAGAGTTATTTTCATACTACTTTGGGCTCACTTCTTGGGCCAAAGTTGACCAGAAAAACAGTAATCAGTATTCTTCCTTGTAGCTACCTTAAGTTTTTAAAGTGTGCATTTTTCAGGCCTAATAACCTTTGACACTCATCAACATACACCCACTTGAATGATAGCATCCATAGAGTCTCATAAAGCCTTTTAATAATGTAAGATTGAACTAGATAACTTATACCTGGACTTTGTGAATGACAAAGAATATTTTGGTTAAAGAGTAATGAAATATATCATTCATTCACACTACAAAGGAGGGTAGATCAAACAGATGCAATTCTCCAGATGCTCATAGTTTGAAGAAGCCTGCCTTTTAGTTTTCCTAATTCTTTCCTTGAGTACCCTTAAAGACCTGGTTATTGATTTGGTTTACATGGCAATTCT
Source organism: Acomys percivali (assembly GCA_907169655.1). Classification (NCBI taxonomy): domain Eukaryota; kingdom Metazoa; phylum Chordata; class Mammalia; order Rodentia; family Muridae; genus Acomys; species Acomys percivali. The sequence continues at coordinate 38,533,939 of OU015742.1, forward strand.
GGCCACTTATTACAGGTTGTATTTTACTTTAGAGGAAAGTAAAACATAATAAAAGAAAAGAAAACATTATAAGCCATACAGAAAAACCTCTTTTCTGTGTTTTTCCACCACACAACAGTGACTTGCCAATCGCAAAATATCTGCTGAAGCCCAGGTCATCACCCTGTTAGCTGGATTTGTTGGGGAGGCTTCCCCAAGCCAGGACCAATAATCACTGACAGGCAATGTAGACATCCTTGACAGGTTCTGGGAATGAATTACCTTAGTTAGAAACTCACCAAATCTTAGCCATAAATTACTCTGGCAGTAGCCACTAGAGCAAGCCAGGCTCCCATAAAGATCTGTTTCCCTATTTAGAGGTCTCTCGTGTGCCCGGGGCTAAAAACCCCTGGAAGGGGCTATGATTATCAAAAGCTTTCTGCTTTTCAAGTACGTTTTCATTCTTCAAGTACATGCTGGCTGAGATAGTGTAGTATACGTCAAAGACAAGCTGGCTGAAATAACACTAAAAATCTTGAGGAAAAACAATTCTCTGTTGATAAAATCCTTTTCCGTTTACAAATGTTCTCAGAAAGAAGACTAGTAAGTAAATTGGAGTTCAGGGTAGGATATGATAGAGGTATCTCTGTCTTCCTTTTGATTAAGTACTATCAACAATAATTTCACAAAGGCTTGTGTGTCACTAAATTAATCATTGCACAAAACAGTTATGCCCAACGGTGGTCAACCTAGAGCACAAGGCATGCTGGATTCTGTATCTGTGGAGTCAAGCTGTCTAGAAGAAAAGCCCCTAGCTATATGGGACTGCTGATCTGTGAAAAGGGTTAAAAGTAAGTTGCTGTGTCTATAAGAGCTAAATGTCAAATCCTGAGGCCTTTGTACTAAGGGAAATATTTCAATATTATTTCCTTAATAATTTTATATTGCATGCTTTCTGAAATAATGAAGTTAGTGATGCAATTTGTGTTTAAACACACTGAATAGAATAAAATATACTTCAGAATTTATTCTACCTGTTTCTTTTAGATGTTAATGTGTGAAAGCCAAGCTGCTTCCAGTGTCTACTTTATTTGCCTTCTTAATGCGAATTAAGCATTCTTCCTAAGTAGATATTAGCCAAATAATACAGGTTAACCATACTACAATACATAGACCTAAAGGAACTAAATAACAAGGAGGACCCCTGCAAATCTTTAAACAACAATTTCTCAAAGACTTTGTACATATGAGATGGATATAGATTAAATTGTTAACTTTATGAATATATTCTAATGAAACAGAGTTGTCCTCCTGAGATATTATTGAGAGTTCATAAAAGTTTATAAAAATTCTTGTATGTGGTTCTGGCAAGATAATTCAGCAGGTAAAAGTGCTTGATGCTAAGCCTGACCACCTGAACTTGGTTGGCTGGGAACTGCATTGTAAGGAGAGTACAACTCCCACACACTGTTCTCTGACCTATGTACACAGCCCTGACTTGATCATGTACCAGCTGCCAATATACTAATTAAAGAAAAAGTAATTTAGAAGTTCTTAGATTTGGGGGCAGGAGATATGACTCCATGGTTAAAAATACATACTGCTATTGCTGAAGACTCATGTTCTGTATCTAGAACCCATTTGAGGTGGCTTAAAATTGCCTGTAACTTCAGCTCTAAGAGATTTGATGCCTTGCTCTGGCCTCTTCATGCACTTACACTCATGAGACATAGTCCCACACAGACATACACACATAATTAAAGTAAATCTTTTGAAAGTTTTTATATCGTCTACAAAGTTGATTATTTGGAGACACACATAGCACCACTAAAACAAGTGTATTGAGAAATATTCAACATCCTAAATATTAATGTTAATAGTGTTTATTTTTCAGTGGTAGAATTGTGTATGGTTTTTTTTATTATTTCCTTTCTGTGCCCTGAATCATTTAATTTGTCCATAAAACATATGATACTGAGAAAGTATATGAGAAAGAAGTGAGAGACAGAGCAAAATGGACAGAACAGAAAAAGAGAGGTTGAGGAAAAGAGAAAAAAATAAGGAAAGAAAGAAGAGAGAACAGAAAGAGATTCAACTGCCTCAGCCTACAGAATGTTCCAGCCATGGTCACTTCAAAAAGAAATGTATGTTTTATTTTAATTAAAATATAATTGCATCACCTCCACATTTTCCTTCCTATCCCTAACCTCTCCATGTCCTCACCCATCTTGCCCCTTCTAAAAATGCATGGCCAGTGCAATTAGTGTATTTGTATGTACATGATTTCATGACTGACCAGTAGGTATTGGATAACCAGTTAGTGGCCTCATCCCTGTGGAAGGTTATTTCACCTCCTCTCAGCATTCTTCAGTTGACTTCGTTCTTTTATATGGGTAGGGCACCACAAAGATCCCTCTCCCATGTTAGCATGTCTACCTGTGTTGTACTTGTTTATGTCTTTTTGACCCATCCATATCTGATACCACTCATCCTTGAAGCCTCTCTGTAGCTTTATTTCCACTATACCTATGGTAGAGGGCATGATATATCAATGTCACCAGCATGTGTCCAGCTTACAAGAGCCATCACCCAAAGGCAGTCACATACTTTCTAAGCAAGCCTCTGACAAGTAACAAATCTAAATCCTGAGGCTGTGGCTGGGACAAGTTATGTGTCCATTCCCAAGATGCTGAAGACTAGAAAGGGTTCAGATTTTGTGATTTTATTTTTATTTTTATTTTGGATAGTGAAGTATTTGCATATTCACAGTGAGATTCCTTGGGGCATGAAATCCATGTCGAAATATAAAATACATAAGTTTTCCATCAGTCTGGTTAGGATACTGACTGATCAAAGGAGAGGGTGTTACTAAAGAGGGGAAAGCAGAAAGTATCCAGTGCTTGAAACAGTTGCTCACAACATGTTACCAGGGCATAGAGTAGGCACAGTGAGCCAAGTGGCAGGCAGCAAGCTGGGAGAGAAAAGGCATCTCTATATTTAAGACATAGAAAAAAAAGTGACATTCTCTATTTACTCATTTCATCTAGCCTGTGAAGACCAAGGTCAATACCAAGACATCAGCACTAGGTCTTGTCCTCTGGAAGCCAACATCAGATAGATGTTTAACAGTCCAGGCATGAGGTGCTAGACATGCAGTCATTTTGATTGAATGAAGGATATTTGTTGCCTGTAGCTGCTGAAACAAATATTACAAGCTGAGTGAGCTAGAAAAGCAGAAATATATTAGCTCATATTTGTAATAGCTGAGATGCCTAAATCAAGCCTTTAGGGAGTTTCTTCCTCAAAGAGGAACCAAGAAAGACTCTTTTCCATGTTTCCCCTAGCTTCAGGCTGCTATGACATCTTTGTCACATTTTGCCAAAGTCTCTGCTAGTGTCATTTCTTACTGTCTTCCTTATATCTCTTCTCTTTTTGGAAGAACAACAGTTAGTTATTCTACAGAATTCATGGATTTTTCAGTAAATTAATTACTGACCACAGTATTAGGAAGAATTGAGGGGATTTTAAGGCTTGCATTCAATCAGAAAATCTGCACACCACCTACAGAAGAGTTGCTTGGCTGAGACAGTTATGGACAGTTCTGTACAAGGACAATGGCTCAGGAGACATGTATGTTTCCTTTCCAGCAAGTTTGGCCTCCTGTCACCAACTTTTGAGACTACCAGCCTCCTTCATCCCATGACAGTGGCTTTTTAAAATTTAATTGATTTGTTCAGATTACATCTCAATTGTTATCCCCTCACTTGTATCTTCCCATTCCTTCCTCCCTCTCTCTTTCACCCTATTCCCCTCCCCTAGGTCTGTGACAGAAAGGAATATCCTCCCCCACCATATGGTCACAGCCTATCAAGTTAAGTCTCATCTTGGTATCCTGCTTATCCTTTCTCTGAGTGCCACCAGGCCTCCCCACCAAGAGGAAGTGGTAAAATATGGGGCACCAGAGTTCATGTCAGTGTCAGTCCCTGCTCTCCACACAACTGTGGAGAATGTCCTGTCTGTTAACTAGATCTGAATAGGGGTTCAATGCTTACTGCATGTATTGTCCTTGGTTAGTGCAGTAGTTTGAGCAAAGCCCCCTGGGTCCAGATCTGCCCGTCATGATGTTCTTCTTGCACATTTCTAGGATGCTCTGGATTCTTCTATTTCCCCATTCTCCCATAGTTCTATCATCTAGAGTCCCAATGGGAAGTCTCTGCATCTGTCACAATCTCCTGGTAAGTGAAGATTTTCATGGAACATCGTTTTTGGGCTAGTGTCCAATTATAAGTGAGTATATACCATGTGAGTCTTTCTGGATCTGGGTTAACTCACTGAGGATGATCATTTCTAGTTCCATCCATTTGCTTGCAAATTTCAAGATGTCCTTGCTTTTAATAGCTGAATAATGTAAATGTACCACAGTCTCTTTATCCATTCTTTGACTGAGGGACATTTAGGTGGTTTCCAGGTTCTGGCTATTATGAATAAGGCTGCTATGAACATGGTTGAGCATATGTCCTTGTTGGGTGGTAGAACATCTTTTGGATATATTCCAAGGAGTAGAATAGTTGGATCTTGAGGAAGCCCTATTCCCAGTTTTCTGAGATAGCACCAGATAGATTTCCAAAGTGGCTGTACTAGTTTGCATTCCCACCAGCAATGAAGGAGTATTACTCTCTCTCTCTCCACATCCTCGCCAGCATGTGTTGTCGCTTGAATTTTTGATCTTAGCCATTCTGATGGGTGTAAGATGGATTCTCAGAGTTGTTTGATTTGCATTTCTTTGATGACTAAGGATGTTAAGCATTTCTTTAAGTGTTTCTCAGCCATTTGATATTCCTGTGTTGAGAATTGTCTGTTTAGTTCTGAGCCCCATTTCTCAATTGGGTTATTTGGTTTGGTGGTGTTTAATTTCTTGAGTTCTTTATGTATTTTGGATATTAGACCTTTGTGGGATGTAGGGTTAATGATCTTTTCCCAATCTGTAGGCTGTTGCTTTGCTCTGATGACAGTGTTTTCTCATGGCAGTGACTTTTATAATTTATGCAAAGGTGCAATTGAGACAATAAACTTTCAGACTCTACTCCATTCTTCCTAGGCAGGAATATAAGGCGACTGTTTCTAGTGTAACATACTAGCTATGTTAACTTGTGTGTGTGTGTTTTTTTTTTTTTAAGACATTTGTCTTCCCTTTTTAAATAACTCTTTTGGAAACTTTTAGTAGGTGTGGCCCCCATAGACTTAAATATTTGAATGCTTGGCCACAGGGAACGACACTGTTAGGAGGTGTAGCCTTATTGGAGTAGGTGTGGCCTTGTTGGAGGAAGTATGTCACCACGGAGGTGGGCCTTGAGGTCTCCTATCCTCAAGCCACACCCACTGTGACACACAGTATTCTTCTGCTGCCTAAAGATCAAGATGTATACTCTCGGCTCCTCCAGCACTATGTCTGCCTGCATATTGCTATGCTTCCCACCATGATAATAATGGACTGAATGAGTAAAGCTGTAAGCCAGCCCCAAGTAGATGTTTTCCTTTATAAAGAGCTTCCATGGTCATAGTGTCTCTTCGCATCAGTGAAACCCTAACTAAAACAGGTGAAGATATTTATAATCCCTGACTCTTAAAAGGACTTTAGAATTAGTTATAGCAGCTCAGCCTCTCTCTGCTAATCAATTCCTTATATGAGTAAGTAGCTAGTGTGGCTTTCTATGAATCGCTAGGTACATTACATTGGACAATCCGTTAGACATTCGTTTTCCTTTTTCAGCTAACTTTTTTCAGAAGCATTTAATAATGATTATATGACACTGTTTGTGCAGTGTCTAACATGTCTATTACCAAGACAGCTCATTACTTTTAGAATCTGGTTTTGGATGCGAATTGGTACTCACCAAGGAAGGACTCCTGGCAGTGGCCATGCAGCATCTACAGGGAATGATGCATGAGTGTTTCACTGATGGGAGTCACTCACTGCAGCAAAGCCCATGGAAACCACTGCTCACTTGGCAAGGACCTATGGTGAATTTTGGTGCTTCGATGTTTATTACCTAGATCAGTTGTGCTACAAGCTCTTCTTGCTTTCACTATGCTGTTTATACTCATAGCAATAGTTAGTTTCACTTTGTAGGTCATGGGCAAGGCCGGCATCACACAGGCTGAAAGCCCTGTAGACGATTCTGTTTTTCTCAAAATTCTTTCGAGGGGTAAAAAATATTCCTCTCCTCCCTCTACCTTTATTGATTCTCTAGATGCAACTATTAATCCTGGACATTTTGAGACACATAACCATGTGTCTAGAGAACCAGCTACAGTCACACTGAGTAAGCCTGTGGCAATTGTGGAGAGCAATGGGTCCTGCTTTCATAACAGTTCTGAGGAAGCTGTATCTGATCAGCAGAGATTTTAAAAATGGAGAATCTGTGTCTGATCAATACAGACTTAAAAATGGTTCTTGGAAAATGGTATCAGAAATTGGTTGGCACAAAGCAGGAAAAATTGCTTGGTACAATGAGCATGTCTTTGCAATAAAAAAAAAAGCATTATGACGAAAGGGGGCTATTTGATGAATGGACTTACATCCACAATGGTTAATCTGCCTCTCACCTTGGATAACTGTGTAACTGCATTTTCTGCCAGCTGACTATATGTTCATGGCCACAGGACATGCCTGGCTAGACATTTATTTTGGGCTTAAATTATGTTTTGTAGTGCAAAATAAGGTTGGCAGAGGTGATTGACACAGTGGGAGTGGGGAAAGGAGAAAGGGAAACTATTGACAGGACTTATGTAATGCTGATGTTATGATTTCTTTAAATAAAATAACCAATAATGTCACGGCTCAGGAGTGCAGGCTTGTGATAGTATAAATAAAGACAGCTCGAACTATTCAGAGCCACTTGTTTCAACGTCAAGAGGGTCCATGTCCTCACTTTTGCCAATACACACCTCTATACGCTGGGTTCAGAATTGTGTTGCTAGCAGACTCCTACTGTATCTCTACACTTGTTCCAATCTGAGTGACTGTTGAAAAAGAATGTTTATTAACCCTACTAGTAATCAAGGCAGCATAAAAGCTAGGAAAGCAGAATGTCCATCACCATATCCTATTAGAAAGCATGACATGGTTATTATAAGGCACACAAAGGGACTTAGACACAGTAGACATTCATTTCTTCATTTTCCAAATGAGAAAACAAAGCCTCAGAAAGAAAGAAGTATTGATGGCCATATAGCTAAATATTAGCAGAACATGAAAGGCTGTATGTATTTTGTTTTCATTTTTAAGCTTAAAAGAACTTGATGCTTTTAATTGAAACTTTGAACACTGTAGAAGTTAGTTCAAACAATATAAAGTAATAAATGTGTTCTTAATTTATTTGGCATGAAAATACAAAATTCCCAGTCTAAATGCTATATAAAAACAAAAGTATGTTGACCAACTTCACTTCTCTATTCTAGCTTTAAAAGAAATAAACTGTACTAGAAACATCTTGCTTTGGGATGCAACAAAACAATAAATTGATTTTCTTTAAATATGAGATTTGCTTTGATCTCTTTTGGGTGGAATTCAGTGAGAAACATGCTGGTACCTTCTAAATGAAGATGCAGTTGCTGTAGAGAGGGGAATAGTGGACACAAGTGTCATGAAGGAGAAAATTTCAAAAAATAGTTTATCTTTGAATGGAGAAGGGAAGGAAACAGAGAGAGAAGGAAGGAGGAGGAATAAAGAATAGCAAGATGATTGAAAAAGCCACAGGGAAGCATTATTTTGTGTTTATTTATAATACATACCTGTGTGTGTATATACATATATAAATGATTGAAATGAAGTGAAGCCTAGGCTGATAACACCACCTCACCAAGAGGCCATAGACTAGCTAACAAAAAGCCCTGTGCCAGGCATGGGAAATTTCCTTTCACATTTTTGATCAGTGAAGTCTAAGAGACTCCCCCCAAAATAAGGCTATTGCTATTGTTCTTGGCTGTTGCCCAGAACTTGAAAGTTAGAGCCTATTTCGGAAGACATCATGCAATTCTAACAAAGCTTGGAAAAATAGAGTCGATCTAGTTTGGAAGCTACTAAGGACTAGCTTTCTTAGTATCTGAAGGTGTCAGGTGAAAGAAACAATTATTTGATCTACCCAGATATAAAGGAAATTAGAAGGATAGAAATAGGAAAATAAGAAATCAAATTACCCGTATTTGCCAATTATGATTACACATAAGGTACCCTCCCACCACAACAAGAAGACATCTACAATACTTTCAGCAAAGTGGAAGAATAAAAAATCTACTTACAAAAATCGGTGTGTGTGTTTGTGTGTGTGTGTGTGTGTGTGTGTGTGTGTGTGTGTGTGTGTTAGAGTTACTATTGCTGTGAAAAAGCACTATGACCAAAGTACCTTGTGGAGTAAAGGGTTTGTTCTGTTTATGCACATACAATGAGACAGGTATATATCCTTTTCCTCCAGTTTTCAAAGGATAAGAATGTTTCCCTTGGTCCCCCTCAGTCACAGTCATAGGGGAGGGGAGTGAGGGGCAAATGGGAGGGAGGGAGGAATGGGAGGATACAAGGGATGGGATAACAATTGAGATGTAATATGAATAAATTAATAAGCTATATTTCAAAAAAAGAATGTTTCCCTTCTTTTTATCATACATTTTTCTGAAAAAAAAAAAAAGCAATCCTCAAATTTGTCCACATTTGCACTCCCAGCATTTGAACAAGGGAGTCTTGAGTTCAAGCCAGACAAAGCTGAATATGGAGACCGCACCACCAACCCCCGTCTCTATATTTACTATCTCACTTAGTTCTCATGAGAATTTGAGAGATTAGGAATCCAGTTTTATATCAGAAAGTGAGAAATTGAGTATTATGAACTTCTGTCCATTATCTGGGACCTCCAGCTAGAAAAGAAAGGATCCACAAGGACAGTAAGTGGCCTTTGTTGGTGTACTAGCCTCTTCTCTCTTCCCAGTGAAGCTCATAGTGTCTTGATACAAATAAGAAGGTAGGTAAGCAGAAGCCTTGAGTCCAGAGAAGAGAATCCTAAATATTACTAGATTTTTATTGTTGTTATAAAAATCTGCAAATTGGAAGTTTTTCTTCTCTTCTCAAACAACTGATACTGATTAACGCTCAAGGATTCAGTATCACACAATTATTTCTTTTCCATTTTTTTTCTTGCTTGCCCCAGACGTTTTGCCCCACCCCCATGCCCAAGCCCCATTGCTAAAGGATATCAAGTGACAACAAGATTTATGAGCAGTCCAAAGGCCACATCTGGGTCACTGAGGAGAGATCAGCAGATATCATTCATCCAGTTAGGTTAAAATCTTTCCTGCTACAGTCCAACGGAAAACATTTAGCCATCGAATTAAAATTACTGTTCATTCCTTTGTTTGTCATGATTTCATTACTACTGAGTATTTATTTTGTCATAGGAATTGTTTATATGCAAGGCATTTCACGTTGAATATGCATTGGACTTGTTTTTACAGAAATTTATTTCAGTAACAAAAGCAATTACATGTATGGTGGCCTATATACCACAGGTCTGCATCTTAAAGGTAGGTCAACTATTCTTTTCATTGTGATCATCAACATGATCAAATTCATGAGGAGGAAGTCACTGTTGGGGCTAAGCAGGGAAAGAATATTTATTCATCAAAAAAGTTTTCATGTTTGTTAAGCAGTGGTCAGCATGTGGTATGACTCTCCTTTCTTGGTGACAAATGTTGTCAGGGACCAGGTTCCTCCCCCCCCCCCCCAGTGTTTGTTTATATAGTTAGTGAATAAAGACTTGTCCTTCTGGTTTTAGAAGCAGTGGGTATTATATACAAAAGAAAATACTAAAATACTTGAAGTAGAATTCCCACTTAGCATTGTAAGACTTACAGAATGAAATGAGAAATACTATACACATTCTATTGTCCAAACCCTTTGTTTCCATGGGAGAGTGGAATAAAGCTACCAAGATGTCTAGTGCAGAAAAATCAATCCTCTTTAAGAACAAGCAGTCTTACTTAATGATGTTAAATAAAGAATCAGATTATTTAACGCAGTGAACAGCAAGGTTGTAATCAGGTGAAACAAGCAAAGTGAATTTAGATGGGGACACCTCCATTAGGTCCCACTGTATTCTCAAAATAGATAGGACTCCACTTACAGTAGTTTGACAAAAGTCTCTTGACTTTATCATGGTACCCAAGCACACCAATGCAACCATTCTGTTACCCCCAACAACTTTTCCAGCACTGTTCAATGAGTTAGATGATGAACCCCACATTTTTCACAAAATAAGCCTATGTTAAGATAACTTTCCCATCTAGATTAAGGTAAATGTTCTGATCACATTTCAGGAAGTTAAAATATGACAGTTATATATTAAATGAATAGCTAACTTGGTGTATTTTCAATTTTTGATGAGTTTTTGAGATGTAACCTCAGGGTAATCTGAGAGGTCCCTGTATGTGATGTAGTCAAGTCAGGAACACGTCTAAACCCTAATCTGTTTGCTGTCACCCCCTTCAGGCTCATCCACAAGGCCTTGCTTGTACCAAAAGAGAAATCACATCACCTAGTTGCAGACACATATGGTCATGGAAGACTGTCTTAACTATTTTCCACTACTCTCCAAGAATCAGTGTTCTTCCAATTCTATGGCACAATAATATGAAACTGGAGTGGCCCCGTAACTGAAATCAGTGGCTATGCATTTACTTAGTATTTGGTTTTATAATTCTCACAAATAGAATTGAAAATGGATGAGCCTTCACAACAGTCATCTAAATTACATGTCTCAGACAAATGTCAGTTATTAACACTTAAAATGACTACAATTTATTTCACACCCAATTATGTGAACCGTGTCATTTTTATTTCCACTTTTCCTTATCTTTTTTCTGTGTACATTGTTTTTTAAAACAGGTATTTGTAGGGGAATGTTAGTCCAGCAACATGGCTACTCTGGAAAGGGATCACATCCAAAGACCTAGTTCTGTGTGGTCAGGCTGGAATACAGACACATCGTTAATATACATCTTTAATCTTTTTGGCTGGAATACACACATTTAATCCCTCTGGCTGGAATTAGCACATACCTTTAATCCCAGATCCCAAACAATGTCACCTAATCGAGGAACAGACAAAGTGATGAATCTGAGAAAGACTTGACAGAATGAATCAGAGATGGGATACCCCAACTCTCAGAACAGGAGAGAGGAAAGAGAACAAACAGGAAAGAGAAGGTACTTAAGAGCAGTGCAGAGTGGAGGAGAGAGCAGCACAGGAACACAATAGAGTTTGTCGAGACCGTAAGTAGAGTTCAGGAGTGCAAAACAGTTCAGCTGAGTGCAATTTAGTTCCTTCAGGTCAGTGTGTGGAGTTCAGAGGCAGTTTTTCCAAGCAGAGAAATTCAGTGAGAAGCAGGGAGAAGCCAGTTTTAATCAGTCTGCTTGGAGAGGAGTTTTGTGCCAGAGAGCTGAATTGAACCAGGAAGCTAGAGTTCAGAAAGAAGTGGAAAGGGTAAGGTTATTCAGCAGTAAGTCTCAGAGGCTGAAACATTCTAGACCTAGGCTAGCAGACAGAGACTGGAAGCTGAAGCCATCAAGGTCCGGGCTTACAGAAGATTAAATTGTATGGAGGTTAGAAGCTTCCAGGCCTAGGTCTAGGGACATTTAGATAAAAATACTCTGCGCTGAGCCCAAGCCATGCATTTGTAAAGCTTAGGCACAGCTCTTGCCTCATACCCTCATCTGAGAGAATAAAATCATTTACAGTTATTAAGACATCAACCTAGCCTGGTGTGGTGTCACACATCTGTGATCTCAGGATTTGGGAGACAGAGGTAGGCAGATCGCTGTGAGTTCGAGGCCAGCCTGGTCTACAAAGTGAGTCCAGGACATCCTAGGCTTCACAGAGAAACCATCCTGGGGCTGTTGGGGGTGGGGGAACTCAACCAACTGAACAACAACAACAAACAAACAAACCAAACCAAGCAAAGACATCAACTTGATGAGAGTAGAAATCACTCTCTTTGGCACCTAGAACAGTGCTCAGATTATTTTGTTTGCTTGTTAATAAATGCTAAATACATGAGTATATAACAAAATAGTCAATAATTACAATAGTCAACATCATCATCATAAAAATAATAGAAAACCCCCATGAGAAGTCCCACAGGCTAGCACTGTGCTCAGGATTGACACATAGCATTTTGTGCTACATAGGAAGCCACTAGGGTTACCCGCCAGTGTTGTATTTTTTTCTAGGAAGAGTACTCAGCTCAAGGTTGGAAGTTGCAGCATAAAATGGAAGCCCCTTCTCACCTGAAGGCAAAAGAGAAACTTTGTTTTGTATAAAAATTAGGAAAAGGATCTTTCAGGGTATTATCTCCGAGCCGACCCTGCCTTGGGTTGAGCCCTCGAGGCGAAAGGCGAAGGAAAAAAGAAGAAACTGAGACCACATATCATAGCAACTGTAGAGCAAACCTAGCCTGAAGATCTTTCTGTCTTTTTTTTTTTTTTTATCTAATTAGCTAATAAATTCCCTCAGTTGCTTGATTGAGTTTGGAGAATAGGTTGCTTTGATGTGAAAGTATCTTACTGAACCCAGGTAGGTACGATTTGGTAACTACAGGGTTTTAAGCTGTTGACTCTCTCTTTGCTTCTATTCCATCAAGTGAGAACACCAGACAGGAGCTCTGGATCTGTGGTGGGGATCAAGAGATAATGTACGTATGCACACCATGCACAGTGCCCTATACATAGTGAGAAGTCTTGGTCTGATCTGACATTGTCCAGGAAGTATTGCAGTAAAGGACAGAATGGAGAGCTGTGACTATTGCAGCCCAAGTGTGAAATATTTCGTTTATTTCTCTCTGTGACTATGTTTAGATCCTTTAATTCCATAGATACATATGTGGATCTGTTGTTCATGTAAACCTCTCCTCTTTCATTATACTGTGAGCATTTAGAGTGGTGCAAAGGAGGCAGTGTCTTAGTGATGCCCAGTGCTGTGTGGGGTGTATGACAAGTATTTTATCGAATCTGGTAGAATTGAAGGACTAAGTTGTGAGAAAGGCACTTATTAAAGAGGAGAGACAGAGGCGAGTGGGAAAAAAGACAGAGCCCATGGGCTAGGTCAGGAGGTAGGTACCAGGGGGCGGGGGGGAGAGGTAGGAACTTGGCTGGATAGATCATGCTCAAAAAGGAACAAGTTAAATAATAATAGAAATCCAACTTTTGTTTACAGTGATGGCTATGGCATTTCTTTTATGCAGTCAAGCACTATATTTTCACACTGATTATAACAATGACAAGGTCTGGGAAAAACATTTGCAACATATATGTATGTGTGCCTATACCTCACAGTGAACTTTCCTCAAGAGGGCTGGGACCAGGACACTTATGTTTATGCTACATAATAGACTGAATAAGTAAGCATTAACTGGAATTGTTTTACCAAATGTTACTCTTCACTGTACAATATAGCTCTAACTGTATCCTGTGAAAATGGAACAGCTCCAACAGAGAAGAGAAATGAGTTGCTTAAAACCCCAAGTTAAATAAGTAAAAAGTGTAATAAATATCCTGAGAGGATCTAAAAGGAGTTTCAGAAAAATTTTATTATTTTCCACCCAAAGTTGTGTTGAGAGAATAAAGCAAGTATCAGTGCTTCTCTTTGAGCATGAGTTAGTCATGAGTTACATCACGTAGAGATTTGGCAATAGCGTTATTTATGATTCAGCAGGAGCAATAATGCTCCAGGCACATGGCTAGCCCTGAGGACACAGATAAATGAGGCATAAATACAACCATCATAGAAATGATATTTTCTTTATTATTTCACATTACTAATTGAAGCCAGTCTACAATCTAATTTAAGTGAAAGATGGAAATAACAAAAGGCGAGGTCATTGTGAGAGTTCTGAACTTTTATGGTAGTGGTGGCTCTCCTGGAGTTAGTCTACATTGAGCCCTATCTTCCACACAGCACATGAATATATTCCATATCTGTGATGTGATGGTCCAGTACTTCCATGTAACCCCCCCATCTGCTCCATTAGTGGGAGTATGTTCTCCATTATGGATATCTGCAATGTGTATATAAATCTAACGCACAATAGGAACACTACTCCACTTCCCTGAGCAAACCCAAGGGGAGCAGGTGTGTACACAGAAATATCTGCTTCCAATTTGGACCCCATGCAGGAAGTGGCTTGCAGTGCTAGAGGGAATTTAGATAATTTTTTCACCTCCTCCCACAACCACTCCATTTATTTCTCCTCATTTGCCAAGGCTCCTGAAAAGAGAGAGAGAGAGAGAGAGAGAGAGAGAGAGAGAGAGA
>OU015742.1:38553376-38578823 GCA_907169655.1 Acomys percivali
ACACACACACACACACACACACACACACACACACACACACACACACAGAGACACATCCCACAACTTTTTTTTAGTATTGGCGTTTTCTATGAGGAGGCTGGTGTGAAACCTGGGATTTGTATTTCTAACTATCTCTTAGGTTTTTTGTTTCTCTCTGGAACTTTTAAAGATTTTCGTTTACCTATTGTATTTTGAGATGGCATTAGGAAAACATCAACGAAAACCTTTTTTAAAATACAGTTATTTTATTACACATGTATAAAACAAACTATATACAGCAGGAGAACCATGTGACATCATGAGAATCATGAGTTCTATAAATGTTACATTCATAGTGGTTTGGCTGCTTGCATGTGTCCAGCTTGAAGTAAACATCTTTCCTGTATAGTTGGGTCTAAATTTCTGAATGAAATTCTATATCTATCCTATCTCAACTCTAATAAATTCTTTATCTTGATCTAAAATGATCTTATCCTCTAACCAACTAAACTTGATTGCAAGACTATACTCTCTGGCCTTCAATGTGCCCCTCAGAGACTTGAGAAGGAATAAAACTTAAATTCCTGAGTGAACCAGCAGTGGGGGGTTAGCAGCTTCCAAAATGTACAAATTGACTTAGACGGTTTACTGCCTGAACAGTCACCCAACACTCTCTATAATGTTGGTGACCACACATTTAATGTTTGTTATTGAAGAAGAACTCAGCTACATAACATTGAAAGCACTTGAATTTTCAACTACTAACAAGCAAGAAAGTGTCCTGAAATGTGATTCACTTTGTTTCTTATGAATATAGCTCTCTCTTTTTCAAAAAAGAATGCTGGTTTTTTTTTTTTTTACTGTTTTTCATTAATTTTATGAAAACTTAAATTCCTCTAAAAGGCAGACTTCTCTTCACATGGCAATGTTGATGTGACTATGTCCAATGACTTAGTAATTAATGATCACTTACTAAATCATGTTCCATTAAGGCTCTAGAACAAGGAGGTGGTACACTGTCCATAGAGTCTGCTTAGAGTAATTCTGGGAAGCATTTACATTCTTGAGAAAAAGAGAGAGAGCTGGTAGAAATACTGAACCTTCCTTTTCCTCTTGCCTTTAACATAGGAAATGACAAGAAAGAAAGACCAGAGGAGGATTACAGAGAAAAACACTTGTGATTTTCACTGAACTGGGAGCAGATGCCAGCAGTTAGCTTTCGTGGTTCTTAGTTCTGAGGGAGCTCACTCCTTTAGCTCTTTGATCAGGTATGCTTTTCTTTGCAGCTGTAGACATTCCTGACTAATACAGCATATGAAAACAATCAGGAACTGCCTATTTCCCAGTGACATTATCAAGTCCTTGTAATAAAGGTTAATGATCCTGCAGGGCAGATTTTAAGCCCAAGTGGCAACTTGACAACAAGATACGCAAGTTCATTACTTTCGAGAATGGAAGTTGAAGGAGTGGGATGGATTTTCCATAGGAGCCAATTTGGACTCAACATAAGGAAGGAGTTTCTAAAGATTGTAGCAACCCACTAGTGGCATGTGCACACTCTGAGAGTTCTTATTCATTCAAAATGTCATGAAGAGGTAGGTGTGGTATAGAAGGAAACCTGGGATTGCACAGGAAGTGAGAAGAGATGAAGGGAAACTCTGAATGATGTGCCCTGATGTTCCAAGGTCAGTCTTCAATAATTGTAGCATATAGTAATGAGAAATACATACATTTGATGTTTATCTATGTTTCTGGCCCAGAGCTCTTTAACATCTTTGAATTTCCTAAGTGCTGAGAGCAGCAAAGATGAATGGAATATCTTTTGTTGTTTGTAACTGGTTTCTTTCCATTGCATATTAGTTTATTTTAATGAGAGAATGTTGGAAAGTCCCCATAACCACAAGTTGGGGTCTGGTTGTCAAGGGAACCAATCGCATGGCTAGAAAAGTGGCTTGAGGGCCTCCAGGATGACTTTATCCTCGGTGACCAATGATTCAATCAATCATTCCTACATAAAGAGAAGCTTCCATAAAAGTTCAAAGGAATGGGATTTGGAGAGCTTCCAGCTTGCTGGTCACATGGAGGAGCTGGGAAGTAGAACCTGCTCAACGATCCTGGCAACTTTATTCCTTGGCTCTGTGTGCTTTCTGTTTGGCTTTCATAACAAATGGGAAGACACAAATAAAGGACTTCTCTGAGTTTTGAGAACAATGACAGCAAACGATTAAATAAGAGAAGGGGGTTTATGGGAACCCTAACCCAGCTGGAAAGACATATAGATGTCATTGGTGCTTGAAGCAAGGTGCTGGTCTGTAGACCGAACAGTTCACCAGTGGAGTCTGCATTATTTCTAGGTGTTTAATTGTCATAATTGGATTCTGGGACAGATGAACAGTTGGTGTCCAGATCCTGGAGGATCAGTTTACATGGGGGAAACTTACACTGCTTTGTGTTGAAATGAAGTACTGAGGGATCATTAAGACACAAACTTTAGAGAGAAATGGTTTCCTCAAGAGAAGGAAATGAGGGAGTTTTTGTTTTTGTTTTTTAAAATAGGGTCAGGCTTAAAATAAAACAGTACTTACTTAAAAATATTAACCCTCAAATTCAAGTTCCCAGAGCACTCCAAGTCCTTAAATCTGATTATATCAGACAGTTATTCATAGGGGTGGGGAAGCCCTATTACTTCAGGCAGATAACTACTCACAAAATGAGAGAAACTTGTTGACTATAAGGTCTAGGAAAGATGCACTCTATAACAGCACACATACTTCTGAACATGGTGTCAGAGTATACTCACAGAGGACTAATAAAGGTGTTGAGTAGATCTGCTAGGCAAATTTTAATTTGGACAAATCAAGACACTCTTCACTGGTTGCTGAAAATTCCCTATAAATATTTACAGTTACAGCTTTAGATGATTATGTTCATCTAAAACATTATAGAAAAGTCCGCTATGTTAAGATGTGATTTAAAAAAAACTTTTAGACAAAAACAAATCTGATATTTAGTGCTAAAATCAGAGCTTTGCCAAGAATGGCATAGCCACACATCTTTCTGCCCACACAGAGGGGAAATGGCATGCACCTCTCAAGTTTCATGAGTCACTGGATACCTGAGAGGGAGAACATGTGACCCGGGCCATTCTGGAGGAGTCAGAACACATTTTGAAAAGATAATTGTAAGGAACCAGTCACATTTTTCTTGTTAGTTAAAACAAAACAAAAGTTACTTGTACAATGTTTGAATTGTTTTCTGCTATAATCTGACACGCTTTGTGGAATGTGAACATGAATTATATCAGGGTCTCCCATTGGGTTGCCTGAACACTAGTAGACAGAGGACCAGGTATTCTAGGGTCCAAGAATGAGCATCATTGTGAACTTGGGTTTCACAAAGCTTCCAGGCTCATGGGCATGCACATTGCACATGTAAAAGGTAACAACATATGAAAATACTGTTGTCTTCTCAGTTTAAGTTTGTATGACTTGTCTAGCATTTACTGAAAGATAAAGTGATTGTGCTATTGGCTCTGATTTCTGTTAATAAAATAACACAGTGCTATTTACAACTCTGTGCACATGAGTTAAATTTATAATTAATACAAAATTTATTTTTCAAAGTCTGTTATATATATATATAAATATATATACATACATACATGTAGTTAGTGTGTGTGCACATATGTGCACACTTGCATACTATGGAGCATTTGCAGAGGTCAGAGAACAACTTCTTAGAGTCAATTATTTCCTTCCTCCATGCAGATCCCAGAGATTAAACTGAAGTCATTGAGCCTGGAATCAAGTGTTTTTACCCACTGAACCATCTGCCTGACCCTTGACAAATATTTATAATGAAAATTCCCTACGCAACTCTTGTTGCCATTTAAAGTCCCAGTTTTATGTTTATGTCAATGATTTAATTTATTTTGATATTATTAACTAGTTATGAACACAGCACTAATAAAATAGGCCGATTGACTCTTCCATAAAGTCTGTTTTTCAATACAAAAGGTTTGTTTTGCTGCAGATGGGTAACTAATGCTACAACTGGCTTTGGCAATATATCAGTCTGGAAAATTGATTATTCAAGAGAAGGTCCCCTTCCTCCCCCAATGCAAGCTATTTTCTTTATGCCGACACTCCTAACTCAACATTATTCCAAACCCAAGCCACTCACATTGCTTAGTCATGCTGTTATGCAACCTAATGTTGCATTCCATCTGGAATTCAGTAATATAATAGGATTGAAAGATACTTAATTTCTAACTTAATAGGAGTTTTAGGAATAGATCTTTCAAGGTACTGCCTACAATTCAGGATTTATCATGAAAACATATTCTGCAGATAGCCATGAGTATAGCCACTAAAACGCAAACATCTGTAACTCTCATTGCACTAAGTGTGCCTTTTGTATTCAAATGGTGGAACGTATTGGCATTCATTTGGAGAACCTGTTAAGCTTTTAAAGTTTTATACCAGAGACTATCTGGAATATGCCTTGAAGCAACTTCTGTTTACAGACAAAGTCTGTAAGATATCCAAATACCACAGTGTGAAGTGTTTACAGTTTATAAAAGAATTAAATATCAAGTCCTTTGGGTGTGCATTTAAAAATGAACATTAAATGAGTAAGGGGGAAACTGGAAAATGTTTCTGTCTGGCACATGCCAAATGAATGACTGCATTCATCTTCCATTTACAGCAGGCTTGTGGTCGCTGAGGGACTATCTCGTGGTCCATAAGGTCATGGCTGGGAATTAGTTTACTTTCATAATGGATTTCACCTGGAAATGTCATTCCTATGCAATCAACTGTATCATCCTGGGTCTCTGAGCAGTGATGCTGAACTACTGACATATGGGGAATTTTGAAATGTATTCCAACTAACCCTGACAGCCATCACTTCCCACCTCTCTTAGTTACAAATTAACTTCCAATAGTGGGTAAAAAGATAAACTTACCTATTGTGAAATACTTAATATTATAAATTGTTAGACATGATTTCTTTGTTTGGGAGAAGGGATCAGTTGACCTAGGGAGTCATGGCTAATAAAGTAACCTAAAAGCTCATTATACCAGAACCTCCTGCCAAATCAAGCGTAGATGCTACCTTCTAGGGAAAAAAAAAAAATCACCGTTACAGGATTTTAAAACAATGTTGAATAAAAAGAAATAATAAACTTTACCTGTACAGGGTTTATTTAATTCAGATTTTCCTTTGTCAAGATTTGTATTTCAATCTTGCCTGGAAGTAAAATAGAAATAGTACATTTCTTCAAGAGTAGAGAAATATCCTATTGCTTGAATGATTTATATGCAGTGGAAAAGTCTCTGGGTGGCTTTATCAAAGCACAGCCAAAGTCATCTTTGGCAGATGTATTAGATGAGAATTAAAAAATGAATTTGGAAAAGTCTATGTGAAAGATGGCCAAGATACATAGATCTATGCTACTGTGATTATTAATGGATGTTCTCGCTTTTCCCTCCATGCACACACATTGTTTGTTTGTTCGGTTGTTTGTTTGTTTGTTTGTTTTTTAATATTGTCTGTCTTATTGTTGGTTTGGAGTTTGTGTACTAGGTATGATCAGATAAAAGCAAGCTTGATATTTATTCTTGGCTTTGTAATTTTTTACTTTTATTTTTGTTCCTGGAATATTATAGAAAGTAGATGAGGGAAAACTTGGGAATTTTGTAAGGCGACAAGAGTAATTAATGTAAAATGTTTGGTAGTGTAAAGATAGAAAAAATGGCAGCACTAATCAGTTCTAATGAAGGGGAGTCAGCATGATTGGACAATTACTGAAGTTTAAGGCTAGGTATTCAGGAGACAGCTATATATAACTGAGTGACATTTTTGAGTTCTTTGTGTGTGTTGGGGATAGTGATGAAATTTGGAAACTCAAGAAAACAGTATAAGTCTTGAGAGCACAACCTGGTATACAGTATATCATACTGTTCCAAAACCCCATTAAAAAAGAAAGAAAAATTAAAAGTTAAATCTTTTCCATAAGGGACCTGCAAAAGTTTAAGTGAAAGTCACTTCCGGTAATGCTCTTTAGAATCAGACAGCAAAGTGGTCACTGTTTGCCAGAGAGGCCCTTGAATTGACAAGAATCTTTTCCGCTAGTAGGTACAGATATAACTGGACTCAAAACGTCGTCTGTGCCCAAACTGAATTAGAATTGGAGTGTACAGCAGCAGAAGGTAGAGTAAGAGGCAGTGTGTGATCTTTCAGCTTTAGTTTGAGGTTAATGCTTTTCATTTGACAGGAATTCAGAGGAGGAGTACACTGGGAATAGAGGAATTGAAGGCAGCACTGGAGGTGGAGAAGGGGGTGTTGCTGTGGAGAGAGTGAGCTGGCAGACCCAAGCCCATCGGGTTGATTTCCAGCCCACTCTGCCCCTTACCACTAAACAAAGTGTACACTGGGAGTGGATGGGAATGAAGAATCAGTATTAAGAATTGTTATTGGTTGGAAAGCTACTAACCTGCACTCCCGCTATACTCAGGTAATCAACTTTATTCCTTCCCAAGTCTCTGATGGGGCTGTAGACCGGGTAGTTTAGTTTTACAATGAAGCTGAGTTGTTTAGGGGTTAAGATATTTTTAGGTCTAGATAGATGTTTTAAGTGGATAATGACAAGATGTGATGGAGATCGATTTACGTTCAGAATTTTAGACTCACCAAGATAGGAAAGATGTTTTCATCAAGGCTATCAAATACAAATAGCCAAAACACGAAAAATGTAACATTTATATAATTCCTGAATGTGTCATGGTTCTTCTTGCTATATGTAGTTTATTGTATATATCTGTAATAATATAAATGTATATGCAAAAATAAAAAAATAATAAAAAACAGAATTGCTATTGGGAAGAATGGAGATTAATGACGTCTTAAAAAACCAGGATATGTGAACTAATCATTTGAAGGAGACTGGTAAATGGTATGTGTCAAGGGCAATAGAATTAGGGAGGGATTCCATTTTGTATTTGAAAAGTGCCTTGTAGGGCACATTCCTGCACTGCCAGCCCTCAGGAACACTGCAAGTATGGGGCTAATCTGGTCTACGAAGTGTGAGCATGTCTTAACCTTGTAAACTATACCTCCTCCCAAGGTAAGGCCAGTATATATATATATATTTTTAAGTTTATAAGAATTGTTTTCCATTTATGCCACTAATTTATGTACCAAACATCTTATACCTTCCATCTGTTTTCAGGTGTAGACATGTCTAAAAATTGATTTTTGGGGGCTGGGGAGGTTGTTCATTGGGTAGAGTGCTTGCCATGCAATTGTAAGAACTAAAGTCAAATACCATAGAAGGCACGTGCAATCTCAACACTCCTACAGCAAGAGGGCCAGGGAAAGGAGACTGAAGAAACTTTGCAGGCCAGCTAGCCTGATAACATATAGTAGCAAACAAGAGACATTTTTCTCATGGGAGGTCCAACACCTGAAGTTTGACTCTGACCTTTACATCAAGAGAGCCCACCTTTTCACACACATACATTGCTATATATTTCACAGCAATACTTCAGGACTAAATTTTAATAGCTCTTTTCTTGACATGCTAGGTATAACTGTATCACTGTAGGTATCACCTTGTTGTTTGTAAGGGTTCAATGGCTAGTTAAAATGCCACAGGATGGTCTGCCTGGCAACCACTACCTTTTAAAGTCCTACGAAGGATGAATTTAGTACTCAACCTAAACTTTGAAAAGTTATTCTGTGATGAGTCAAGGCCCTCGATGGATGCCAGCAGCTTGATTCTGGACTTCTGAGCTTCCAGAACTGCTTACAAATATAACTTGCAGTGTTGCAAATGCAGGAGACTATGACACCATTCTATCTTTTGCCATATAACTCTCAGGCACATAAAAACATGCTCTTTAGCCAATTTAAAAAAGAAAGCATAATCTTAAAATGTTATCTTAAAAACCTGTTTTAGGAAGGTCTTAGTAACATTAAATGTGATAGTATTTCAATTTGTTAAGCAAAGGAGTGAAAATGTTTTTTTAATAAAATCTCCAGTCATAACTATGTTTTCTAAAATTGTTGATTTTACCTTTTTACCTAGTTTTATTTATAATCAAACTTAACTCTCCAATTGTCTAGACTTGGAGGGGACTGGGCAAAGCTATGGAACCCAAGGAACACTTGTGAAAGTAGACATGAACAGGTGTTGTGCACAGAGAGGGTAGGGCAGTCTTCTGAGCTACAGAAGGAATGGCCCATTGGGTAATATGCAAGCCAGTCAAAAGAATATTAGAGGTGTCCACTATTGGTAATTGCTATCCCCTTCCTGGTTTCTGAACTCAAAATGCTCTGTGGCATCCACAATACTCACATCTTTAGTTTCCCCAAAACCTTTGCCACCCAAACAGACACAGTAACATAGAGGAAAACCCAAAAAGTACTTGTTTGGCTGTCATTTGCCACTGGCAAGTTGTAAACTCAGGATGTAATTAATTCCTATTCTCAAATTTCTCCTCATAGATGTACTTGCCACCAGTGTCATTGTGGTTTGTTAAGTCACCAACCAGACACATGAGTCCTGCAAAAAATCTGTGAATGAAAGGACCTTTCTCTCCAAACCCCAAAGCATGAATTTTTATTTATTTATTAATTATTTTTTTTCTGTCTTTGCAACTGTCAAAGGAGATGCAATTGGCTGCCATGTTAGAGAACACATTGAGATTGACCATGGCTGCCAGCAAGTGATGATAGTGGCATTAGAGTCAGTAAAGCGGTCAATAACATACTAATCTAGAACATTATTATTCAAAGTGTATTTTCAAGGACATTATTAAGTCCTTTAGTGCTTGGAAATGCATGTGTTAAAAATGGCCATATTTAGCTTGGTGGTGGTGGTGGTGCATGCCTAATGCCTTTAAAGCAGCACCCAGGAGGCCGAGGCATATGGATCTCTCTGAGTTCAAGGTTAGCCTAGTCTACAAAGGGAGTACCAAAACAGACATGACTGTTACACAGAGAAACCCTGTTTAAAAAAAAAAAAAAAAAAAAAAAAAAAAAAGATAGATAAATGAGGGCATATTTTGACATTTCTAGTCAAATTAGCTGATGCTGAAATGAGATTAAATAAAGGACAGGAAAAGAAAACGATTGAACTTTACAATTGGAGTGAATTTAAGTGTGAAAAAATGAAATTGAAAAAAATTACGAAGTATGATACAATTAAATAGAATTTGTGCATACATATACAAGAGTATAAATCTTGAGGGTTAGTTAATCTTCATTATCAACTTGACTAGGTTTAGATTCACCAAGAAAACACCTCAAGGTATGGTTATGAGGGCATTTTTAGAAGTTTCAGTATGCAAGGAAGACCAGCTCTGAAACTGAGTGGTTAGATCACAAACTGAAGAACAACAAAAGCAACAAAAAGGCACCAGCAGATGCAGTATGAACAGCTGTCTCATAGTCCCACCATGTTTTTCTGATCATAATGGATGGTACTCTTTTAAAATGTGTAAGTCACATTTGAAGCCATTTCCATGATGCTCATCATCCTCTTTGAGGTAGGCTGGGTGTTGCCAGGAGTTAGCCTGTGCCATTGTTAATGAATCTTTAAAAAAAAAAACAAACCCATTTTAAATGCCATATTCTGTACACCTCTGAGGTTTTTGAAGACCGTATCTATTCTACCTTATCTTTCTATAGAATCATATCTATCTATTGCACCTAAGATGTATATTCTTGTGATAAAAATAGACTAATGATTGATATGACCATGACTTGATCAACTAAAAATTAATTTGTATAACTTGTTTATCTTAAACAGCCTGTAACAGTACTTTCAAAGTATTGGAAGTAAACCTTGTATTATAATTGAACCATCTGGGTACAATATATATATATATATATATATATATATATATATATATGGAAGATTAATCTTAAATTTGAATTCTTTACCACTGTATTTAAAATTAAACCTATATTGCACCTATATACAAAATTCTATACCAGTAAATTAAAAATAACCTTGAGTGACAATGAGGGCAAAATATCCTAGTTTCTACTATAGACAGAATTCTGCCTAAAAAAAGGACAAGCGTGGATGCCAAGGCAGAGTAAACAAATCCTCAATAGTTCTTGCCTAACAAATATGTTTGTCAGATACA
Organism: Acomys percivali; assembly: GCA_907169655.1. Classification (NCBI taxonomy): domain Eukaryota; kingdom Metazoa; phylum Chordata; class Mammalia; order Rodentia; family Muridae; genus Acomys; species Acomys percivali. The sequence goes on from OU015742.1 coordinate 38,563,513, forward strand.
CTGAGCCAGAAGGCTGAAGATGATGCACCAACATTATAGTTTTGGGTGACTGCTCAGGTGGCAAACTGTCTCTGTCATCTTCTCATTTAGGAAGCTGCTAACCTGCAACCCCTGTATACTCAGGTAACCAAATTTATTCCTTCTCAAGTTTCTGATGGGGTTGAAGAACGGATAGTTTAATTTTACAATTAAGCTCAGTTGTTTATAGGTTAAGATGTTTTTAGGTCTAGATAGATGTTTTAAGTTGGTAATGACAAGATATGATAGATAGTGATTTATATTTAGAATTTTAGACTCACCAAGATAGGAATGTTTTCTTCAATGTTGCCAAATACAAATAGTCAAGACACTAAGAATGTAACATTTATTTTATTTTTTTAAATTTTAATTTTATTAATTTATTCAGATTACAATTCAGTTGTTACCCCATCACTTGTATCCTCCCATTCCTTCCTCCCTCCCGCTTTTACTCTATTCCCCTCCCCTAGGTCTATGACTTAGGGAGACCTCCTCCTCCACTATATGGTCATAGGCTATCAAGTCTCTTCTTGGTAGCCTGCTTAAGGAATGTAGCATTTATATAATTCCTGATTGTTTCATGGTTCTTCTTGCTGTAGTTAGTTTATTGGTTATATGTATAATAATATATATGTATATGTAAAAAATAAAAAATATTTAATAAAAAGAAACTATTAAAAAATAAATAAAATATGTAAGTCAATGGAACCTTTTCAAGTTGTTTTTGCCAGAGCAACAAAAATCTAACACATAAAAGACTAAATGATTTGGTGGGTAACTGAATTACTAATAATAGTAACATCTGGGAATACAGGCAGATAAGGAGGAAAGAATTTTACTTCATAAGTATATTCACTTTGTGAAGATTCGCTAAGCTCTTCTCTCTGTGCATATATGTATATATGTATGGATTTTAAATGTCTATTTTATTGGTCTATTTTACCTAATTCATTTAAAATGGCTGTATAATGACTCATTTAATTGACAGCATTCTTACTCTAGTTTCTATACAAACATTTTGTATTTATTTACGTATCAAAACAGCTTTATATTCTCACATTCATTATTTCCTTGTTAGCGTGGGTTTGTTGCTAAATCAATTTTTCCAAGAGAAAGTCTCTGATAAAAATTGCACATGTAAGGGAATCCCAGCCAGGTGTGATAGCATCATGCCTTTAGTCCCAGCACTTGGGAGGCAGAGGCAGGTGGATTGCTGAGTTGGAGGTCAGCTTGGTCTTCAAAGTGAGTCCAGGACAGCCAAGACTACACACAGAAACCCTATCTCGAAAAACCAAAAAAATTAAATAATTAAATAAATAAATAAAGAAAGAAAATCCCATAGCTTATGGCATGAGGTGGACACCGGCATGCACAGTGACTTACACTGTTTTGTTTATGTGGATGGATGCATGCTGTGAAGTGGCCAATGGATGACAGGCTGCTGTTGTTCTCCTCTTCCATCTGGGCTGTAGGGATCAGCTTAGTTTACCTAGAGCTTCTACGCACTGAGCTATCTTGTGGCCCCACTTCTTCATCTTCTGGTCATTCATGTGGTACAAAGATTTCTTTTGGAACATATAATTACCTGAAGTAATGTGAAATGAATAAAGCTGAAGGTGATTCAGTCAGTGCAAACAAAAACTAATCACAAATTTTGGTGAAAAATGATTGGGCCTTTTTTTTATGACTGATTCTGACTACACCCCTAGGGATCAAGAAAGAACTGTTAAATGATTTTGTCTCATGCTTTCTCAATTAGACTTAAAAAAAAAATTGGGTAAGTAAAAGCCTTAAGAAGTCTCATACGTTGTATGGTTGTGTGGTCTGGTGTGAAGATTCCTTGGAGGCACAAACTGAAAAGTGTATTAGGTAAAAATTTGTACTTTTGACCACAAGAGTAGGGCAAACCAGACAAGTTAACAAGGCTAGGTAATTAGGTTGTAGCTCTGTGTAATCTGTATAGTAACAGGAATGATTAAATGTATTCTCATCATTCCTCTTTATTAAGGAACCTATGGATTGTTTGCAGATTTGGTCCGGGTACATATTATCTTGTTTTGATATAAAAAACAAATTTATAAAATTCATGCTTATATAAAATAACATTTAGAATATATAAGGGGTTGCAATAAAACAGAAAAATCAAACACTTTAATACGCCAAGTAATAAAATATTAGTATTTTATTTAAGCAGGTATTTAAACAACATTTCCAATGTTATGGGCACATATATCTACATTTTTACACCAAAGTTTTAGAAACTAAAATCACATGTATGAATAAAACAACATATTGACACACAACAGAAGATCAACTACATCTTGGCCCTAATTTTATGACTTCTAAAGTCTCTGTATTTTTGAAAATAACAAGGGCAATATAATAATTTGCTATTTTTTCTACAATGTCTTAATCAAGTTGTGGTAAAATAAAATTAAACTGACATCATGTTGACTTAGAGATTTTTTTCAAGAGTAACAAATAATGGAGAAATGGGAAACATAACCTGTTGTAATTTTATATTTATTCTAAATACAAAAGAAGTTTCATTTTGCTTGCTGAAAACATCTGAGTGAACGGTTTTAGATAGCCTTCCTTCACAGACTTGAGACGCATTTCTGAAGGGCAAGTACCAGGAAAGGACACTGACAGTTCTTATCGTACATTTTCTTTTGAAGGGTTTCTTCTAAATTTTCTAAGCACGTTTGAATTTCCTTTGTTGCTGTTTCTTTTATAGCCTAGAGAAGAAATAAAGATGAATAAATATAAAGAAACTATCATTCAAAACTCATTGTTTATTCAACCCATAACAATTATTGACAAGAGTTTACTCTTGTCATGGTTAATTAACACAATTTAAAATACAACAAATTCCCTGAAGTCTCCACTGCTTGGTGCCTTTCGCCTCTGTACCACTTGGCCTTTCCTTCTAAACCATCTTCATTCCTTTGTGTTAGCCTCTGAACCTTTGAACAAAAACACCACCTACAAGGGACTCCCAGTGGCCACACTGAGTTGGGATGCAGATGTATTTACTCTCTAGCATGTTCAGAGCCACCACACTTTCATATGATCCAGGGTGGTGAACATCAACCAAAGAACAGAGCAGCCACCTAACAGAGATAAAGACCAGATAGCTACACAAGGAAACACCCCAAACATCATAACTTCAGATGCCTAGATCTTGATCATAACCACCACCATGAATAGCCAAGGCAATATGCTTTCTCCAGTCCAGTAATCCTATGGCAATAAGCCCAGAAATGCAATTTAGCAAAACACAGTACAAAGACTTAAGAAATAAAAAAGCAAGCCTAATAAAGAGGATATGAACAAATGTCTTAATGAAGACTGTGAAAGCACAAAGATTGAATGAAATAACAACAACAACAACAACAACAACAAATAGTCAAAGACATGAAAGTAGAAATAGAATTACTAAAGAAAACTCAAACTGAAATAAAACTGAAAATGAAAAACTTAAACTTGGGAGGTCAAACAAAAGTTTCAGAGAGAAGACTCATCAACAGATTACAAAACACTAAAGAAAGCATTTCAGGTCTTGAAGCAAGGGAGAAGAAATGGCTAGCTCAGTCAAAGAAAATGTTAAGTCTAAAATAATCCAAGCACAAAACACACAGGAAATTGAGATACCACAACCCCCGCTCCAAAAAAAAAAAAAAAAAAAAAAGAAAAGAAAAGAAAAGAAAAGAAAAACTGAATAATAGGGACAGAAAAAGAAGAATCTCAGATCAAACAAAGGCACAGAAAAAAAGTACATATATATTTTAAAAATTAGAAAATTTCCCCAATTTAATGGAGATGCCTAATAAGGTTCAAGAAGCGTTCATACTACCAAATAGATAGGACCAGAACAAAATTTCCTCATGATACATAATAATCAAAATATTAAATGTATAAAATAGACTCAAAATTAAAACTAATCAGAAGAGATATGGAATGCCAATACACACATGAAAGAAATACATAAATACAGACGCGAAAGAAAAAGTACACCAAGAGGGTATTGCAATTCTAAACATCTATGCACCAAATACAGTGGCACCCAAGTTCAGAAAATGAACACTACTACAACTATAAAGTCACATATTTACTCCCCCGCAGTGATATTCCATTTTATATGAAATATTTATCTTTTATTAAAGTTGATACCTTATCTTTACCAATTAATTATATTTCTAATGTATTGTCTGATTTTAAAACCTGTTTAATAAACATATCCTTTGAAAGAATAAACAAGCATAATTTATTATCATAGTAATTAGCAATGTGAGAGGAAAACTCCTTCATGTTGTTCAGAAGCATATATGTTATCTAAAAAGACTCCTTTAAATTCCAAGCGGTATAAGTTCTTCCAGAGAAGAAACAAGTCTTATTAATTTGCATATGAATTCTAAGATCCAGCACAAGATGAATGTTTAGTAAATTAGTACTTTCTGAAGGGAGTCATAAGGATTACGGTGTCAGAGACAGGTCTGGCCAGGCCTTGTGGTCTGGAACTGGAGGATATAATACACTCATAGTCAAACATAAGGCCTTTGGCTGCCATGGGCTCATGTCACTCCACATGGAACTGAGGGTATGTCTGATCCTTCACTAATGTTTTTTCAACTCATCAGTGGGAGTCACAATATGATTATAGCTAGGAACAAAGCAGAGATTGTATCATAATTACATAAATGATTCAGAGGCCAAACTTCAAAACCAAAAGGGCTAAGAGAAACATTTCAAGTGGGTAGAGTTTATTTATAAAGCATAATTGATGAGCTAAGTATGGTGGCACAGGCCTGTAATCTTATATTGGGCAGCAGAGGCAGGAGCTCAAAACTAGTTTGTACCACATACTAAGACCCTTTGTCAAAAACAAAACAAAAAAAAAATTAAATATGCACACATGTATCATATATAATTGATTTACTATATACATTTAACATCTATTTCATTTATTAGTTATCTGCACTATAAGCAGTCTATACAAGAAAAAGGGTATGCAGAGTAACAAGTTGGAAATCTGGTTGTGACTTCTGGCTCTGTTTTATTTAGTATTTGTGCACTCTTGGATATGTGCTTCACAGTGCATCTAAAGTTTGCTTGTCTATGATCTAGAAATATCACACCCATTTACCACCAAATATGAAGGGAAATATTTATGAAGACATAAAACCAAGGTACTATGGCAGATAAATATGCAATTAAATGACAGATTAGGAGCGCAGACATACCTACTGTCGGTCTGTTTTGTTGCAAGAGCTTATCTCTTGAATTATCTTTTCGAATGCGTTTGGCACATCCATGATTTTCGTTGGATTTTAATGAAGCATTTGATGTAGAGCTTGTGGGAAAAAGTTTTTCTTTTAGTTAAGGCATTCAAAAATATCTTTAACTTGTGTACTATATATTGTAATGACAAAATAAATTAAATACAAAAATAATAATTGTGACATCCTGCATAAGTAATTGGAGGCATTAAAAATACTTAGTTTGGTAAATTTTGGATCTAGGGCTTTTAGGCTCTAATTTTCTTTTTCTTTTTTTAGAAGGAAAAATTGTAGATAAAGTACACATGAGATGTTTTAAAATTTAAAAACTGAATTAGAATATACATATCCTAAATATGTTCATGAAATCTGCTAAGTGGGAAGTACCAGAGTTGGTCACTTTCAAGCTCTTCTATCTTTAATTGGGAGAAAGGGAGATTTAAAAAAGCAATTACTCACTCATCCATCATTAACCTTAGTTAATGGCAGGATCTAATTATTGATACCCGAGGGAATGTAGCAGAGTAGTAACTAATAGTCTGTGAATAGTCAAGTTACTTTCCATCTTATATTCTTTAATATTATTTCACAGTATTGGTACTAGTCCTTAACATATCTAAACCCAAAAGTACATAATTTACCTAACCAGACATTTCTGAGAAAATATGTGTTTAATAATAACTATGTTTATATTTTAGGAACACTGATAGTATAAACACTTGAAGAATTTTAATAAAAACATGGGAGCATATAAAGATCCAGAAAATTTAATATTAATTAGTGGAAGAATGACAAAACTGAGACAATATAAAGTGTACTGAAGTGGGTGAAACGGAAATGAACAATGTGAGTCAACTACCTACAGTTTAGATTGACGCTTGAGCAAAGTACAGCAGTCCATACAGGCCCACAGAATACTATTCCAAGACTGCAACTGAATGGGGTCCTGAAATCAGGGATGGAATTAAGCCTAAATTATGCTTTGTTTTTCCCTAAATATGTACCTTGATAAACTTCTACTTTTTTCCCAAAGGAAGCAGCTTATGATTTCTGTTTGGAAAATTTAACTGTCAGCATGAGTTGTCTTTGTACATGGAAAATTATGCAAAGTGTTATCTGAATACCAAGCTCTGTGTACTCCAGGACAGGTGGTCTTCTAAACCTGGCCAGTAAGTAGCTCGCAAAAGGCAGCACATACAGTGTGGATAAACTGGATAAAGGAATGGCTGTCGTAAGAGATGCCCCAAGTGCCAAAGAGAGTCAGTAAGGAAAGCAAAAAACAAACAAACAAACAAAATCAAGTCATCTATATGCTTTTAATTTCCTTGGTTTTGGAAGGGCATGAAAAGATACTAAATTTACTTATGAGAAAACACTTTATGAAGTGTGAGTAACTATGCTATTTGTAAATTTATATCCTGTAGTCCAAATGCAACAAGACCATAGAAGAAAATAAGAAATTCATAAAAGTTAACTTTAGCTATCATACTTTTCTCTATATACTATTAGAAAGAAAAAAGGATAGAAAAAGTAAGACCATTTCATATTTAGTTAGCATGTTTTGTGAGTGTTCCTATGATACACAACTTAGGCTATTCTTGTATTAATGCCATTTATGATTTGTTATAGTTTTTCAAATTGGTGACTTAATGGCCGTTGTCAGTGTTAGAAAACCATTAGCTGCTATCTTATCAAATACCAATTTTCCCTATTCTTTCTCTTCTTTTGGAGACTGAAAATACACATTACCAGAAAATGTTAGGGTTCTATAGGTCTCCTTGACATTTTTGTTTTCTCTCTGTTCTTGCTTTATTTCTTTAGGCACGTTTCTGTGCATCAAGCCTCCAGTTCACCAATACTCTCTGCTGTGACTAATCCACTAACTTAGTTGACTGGGTTTCAATTTTCAGTAAAATCTATCTTTCTGGTTCTAGGATAGTTATTTGATTAATTTTAATGGAATACAGTTCTTTTGTTAATCTATCTTAACTATTCTGCTGAAATTCATCATGGTTATAATCAAAAGGTCATATTTGCTAATTCTTATCTATGTCATTAATGGATCACTGTTACTCTGACCGGTTGGGTTCCTTTCTTTAAACTATTTGGCTGTATATCTTGACATTCCATAATTTTGGCTTAATATTATCTATGAATATTTGCATACATCCCACAAAGCATATTCTAGAAATTTTAAGATTTAGTTTAGAGTTGTAAGTTTACGTTTAATTAAAATTGTTAAAATTAAGAATTGAATTTTAAGTTCAGTTTATAAGAATATGGGATAGTTTGAGACCATCTGAATTAAAGAAAGACTGAGTTGGTGTAAGATCTGTTTAAGGCTTTTAAGAACTGGCTTAGTTCTAATTTGTCCTACTCCTAATGCAGAGCACCCAAGATTTCAAGTACAATCCAGGGGCTTTTAGTAGGTCTCCTTCTTCCATATCTTTGAACCTTAATCCTTTGTACCCTAGAATGTCAAACTCTGTTTAACCCAGTGGTGTTTTAGAAGCTACTTTGAGTCTGATTCTCAACAGAACTTAGAAGATGGCAAGCCTTAAAGAACAATTTGAGTTGTTCAGTGAGAACTGGCAATCACTTAAGTAATTGTCTTTTGTTTGGCCTCTAACCTTATGCCATGACCTGGCAAGTCTAAAATAAAGAAAGGAGGTGTGGCAAATTAAAGTAGGCTTCCCGTAGCATGCCGCTATCTTGGATGTTATGGTCTCAAGTCCTGGCTACCACAGCTGCTTGCCAGTGCCTTCAATAAGCTGTTAGTTGTATTTTATTTAGCGGCTATAATTCAGCAACAATTGTAATGGTTCTTGCTTGGTGGATTAGCCTGATATGAGTTACTATCTCATGGTTAAAGAAAGTAGATTCTTCACTTCATTACATTGGGTATGTATCAAAATTCATTAAAACAATTGAACTCTAGGGACAAAGAAATTCAAGACAAATAACCAAATACTTGTCACCAGAATAAAAGTAAGAACTAACTGACACTTTGGAAGCTGGAAGACTTTTCAACTTATTTTAACTAATCTTAAAATGGGATACTTTATGTAAACTTAAGTGGAATTCTTGGGATTCCCTTAGCTCTTAGTGGAGATAGATGATTACATAAGAATTGAGAGTCTAACAATAAAATGTCATGGAAAATGTAAGTATAAAGATAATCTTATATACAAACTGGAACAGTATTGGCTAGTCATACCTTATTAAATTCCACTTCCTCTTTGCAGCAGTGGTCATTGCCATATAGGATGGCACACTTGTTGATACAGTCCTAGAATCCATAGTTGAAAATGAAGAAGACTCAAGCCTGCATATTAAGAATGAAGAATTAAAGAGAGCAAATCTGACTTATACTAAGGAAAAAATGATTTATACTTTTATAATCAGGAAACCATTGGTATTAATATATTTACGGATATACCTCCATGTAATAAAATTTCCCTCAGTTATCTTTTTCTCTTTTAAAAACACCAGTTAGGTTCTTATGATTCTTTGTATTTCTTCGGTGTCTGTTGTTATGTGGAGAAGGGGATCTGACTTTCACACAAACTCTGGTGCCCCATATCGGACCATGTCCCTTGGATGGGGAGGCCTGGTGGCACTCAGAGGAAGGATATAAGTCACCAAGAAGAGACTTGATACCCTAGGAGCATATACAGGGGGAGGAGGTCCCCCTCAGTCACAGTCATAGGGGAAGGGAGTAGAGGGGGAAAGGGGAGGGAGGAATGAAAGGGAGGATACAAGGGATGGGCTAACAATTGAGATGTAATATGAATAAATTAATAAATAAATTAATTAATTTAAAAAAAAAAAAAAACACCAGTTAAAGATGTTGTCAAGACATTCCTCTACCCAGATCTAGCCAATGGACAGAACATTTTCCACACTTGAGTGGAGAGTGGGATATGACTTTCTCACGTGGTGCCTCACATTTGACCATGTCCCCTGGAGGGGGAGACCTGGTGGCACTCAGAGGAAGGACAGCAGGTTACCAAGAAGAGACTTGATACCCTATGAGCATATACAGGGGGAGGTAATCCCCCTCAGGAACAGTCATAGGGGAGGGGAATAAGGGGAAAATGGGAGGGAGGGAAGAATGGGAGGATACAAGGGATGGGATAACCATTGAGATGTAACAAGAATAAATTAATTAAATAAAAAAAAAGACATAGCACATATCACTAGTCAGTATGTCCAGGTGAACCACAAAAGAATTAAATACTTTCTCTTTGTGGCTCCTGTGATTCTCCCTGGGATATAGGGTGACAATGAGAGTACTGCTGGGCTTGTCCCACAGCAGGGAGCTAGACTTTTTTGGGTCACAAATTATAACCATCATGGCATAGGTATTCAGAAAGTGGATGTGTCTTCTCTACTGACTGGCTGCCTGGAGTCAGTGGTAAAAAAAGGTTCATGTTTTATAAACTGACAAATAAGTATTAGCTGGCTTTGGGCCGATCTGAAATCTGTTCCAACAATGTCCTGAGCTGGTTGTGAATATGATATGGTGACCCTTCAATTTCTGATTTTGAAACAAAAATCTGATTATATCAAATCAAATGTAAATATTCTTAGTCTCTTCATAGATAATGTTATTATCCTAAAGTCTGTATTCCACAAGCCCTTGAAGTCATTGTAGCTTTCAATATATGATGGTGCCCTGCTTGGAAAAAAAAAAAAAAAAAAAAGACATTCCTCATAGTAAAGAAATGTAGAGGTATTTTTCTTCCCATATTTAGATCAGATGTTATGATGTAGTTGAATGCTTCCTTAAATGACAGTCATTTGATGTTTAATTATGCTGAATTTTGGGTATTATTCAAATGAGGTATCGATCACTAAGCAAAGTAGTGATTTAGTGATGGCTTAGGCTACACAGCATCAGAATATATAGAACAAATTAAATTCATCTTAAGGTCTCTTCTAGCTTAAGGAAGGTCAAATGACTTAGAATAGAAAATTTATTATTTTAAAAAATGGTAAGTGTATCCATACTCAACTAATATGCAGTAAACAAGCAACTTATATACCAAAGAGAGGACACCTGATCTGTCCAATATAAACAAAGAAGAGAAAGTTAACAGTTCGAAAGCCTTTGGGCGGGGGAAAGAATTGTAAAGTATTCTGTTTTTGTACCTGTTTAAACTGCTTTTGCTGCTTGGTAGTGATTCTTGTTTAGGTAATTTATTCTTCAACTTCCTGGTGTCATCACATAGAGTAAATGTAGAGTCCAAATCCTGTTCACCCTCTGTTCTACTGTTGAGAGGAGATTCTACTTTAAATAGTGCTTTCATGGAATTATCATTGGTTACATTTGCAGTATGTGGCAAAGGTCGTGTTAAGGCTGGAGACAGGTCTTGAAGAGGTCTTCTGTAGTCCTCTGGGGTATAAACAATAGGCTGAAGTTCTTTGCTGAAAGAATCATTGAGCTGTACACCTTCAGACAGTACAGACTTCTGAGTATGTTTTACTTTCAAGGAACAAGGAATTAATTTTCTTCTGGTTCTTTTATGTGGAGTAATTTTAAGCAAGTTAGGTTCACTCGAGGATGTGCCTGTGCAATAAAATTATAAAATTGAGAAGTCCAATAATGTTGCCTCAATAGTTACTCCAAAAATCTCAATAGGTAAGAAAATAAAATCCCTAGGAACATATTAGTACTTTGACAGAAATCTTTCAGAGAATAACTAAGTAGGAAAGGAATGCAATACGGTTCATTACTAACAGTTTTAACAGTAAATTTGTTGTATAGAGCATAAATTATTAATATCAATGGATACTGGGGAATCATAAGATCAAATGTCCAACCATTTCTATCCATTCCCAAGCCATTTCCGGCATTCATGTTTGTCCTGGGGTTAAGAACAAGTATTTACTATTTGTAGGTACAGATATGAATACTTATCCTACTGTCAGCATCAGCTCCTTAGAACTCAGCGGCAGTAACCGAGAAAACTCCATTTCCCTTTGTATTTGTCAACATCTCCATGAATGAATTCTATGTTTTAAAAGTACATACAATTAAAACAACTGTGACTGTACAGTCCTTTTAAGTAAGGGATTTTAGGAATCTTTCAAAGAAACACACTAAAGCAATTTTTGGTGCTTGATCAAAAACTATGAAACACATAATTCTGGTAGAACATAAAGTTCTCAGAGACCTAGAAATGTTCTACGCATTTAAGTATATGTTTCTCAAATATCTTATATTAATAACGACAGTATTTATAACACTATAATTTGTGAACGCTAATCTTACATTTGGTATTCTGCCTGCTTGATTGTAATGAACTTCAAGAGACCTGGCATGAAATATATTAACTTAGGGTATACTGTTCATAGAAAAAAATTTTGTGTTATTTCCATGCAGTTTTAAAATAAAGGAAGAAAAGCTCCTAATTGATGTTACAGTTGCTTTACTAGTTAATACTATTTAAATACTGATAGTAGCCCCTATGTGTGTCAATAAGGTCACTGAGGACTGCTAAGTTAAATGTACATGTATGGCAATTAGCAGCAGTACACGCATTATTCTTATAATGATAGCTGGCAATTACCGTCTAGGAAATACAATTTAAAAACAGGAAGAAAAAAATGATCTTCATTCTACTAAGGAATTTGACTTTTCTGAGAACTAGACAAATGAGATCTAGATCTTAAAATAATTTTCCACTCCCTTTAACATGACATTTGTCAAATTTTCCATTACCAGATATTTTTATACTAATGCCACAGTGTAAAGACAGTCACTTTTCTCCACTGTGCTGCTACCACCAATCTGGTAGCTAATAATAGCTAGAAGATTAACTTCTTTTCCCATGAGAGACACAGAGGTAAAGAAGACAGAAAACTATATTGAGGCTAGAGGACTGAGTTGGGAGTCAGGAGACTTCAATTCTATTTCTGGTTTTACCAAAGACCCAGTGAGTGACCTTGGGCAACTCACTGTAAGTAGTGTGAACATTAATAATACTTGTTGAAAAACTGAGATAATATCAATGTACATGCTATGTGAGTTAACCCAGACCAAGAAAGATACACATAGTATATACACATTTATAATTGGACACTAGCCCAACAGGGATGTCCCGTGAAAGTCTTCACTTAGTAGGAGACTGGGACAGATGCTGGGACTTCCTATTGGGACTTCAGGTGAGAGAGGTATGGGAGAATGGGGAAATAGAAGGATCCAGAGGGTCCTAGAAACCTACAAGAACATCAAGGCTGGTGGATCTGGACCCTTGGGGGTCTGCTCAAAGTACTGCACCAACCAAGGACAATGCATGCAGTAAACCTTGAACCCTATCCAGATCTAGCCAACGGACAGCACAATCTCCACAGTTGTGTGGAGAGCAGGGACTGACTTTGACATAAACTCTAGTGCCCCCTATTTGATCTCTTCCTCTTTGTGGGGAGGCCTAGTGGCACTCAGAGGAAGGGTAAGCAGGCTACCAGGATGAGACCTGATAGGCTGTGATCATATGGTGGGGGAGGAGGTCCACTTCTGTCACAGACCTAGGGGAGGGGAATAGGGTGAAAGAGAAAGGGAGGGAGGGAGGAACGGGAGGAATGGGAGGATACAAGTGAGATGTAATCTGAATAAATTATTTAAATTTAAAAAAAAAAAAGGGATTTTCCAGGATTAGCTGATAGGAACATTTGGAGTTCAATTAAATACTTTGGGAATAAAAAAGTGCTTTAACTTAAAGAATTACAGCTTTAACAAAGTGGTAGTTTACTTACCAATACTCTATTAATAATCAATTCATAGTTATGTCTAAAATAATATATTTCAAATAATGTCTTTCAAATGATGGATATAAAGTTTATCAAGATTGATCATAAATTTTAATATAAACTATATGTATTATTGTTGAAAGAAGGACATGAATGTATTATTTGCCATACAAGTATAGTAACATACAAAACTTACCAAAATGGTACATAAAATCTCAAGGAGTGAAGATAGCCAAAGTCACCATTTTCCTTCTATATACCTAATAGGAATAATCTCTGAAGTATGTCCTGAACCATAATGGAATACTGTTTTTTTCTACAGCAAGTAGCATATGAAAATGAGAATCTTCTCTAAGACACTAAAAAAAATAGATACCTGTTTTCTGGGATAATCTAAGCTAGATGCCATTAAGTTTTATATGACCAGAACAATAACTGGTTAGAGAAAGAAATGATAATGTCATAATTCTCAATCCTGAAAGGTTAAGTTGGAGGAGAGAAATGGAGCTGTAGTGAATGCTGATTATGTACTGGCTGTTGTGCTTGGCTTGGAAGAGACACTATGGGTACACAACATGCAGGAAATACAGAGCTTCTCCTCTTTTTTGGATTTATTTAATTGAGATAAATGAGAGGGTAGATGGTGAATTTAAGACCACCCAGGTTGACTAGTTCATAAGAAATGTTTAGAAGACAGTAAAAGCAAAAACAATAGTTAAACAATTCCACATAAATTGGACATTCAACCCACTGTAACTATACATAAGGTTAAGACCCACTTAATGAAAACCTAAAACACATAAGATAAAACATTTCACTTTGAATAAGCTTTCTAGAATACATAATGATTATTCTTTAGCTAACTTGATACTTTAGGAAGGTACAACAAATGAAAAATGCAATGTTAAGGTTATTATAGAGCCTGTAGACTCTTAAGATCCACTGAATATGCTAGGCATGTGTTGATAAGAAGGATTTGCTGTACTTTTCCATTACAAGAAAGGGGTATACAGTAAATTTCCAGAAAAGCTGGGTCAGGGCAGGTATATCTGTATCAGCTTGAGAAAGTGTTATCTACCAAGTGGAGATAATGCTATCTATCAAGGTTCCATAATTCTGAAACTTAGAGTATAGATATGATAAAGAGGAAAGGGGAAACATTATATTCTTTCATAATGTCTCCATAAAAAGCTTGAAAATGTTGTACATGTCTATAATCCTAGCACTCAGGATGCTAAGGAAGGAGGAAATTTGAGAATTGAAAGCCAGTCTGAGCTATACAGCAAGACTCTGTAAGCAAAGAAACAATGAATGGGCAAGAGAAGCAACTAGGAAATAAGTACAAGCCTTCCTCCACAGCTGATGTGAAAAATGATGAGAACTTGGATAGGGGAGTCACAGCAGTGATGGAGAATTATGGAAAGCATGTTAGAATCAAATTAGATGCAAGTGATATAAAATATATCCATAACATATTAAAAAGCATGAATGATGGTTGGTTGTCCATCAGAGGGACCAAAGGTAAGTAGTTCAGGCAAGGAGTAAGTCATCTCTTAGGTATCAGTGGGGATGATTCCAGGATGGCTCTCAACTACCAGTCTGCACTAAAATCTCTTATAAAATCCTGTTTGGGAGGTAGGGTTGGGTATCACTAGGTTGTCCAAGATCATGGTGAATTAAAATTCAAATGATCCTCTTGTTAAAGGCTGTGAGTAGCTGAGATTACAGGAATGCACTTCTTTGCTCAGGTTTTCATTAGTAAGTGCACACTTATAATAACCTTTTCTCTTCTAAGAGCAAAATATAAAGGAATAACAGATAATCCAGAAGCTACGTTCTTCAATATTACACATGTCGGGTCTCTACTGCAGTGGTAGAATTAAATCAATTAGAGAAGAGCCAAGTAAAACACAGAACATTCACAATTTCACTGTTACATAAAACTGTCTTTTATGGAGTTGTTATACAGGAAATATCTGTTAAATGAAGTGTTATATAGATTTTTATAAATATCATGATCTTAACTTTAACACAACAACAAAGCAAAAGGTTACCAAATACAAATCAAAGCCCAAACAAAAGTCCACAAATAGAAAAGAAAGAGTCTCAAAAAAGCAGAGTAGAAGGAAATACAGCAGGTACAATGTGTCAGTATATTATGCTACTGCTAGAAGAATGACTGCCTTACGTAATACATGTGACAAACTCTAAAACACACACACACACACACACACACACACACACACACACACACACACA
>OU015742.1:38583811-38609687 GCA_907169655.1 Acomys percivali
GAATAAGAAGTAATGTTTATTAATACAGAACAAAGTTTAAGGATAGACAGTATAATAAAAATATGAAACACCTATGGCTAGCCATGCGTGGTTGTAGTCTATACCCTAAATCCCAGCACTCAGGAGGAAGAGGCAGGTGGACGTCTGAATATAAGGGCAGCCAAAGCTACACAGTCAGCAAGACACTGTCTCAAAGAACAGACAAGAAATCCAACAACACTGAGGGTATTTTAACAACAAATGTATGGAAGATATATGAAGAAAATGCTCAAGCTCCTGAGGATAGAATATGGACAAACCAGAGAAAATCTTGTAGTAAAAAAGAACAAAGATACAATTCATCATTTTTTTTCTTCCCAAGTGCTGGGATGAAAGGCATGTACCCAGCTATAATTGATCAATTTTAAGGAACATAGAAAGAATTATTCTCACTTTCAGTTCCTAGATGTAACAACAAAATCCATTTTAAAACAAAGAATAATGAAGCGGAACTATCATTACTATAGATAAAAACAAAATTAAAACATAGAAAAACAGCTACCAGCTCTTTTTTTTGGCAATTTTTAAAATTTTATTAATTTATTCATATTACATCTCAATTGTTATCCCATCCCTTGTATCCTCCCGTTCCTCCCTCCCTCCCATTTTCCCCTTACTCCCCTCCCCTATGACTGTGACTGAGAGGAACTTCCTCCCCCTTTATATGCTCATAGGGTATCAAGTCTCTTCTTGGTAGCCTGCTATCCTTCCTCTGAGTGCCACCAGGCCTCCCCATCCAGGGGACATGGTCAAATATGGGGCACCCGAGTTTGTGTCAGTCAGACACCACTCTCTACTCAACTGTGGAGAATGTCCTGTCCATTGGCGAGATCTGGGTAGGGGTCAGCTACCAGCTCTTAAGAGTAGAAATGTCACAAAAAGAATTTCACGTGCATACTACCTAATGCAAGACAGAGGTACAGCCCAAACCCACACAGGAGCTACTAGCTTCTCATGTGTTAGATTCTATTAAAATAAATTAGGAAAGGATAGAAAAGAAAAATATAAATATATGGATGGGAAATGATTCAAAATGTATCAAGAAGAAGTTGAAGTAAAATTTTAGTACCCAAAATCTCAAACACAGTTAAGGGTAAGGGATAATAAAATGAAGGAAAGAGCTAATACACCATGGCTTTCACATTGAATCCTACAGCTTTAAATAATATGTAAATGTTATCATCATCAAGCTATAGTTATAGTTCATCATATGACCCCTCTCCTGAACTTTAGATTTTTAAATTATTTTTATTTAAATAATTTATTCAGATTACATTTCAATTGTTATCCCCTACTTGTATCTTCCTGTTACCCCCTCCCTCCCTCTTTCACCCTATTCCTCTCCCTTAGGCCTGTGACAGAAGGGGACCTCCTTCCCCACCATATGATCACAGCCTATCAGGTCTCATCCAGATAGCCTGCTTCCCTTTCCTCTGAGTGCCACCAGGCCTCCCCACCAAGGGGAAGTGGTCAAATAGGGGGCACCAGAGTTCATGTCAGTCAGTCCCTGTTCTCCACACAACTGTGAAGAATGTGCTGTCCATTGGCAGAATCTGGAAACAACGTAGATGTCCCTCAGTTGTCTGCATAAACAAACTGTGGTACATTTACACTATGGAATAGTACTCAGCTATTAAAAACAAGGAAATATATATCATCACAGAGTCTCTAGTGGGATGTTTTCAGCTGGCACTATCCAAGCTCCCCCACGAAGTGGTTCGACTTATAAATGGAAAAATATCCTGCTCTCTCACAAGTATGTTCCCCATCCCACACTTGGGATCAACACAAAAACTTGTTTATCTCTCCTACATAGACCCAACAAGATAGGAAAGATGTTTACTTCAAGTTTGCCAAATACCAATGCCCAAATCACTATGAATGTAACATTTATATAATTCCTGATTGTGTTGTGGTTCTCCCTGCTGTATGTAGTTTATTTTACCCATGCTTAATAATATAAATGTATATGTTAAAAAAGAAACATAATAAAAAATTCAAAAAAGTATATAAAGAAGATGTGATGTAAAGTTCCAAAAAAACAAAGAAAGAAATCTTGAAATTTTCAGGCAAATGGATGGAACTAGAAATGATCATCCTGAGTGAGTTAGTCCAGATGCAGAAAGATACACACGGTATATACTCACTTATAATTGGACACTAGGCCAACAGGGATGACCCCTGAAAGTCTTCACTTAGCAAGAGATTGGGATAGATGCTGGGACTTCATATTGTGTCTGCAGGTGAGAGAGATATGGGAGAATGGGGGAAACAGAAGAATCCAGAGGGTCCTAGAAACCTACAAGAAGACCATCAAGGCTGGCGGATTTGGACCCAGGGGAGGTCTGGTCAAACTACTGCACCAACCAAAGACAACGCATGCAGTAAACCTGAACTGCCCACAATGATATCTCCACTTTGCATGCATCATAAAGCAAATGCAACAAGCCCCTAACTAAAGTCCTACCTATAAAATACCTTGACATTGATAATTTTTTCAAACTCTTTTAACATGAACATACTCTTTCAGACATCAAGCTCAAAAATCTTATGAGTCACCGTAATCCTCCCAGTAACTCTACTTCTTGTCTGAGGCAACTCCATCTTTACTCGCTACTTTAATAGTCTCCTAATGCTACGACCTTTCCTTACCATAATATAGTCTCAGCACTGTCCACTTTTAACACATAGCCAAGCTCATGACTATGCTCAGATAGCAGTCAACATCCCATGCCATACAAAATAAAAGAACACTTCCCAATAATAATCCCATCTGCTTTCTCTTTAGCTCTGATTTATATGTGATTTTATATATTTTCCTTTGTTACTAGTTGCATATCATTGTTGGAACACGTTAGTCAAATTCCCATGTTATGACTGAGCATGGCTTATTCCCCCTATTTGAAAACCAGTGTAGATACTCTGGCTATATCTGAAAGATCCTTCAAGTTTATCAGTGAGAACCACCCTTACTATACTTTTAAAAACAGCATATTATCTAAAATCTAGTCCAAACCTCTGTTTAACTGACCTATGTTTTCTTTTTTATTAGAGGGTCAGTCCAACTAGGTAGTAGCTTGTTTGCACTGTAATGTACCTCTTTTTATTTCTCAGACAATTACATTTTCCCCTTTCCTTCCCTCCCATCTGCTGCCCCTGTTCTCTCTTGAATTCATGTCCTCCATGTCTCTTAATTGCTGTCATGTGCCTGTGTGCATATTCCTATGTGTATGCATATTTCCTAAGTACTTTACATTTAGTAACTCAGTGTTATAGGATGAATGAATATTCTCATACTTAGATGCCTGTAAACAAACAATATCTTGCAAAAGGCAACTGTACAAGAAAAATACTGAAAGGATTAGTAGGCAATTCACAGAAAATTGTATTAATGTGTTTAATAGGCAGAGTGACAAGCAAAAAGAGACAACAAGCAATTAAAGATGAAAATAAAACAGAACTTCAGATGTAAAAAGGTAGTATAGCTGGGAGTGGTGCTGCACACGTTAAATTCTAGCACCTGCAAAGGGGATCTAGAGCCAGTTAGATCTCTGTGAGTTTAAGGAGCTTGGTCTACATAGCACGTTCCAGGGTAGCTAGGTTACATAGTGATACCCTGGGCCAAAAAGAGGCATATGGGGCTGATTAAGCCTCTATGAAAATGGCTCTTGACTGACTTTCAACTTTATTAAAGTACCTTAACAAGTTACTTCTTTGGCAGGGAAATGTAAACATCTCTCAGTGGAGAAGCTGAGGCAGAAGAAAGCAGACAAGACTCTGCTTTCCTTATTTAGACATAAGCAGGATAAATAAAAAATACATGCTTTTTAAAATATTATTTCAACACATTGTTTTAAATGCCCAATAACAGAGTACAAATGAAATTTATTATAGCCAGTCTCATCAGTTTCTGAAACTATGGTATACACATGTTTTAAATAAAAATACTGTCACTGATTTAATGGTTCTTAAGCAAGTTGAAAACAGTCAAGCTTAATAGTATTCAATATTTTTAAACTTAACAACAAAACCAGTTGATACAGTTCATGCCTATATACAAGACATAGACTGTACTGTTTGTTTCTCCCCATTAACAGAACTCACTACATCTAAGATCAGCGAGAATTTAAGTAGACTTAGGCATCTTTCCTTCCATCCTTTGACTGTACATAATGGATATAGCACATCTCATGAAATTAGAAGGCATGCAATCAATCTATGAAACCAGTTGAACAAACTACTAAAAATAACAAACCAGGGTAAGAACACCTACCCTGATGTATTTCTAACAGATAATACATGTTTGAAAACTACAATATTAGTCTTTCTTTTTAAACATCATGAAAAGGAATAGCCAATAAATGTTCTATTTTATTGCTGACAAATAGTCTGTACAAGTACATTACATCTGAGATAAGGATTGTAAAACACAAAATAATAACCATTTAACAGAAGGTGGTTGGGGGGGTCTCAGTCTTGGTGCTAAAACCACACTTCTTCCAAACATCCACAATTCATTATAAAGAAAGAATCAAGTGCAAGAGATGAAAAATATTTTAAGTGTTGCTTTCCTGGTATCTTACTTAGGTAAATTCTAATGATAAGAATGCTTCATTAAAAGAAAATAAGAAAGGAGAGAAGAGGATGAAATGGAGAGAGATTTTAAAATAACGTACCTTACCTCCTGTCATCTTAGTTTAAAAATGTAGAGAGCTCCTACCCGAACACCAGTCAGACCTGGCCGTGCTTAGCTCCTGAGGTCAGGCAGGACTGAGTACATTCAGAAAGAAAGAACTTGGAGTTGTGTGTGTAATGAGGGGGACAGGATCTGACAGTTGTTGGAGGTGGGGAAAGAATATGATCAATATAATGCAAGTAAACATTTTTAAAGTTGGAAAAAAAAAGCAGAGAATTTTTGCTAGTAAAATAGATGAAACTAATCCAGACAAGTCTTTCTTCTGAAGACAACAAAAAAGCTGTACAAAGTAAAAATATCAGTTTGAAGGAACTGAATTGTTAACACAAATGTTGAGAGCCATTGGTAAAGGGAAGCTGGAGGATGGGGATGATAATTTCTAAAATTACAGCTAATTTCTCTTTAAGGTTGTTTGCTGGTTGTTGAGTCTGGGTTCTGCTCTTGTTATAAACATTGACTAAAACTACTCAGAGAGAAAAGGGCTTACTTTACTATAGTTTATAGTCTCTCCTCTATCAAAGCCAAGACAGGAACTCAAGGGAGGAACCTAGAGGCAGAAACTGAAGCACAGCTCATGCAAGGATGCTGCCTTGCTTTCCATTGCTATTCAGCTAGGTTCCTTATACAACCTACCGCGGGCTAGGCACTCTTCCATCAACTAGCAAGCAGGAAAATGACCGACCTATAGACCCATCCACAGGTCAATATGAGAGGCCATTTCTCAGTAGCAGGCCCCTCTTTCACGTTCTTAGCAAGTTGGCAACCGAGAAGAGCATAACAGCATTGCCTGAGGAGGTTGACTCAGCTCAGCCACACTGGGAACACTGAGTGTGGGATGATAACAGGCTTCAGGCTGACAAGTCACTAGACAACTCTCCATATTGGACTACATTCATGTAAAAGTCCAGTACAATTAAAGTACTGATAAAGCATCAGCATACAGATGTATGAGGATATCTAGTTTGAGGCCAGTCTAGACTTCAAGTTCCAGGAAAGGTTGAATTACATAGTTAAGACTGTCTTTTTTTTTTTTTTTTTAAAAAAAAAGCTTTCCTGAAAACCCAAATAATGAGAACCCCACCCCCACTAACCCAAATATACAAAGATATGTAAAAGATGACGGATTAATGCTACTAACAATACCGATAGGAACAAATTCTAACGGAATGTGCCACCATTTTGGTTTACTTTAAACATGTACACTCCTAAGCACGAGAGGCCACAATTGCTCAGATATTATTATTTTTTTTTTAATTTTAGAATATTTTTATAGATATATCTACCTTGAAGATAAAAAATGATCCAAAATTCAAAACTTTTGATTGTCACATTGGCTCTCAGTTTCAGTTTTGAGGCATCTGAGATTTTAGGTATCTACACCAGAAACTTACTTTAGAGCCAAAATTTCAACAAAGTACTTAAACCGAGAAACAACAATCATCACCACAACAACCACCATTTTTGTTTTCTAATCTAGCAAATCATGTTTCTAATAATCCACAAATGCAAATATATACGGCCATGCTGTGAATAGAAGTGTCTCACACAGGCTCATGTATTAACCTAGATGTAGGTACTGTTTTGGCAAGTTCTGAAAACTTTAGGAGGTGGGTCATCATTCTAAGAGGGAGAAGCATGATTCCAAGGTTATACCTGGGCTCCATCCTCCCCATACCTCTGATCCCTGTCTGCCAACTTCTCCACTATGTGATTCTGCTAACAGTATGATCTGCCCCTGTGACTGTGGACTGAATCTTTGGCAAAATTTTTGACCAAAATAGATTCATTCTCAGGTATCTGATCACAGCAGTGCAAATTCTGAATAATATACACAGGCATAATCTCTGATCACTATTTAGTGGAACACTGACTAAATCACCATACATTTAGTTTGGAGGCTCTCACACTTTTAAATGAGGGAAATTCCAGATGTAGGTAAACTTAAAATGTTTACAAGTAAACTAAGTAACTGAGAAAAATTCAGACCAAAATGTTCTAACATTCATGAGAAATCTAATAAAATCTAGTCTTAACCAATAAAATATATCAGTGTAACAAACACAGAGAACTCAAGGGAAGACAGCATGTGCAAGTTAGAGAGGGCACATAAAAATGATAAAATTGGTAACATCAGCTACCTCAAAGACAAGGCATTCTGCTTGTTATTCCATATTACCAAAAACTGTCATTGTAAACCAAGATAATAAGTAGGCTTTGTAATGAAAAAATTTCAATTTGTAGAAAAATTATAGCAAATGTCAACAGAAAAATTACTGAATTCCATAGTGCTAGCTGATCTTAAGATTAGGTTATTAAATGGTATAGAATGCAATATTATTTATGATAAATTTCACTCTTTAATTGAAATTAAAATTTAAGTAAGAATGGGAAATAAATGAAATTTCAAGTTATTCAAAACATCAAATTATACATGCTGGTAGGTCCTGGGAGATGTTTGTTAATTAAAATTACTTATAAGTTAGTTTCCTTGTTATTGGTCATCAAATGACCAAATCTATTAAGAAGAAATCAACTATCTGTAGATTAGAATATAAATAGTATTAAAAATAATGCTACCATTTACTGAATAAAATAAAAAGCTGTACTTACAACAAGGAATAGACGGAACTGGTGCAAGCGGTGGGAAGGTCATAAGAAGAGAAATCCCTGGGAGATCATTTTGGCTTGAATGTTCGGTAGCTTGGTCAGCCCAAGCCACCACCTTTTTCCTTTCTACCAAATGTTCAATATCTTTGAAGTCAGAATCAAAAGCAGCGTTTGACAGGCCAGTTTCTTTCAACCTCCAATACTGTTTTCTTAGGGCTGGAATTAAAGCATTTAGTACTCTGCAAACAGAAAATGACAAGAAAGGTGAGAGGAACACTGTTTTAAACACACTAGTATAGTTCTTTTGTACAATAGGCAAAGTATTACATTATCATTAAAATGATTTCCTATGGTTTTTTCAAATTCTCTTGCCAAGCCTGCACCCAGTCTGTGAGGCCAACCAAATAGTCCTTCCATAAGACTATCTCGTTTATTCTCTCCCTTAATACCAATGGAAATAATCAATATTAAAAGTCTTTTCATAATTCAAAGTTGCTTTGTGAAAAAAAATTAACTTTATGTAAACATTTCGACATATACTTATTATATACAGTATTGAGAGTAAAGAGTCTTGCATGGGAATTGGGAAAAGCAGGATCTATACTAGTTCCAGCAGTTTCTATGTGGTCCTGGAGATATATGCAAGTATATATAGTCATTGTCATTTTACAGCCATCAGTATCTCTTTGCCACTTTTTTGATCATGAGTCACCTCACAGCTTCCTCACAGGCCATGTAACAACAGCTGCATCAATATCAAACTTGTGGACATTTCTGTAATGGAATATACCATATCGCATAGTAACTACACAAAGATATAAAATGAACACTTTTTAACAATGAGTGTTGGAAAGGGACTAAAGAGGACGGATCTGTACAGCAGCATATACTTACACATCTCTGTACTTGTGGCATCTGTACTGTTCTGGGCAGTAAGATTACTAAGTCTGAAAGTGCCATGAGTTTTGTTTTGATGTTAGGTGTATTCCCATAATTTCCAGATTGGAAATGACAAGTGTTTTACTATACTGAAAGTGTGTATTTAAGTAACAGACATTATCTAGACTGCTCACTTTTCTTTGGGAAGTCTGAAGATTTATCTGTCAGACAGAATTGTGTAGGAGATAACCCCAATAAAACCCGGGGGCACTGATAGTACTGAGTTTTCAAAGTGATACATCACACGTGTTGTCACAATGTTTTGCTGAAATTAAGCATATCCCATTCACAGTGCTAGACTTCTAAAGCTAGAGTCTCATTACTGCCATGTAGACCAGGAGTGCCTCAAATTAACAGCCATCCTCCTTCCACGGCTGTCCCAGAGTTAAAGGCAAGTGTCACCGTGTCTGGTACTTAAGACTGAACTCATATTTATTCACTCTCCTTCAGACTATCCTACACACCTTCCCACTTGCTGATTGTATTTTGTATAGCTTTGCTAAACTAACTCACAGCTTTGAGTACAACTACATGAATCTCATAAACACTGGTGAATCATTAAATCTGGGACTAGTTTTAAGAACTCAGGTGCCATGTTATATTTGTATAATAATCAATTTTTATGAATGAGAAATCTAAGGCATAGCACGGTTACAATTGGTTTCTAGAAGGATACATTGTGAAAATAAGCAGAATTGAAGATTGAGTAAAAACTTACTCAGTTTCTAAAATGCCACATTTTTTTTTTTCTTTTTGGTGTTCTTATATTCTTTGTACTACTCACTAATTCACTAATAAGATTTTTGTTCTCAATTTTTTTAAAGTGTGTGTGATTTTCTTAACAAGTGTGGCTTAATCGCTCTTGTCATCTTTTCTAAATCTATCAACAGCTTGTTAGGTAGGCATTAGTTTGACTTGCCAATTCTTGAAATTAGTCAGAACTCATTTTGTCTCATCATTATGGCAGTAGTTTACTTATGGCCCATCAATCTATGTGTCTGAGATGATAAGCACAGCATGGCCAGATAAACTACGGTGGCACTGGAAGCCTAGGCTCCTGCATGTGATTTGGTTGTTAGCCATAGCTACAGATCCACAGTGAGCGCAGGGTTAAGAGCAATGACCATTTATACAAAAATTATTCTGTTCATCTTAAAAATAGCTTACTTAAATCAAAAGCATAGAAAAGTAATTATTAGTAATTTGAGAATACCTGTGGAAACCAAATAGAATTTTTGAATGGCAGCCTTGTAGAGACTTGAATCCTTCATTTTATAGAACCTCAAACAATGCCTACCTAACAAGCTGTTAATTGATTTGTAAAAAATGACAAGATTAAGCCACACTTTTAAAGAAAATCAGACACTTAAAAAATTTGAGAACAAATTGCTATTAGTGAGCAGTACAGTGACTATAAGAACACCACATACAGGAAAAGGAAACATGTTGGGCAGTGGTGGCGCACACCTTTCATCCCAGTCCTCTGGGGGCAGAGGCAAGTGCACCTCTGTGAACTTCAGGCCAGTCTGGACTACAGAGTGAATTACAGGCCAGCCAGGACTATGCAGAGAAACTCTGTGAAAGAAAGAAAAAAAGAAAGAAAGAAAGAGAAAGAAAAAGAAAGAGGGGAGGGAGGGGAGGAGAGGAAACACTTGTAACTCTGTAAAGAATGGCCTTGGGATTTTCATTAGGATGGAAAGTCATTTTCACAAGACTGAATCTCCCAATCCAGGAAAAAGGGAAATCTTTTTATTTTCTAGTGTCTTCCTCAATGTATTTCTTCAGTGTTTTAAAATTTTCATTGTACAGGTCTTTCACTTTCTTGGCTAAGCTTACTCCTAGTATTCATTCATTCATTCATTCCTCAAGGTTACAGTGAATGAGACTGATTTGGATCATGATTTCTTGTTCAATGTTTCTGTCACTGGAGTTACAGGAAGGCTACTGTATTTTGGGTTGGTTTTTCTATCCCACTATTTGAAAAGTGTTTCACAGTAATTAAGGGCTTTTGGTGAAGTCATTAGACTCTTTTAGTTATAGAATTACATCATTATTTTCATCCTGTTCTTTCTTCTGTTTTAATGCCCTAGCTCAGCACTATAGTCAGCAAAAGTGGAAAGAATAGGCACCCTTGCCTTATCTCTCTGATTTTAGAGAGAATGCTTTGCATTTTTCTTCATTTAGCATGATATTTATGCCAAGGTATTCTCTGTTTACCTTTAGTCTCTCCATGATTTTTGCCATGAAGGGATGTAAGGATTCTATCAAAGGCCTTTTCTGTGTCTATGGAGACGATCATATGACTTCTATTTTATGATGCATTATATTTACTGATTTAAATATGCAGAACCCCCAACTCTCTGAAGCTAACTTGATCATGAGTGATCCTTCTAATGTGATTTTAAATTCAGTGTGCCAGTATTACAACCAGAATTTTCGCATCTGTGCTCATCAAAAGAACTGTTTGTAATGTGTGTATGTGTACTTCAATTATTTTGGAATCAGAGTAGTAGCACTAGCTTCATAATGAGTTTGGAAGCTTTCCTTTCCTTTCCATTTTATAGAGCAATATGCATTGTATTGGTGTTTGTTCTTTGAAGGTCTGAGAAGGTCTGATACAATTCTGCAGTAAGTCTATCTGGTCCTGGGACTTTTTGAGAGATTTTTTTTTTTTTTGCTGGTTCACTGTTTAAATTATTTATTTTACTTTTGTTTAAATTTGGTAGCTCATATAAATCTAGAAATACCTCCATTTTTTCCTAGAAATCTTCCTAATTTAGTGTAGTGTAAATTTTGGAGGATGCTATTAAGGCTGCAGGGGGTGAAAAGCTGACAGTAGTTGTACCCAGCTGTGAAGCCCATAAGCCCACAAAACAAAGCAACCCCCCGCCCCCCGCCCCCTCAGTTCTCTGGGCAAGATGTCCCCACACCTGTACAAAAGTAGGTAACCAACTGACTAGATGTGAAGCACACTCCTTGGAACAGAATTCATACGCTAAGTGGGAAATTTAATGTTGTGGGGCTAAACTCGTTGCATATCACTTCCTAATAAGCTCCTATACTTATAACCATAGATTGAAACTATTAAACTTAGTCAGAGAAGTCTCTGCAGTGAATAGTGATGAATTTGGAGATTCATAGCTGCCAAAGATTCTGCGAAAAAGTAAAGGTTGAGGGTTCAGCCCTATATAAAGTATTTATACCACCCCTTCTAAAGCTCGAGGAATGTGAGGAAGAGTCAGGCTGTATTGTAGAGTTAGAAGGGAGGGTGAAGTGCTGCGAAAGCTATCCTCTCAACTCAATACAACCACTGCAACCATGAACTTACAACAACTGCTGTTACCAACACTTGGCCCACCCAAGACTGGCTCTGTCAGTAATTAAGTGAGGGAGGGAGAGGAACTCAAGGTGCCCTACCAGTAACAGCTGAAGTACTGGTGATTGATAGAAATTGGGAACAGGGGAGCTATTGTCTTCAGTTGTGTATCCACTGCTGAGCCTAGTAGACTTCAATGGATAGATCTGTAGGCATAAGGTTTTGTGTAATTAGAATGCTGATTTCTAATCTGCCCCATATCTGGTTGCAGTCCTTGTTCTGAGAATCTCCTGTCTCAATGTTGTGTAAACACTGCTGCCCAATTGTACGGCAATAAAGCAGCTTATAGCCAATTGCTGCACAGGGGAGAGAATAGGGCTGGACTTCCTGCCAGTTAGGGGAGGAGGAGTTACAAGAGGAAGGAGGGAATTCAGCTATGGGAGAGGTCCAGGAGATATCACGAGGGAGAGCTGGACAGGAAAAGCTACAAAGCCTAAGTACTCTAGGATGTTAGCTGGGAGGAAGCCAAATTACCTTAGAGGGTTAAGAATGGGGTAACAGATACTTATTTCTTATGCTGTGAAGCTTGTTTAAATAATACAATAGAGTCTCAGTTATTTGTGTGATAGCTGGATTAAGAGGGAAACTGAGAAACAAATACAGTTTTATAAAAATAACCTTAACATAGATCACACAGCTGGGTCTGGTTAAACTTACTGTGTCACCAAACCAAACCAAATCAACCCAAACTACAAACAAAAAACACCCCCAAACCAAGTGAAAGAAAGAAAAAAAGAATCAAAACATCCTACAAAGAGGAGAAAAGATGACTTACAGGGAAGAAGGGTGTAGGCAGCGTGGAGATGGGAGATGGTGGGAGGGGTCAGATGTATTATGTACATGTAGGAACTTGTCAAGAAATTATTTAATTAACAAAAAGAATTATAAAATAATTGATACACTTGATGCTCATTATAAGGTAGTAATAGCAATGAAACCTGAGCATGTGGATTTTTCTGTCCGTTGCATGTTTCATGTAAACATAGGGGGATGGGCTGGCACACAGGACATGTCTCCTAGACCAAGCTTGGAAGTTGAGATGGTGCAGGTGAGGATCATAAGACTGGGTTGTAGCACTGGGTATGAGACCTAGAACTCCATGAAGACTGGGATGAGTGCAGAGGCATAAGGTCAAGAAGGCAGACTCACTCCCCTCCAAAAAAAATATATATAGACTTACTAATAACTAAAAAGGAAAATTCATTGACAAACTATAAAGTAGTATAAACATAGTTACTGAGAAAGAACCACATCCCTCACCTTCTCTCAATGTTTTCTTCTGCATGTTTTTTGATGCTGGCAAAAAATTCAAATTAACAAATCCCTTATCAGTTAAATTCAATTTCCTTGCTAAAACTTCTGTTCTCTAAATACTTTTGGTCTGCAGCATTAATGTTGGTAGACTGTCTAAAACCATGTACTTACGCTTCCGTTTGCCTGTTCTGCTGCTCTTGGAGACAAGCTAGAGTCGTCATGTATCCAATTTGTGTTTTCAGGTCTTTGTTCAGGAGGTGTAAATGGTGACAATGAAGATCTTTATTGAGTTCCTAAAAACAATAATGCAAATGTATTTTAGATTTTTAAAAGAATTAGACTAATTTTAATATACATATAGGTATTTCATGTGGGTACTAAGAGCACTGTGTCTATGTGTGTGTATATTTGAGAAATTTAGACAGTAAGAGATCTGGCAGATCTGTTCAGAAAGTGAATGTAGGCATCCAGAGAAAGGTATAATATGAGAGCTTCTCTGATGATCAATTTTTTTTTACAATATTTTCATAGAGTAATAAAATAAATTTTTGTTTAAATGCTACTACCAAGAGAAGGATTCCTTGAGCACTACATTTAAAGATGGACAAACCCTATCTTCAAACACTGCCATAGTACCGACAAATAACAATGCCTTAGCACTGACTAATAACAATGTTATTTATTTACTTATTAGCAGATAAGGCTCACCCAATGATGGACTATGATCAGGTTAGTTCTGCACACAGGCCACTGTTTAGAGTTGCAAGCATTAACTCCCTTCCCTTATATTCTTGTAACAAATTTCATCTTTCTACCACCTATAATTTACTTATCATTCCTAAAACTCATGTCTTAAATAAAAAAATATCAGCTTAGTGGCTACCGTGATATACAAATACAGCAGCAGTTTTAACATCTTTGTGTAATGGAAAAATGAATTTCTGGGGCCATTCTGATTAGAAAGCTAACAATCTAAAAAACAGGAGAGCTACGCCTGGAATTTTCTTCTAGGAATAAATTTGATATTCCATTTTGTTTTGTTCGTACTCCTTTCTACTGCACAGTTGAACACAGATTCTCTAAGGTACAGATTTGTTTTTTGGTTTTTTTTTTTTTTTTTTTTTTTGTATTTTATACTTATCAATTTCTTATGTTCAAGGCCAAAGGAAGAGGAGAATGTAGGCTCTTTGCCAGGTTTGTTAAGTATAAAATAGTTTCTACACCAGCAACAGGGACTTTGACAAAGAAATGCTACTTTGAGATTCAAGACAATTGTACCGCAGGCTTGCTCACAAGCCAATCTGGTGTGGGCAATTTCTCAATTGACGTTTCTTCTTTAAAAATGACTTCAGTTTGTGTCAAGCTGACATAAAACTAGCCAGCACAATTCATTTACATAATTCACCTTTATACTTCAAGAAATATATCATATATTTTGGATAAAAACACTTTTTATGGAACCAGGATATGTCTAGAGGATTGACCTATGAGTCATTTGATTTTTTAGGGATATGCTCAGTCTGGAAACAAATGTCAGCTCAAGCCAAATACATGGAGATCAGTTTACTTGACTAAAGTGTAAAAGCTGAACTGATTCATCTAACACCATCTCCTTATAGTTTTTCAGTTAGAACATCTAATAAGTGTGTAACCATCTTTTCTAAACAACTCCATCTATTTTCCTAATAAAACAACAACAACAAAAGCATAATAAAACCCAGCTCTTCCTTATCTTTTATCCTCTGGAACCACTCATCATACCCAATCAATCAGATCTTGGGTAGATGGCCTCTGGAAAATCAACACTGCATTTTTAGTGTGTTCACAATGAGGAGATCTCATGAGAAGACCACAGCCTATTATAATTAGTACAAGTCAGCTAATAACAACTGAAGTACAGAGTACAATGGGAGGTAATAGCCAGCTTTAGGAACATCAAGTCCCATATTGTGCTAAGTTTGGTAAGCCATGATAGAGTTTACAGTAGGGACAGGACATTAGAGAGTGATACTGTCATGTTAGCTCTCGAATTTTTAGTACAGTTGTAGTGGAGAAAATCAAAGGCCAAGTCTTAGAGTATGATAATGAGAGATGGTAGCCTGAATTAGGATTGTGGTACTGCTGAACAGAAACTTGATAAAAAGTAGATAATGAAGGAGGGTATAGCAAAAACACCATTCATTTCAAAGTCATAAAGAAGTAGTCTTTGTCAAGAGTTGTAGGACTTTGGGTAAGTCTCTCTGTGAAGTTAGGTGACATTTTGTTTATACAGAAAATAAGTGCTTATGACTAGATAATTGTTTCAGCTGTGAAAACATCTCAAGAAAATAGGCTGAGAATAGGGGTTAGGTGGTAGAACTTGGAACTGTTGTCTTTCTTGTGTTATTTATAATAAAATATATAAAAGACTAAAAGTATAGGCTTATAGTAGGGTGTACAAAAATACTTCTGGAAGTATTTTAGGCTAGGTAGAGCCTTGAAAGACAAAGGAAAATGGAAGTCTGAGTCTGGCATGGTCTTCATACTAAGTTCCAAGCCAATCAAGGCTACACAGAGAACTTCTCTCAACAAACAAAAATTATAGTTTTGAAACACTGTATGTGACCATATTAAAAACTTCAAATTCACTGACAGTAGCTCAAATAATATTAACTCAATAAACCCCATAAAGTTGGAAAATGTAAGTAATACCATGTTAAAACCACAAATACTTTAGCTAATTTTTAAATAAATGTATGAAGTTTAAAATATAAACTACACACTTCCTAGACTCTTAACTGGTTGGTGTACTCCCACATTGGGCCATGCAACTGAATATGGGTTTGTGAATAATCTAGCTATAGTAAAACATTTTGACACACAACAATCACACAGTAATTCAATATCAAATGTGCAAATAAGAGGAAGATATATTTCTGGCTATTCACCCTCACAATGAATCACAGGGCTTCATTGTAAAAGTGGTCCTGAATATACAACACTGTGCACTGGGTAACACAAAGGAAAACTGCCTGAAACACCCTGGTTCTCACTCAAGAATACTGCATCCTAAGAACTGTAGTATTTTTACTCTACATACAAAGATTATTCTATAGAAACACAATGGCTTCCAGAGGGAAATAAAGATTTTTTTACTGTCACTCCTCAGCATCCAAATATCAAATTCATGTATCTTTGGACTGAAACTGTTTTCTTTGATTTTACAAATTGCTGTTTGAGATGTTGACTTGAGTTTCATAAAACATTGTTAAATGAGTTTTGGATTGCTTGTGATCATGAAAGATTTTCTTTCATATCATTTCCAAAACGGGTCTAAGTAAACCTCTGCCATTTTGTACTATGCATTATACAAAGTAAACATTCTTGGTATTCCAGACCACTTAAAAAAAAAAAAGGGATGAATTTTGAAAAGTTACCATTCATTTCATTAGTATTCAAATTTGTTTTGTCTTTATAAGTAAATGGTAAACACTCCCCAAACTATTTTTAAAATTAATCCCTTCATTACTAGTAATGAATAAACGCTTGATCTGTAAATCTATTATATACTTATGTACTCAGGGTCACAAAATCATTAGTCAGGGAAAAATAGATTGTGAGTGGAAAAACTTTAAAAGGCTTAGATGATGAAACAGGAACTATTCTGAAACATAATTACTTAATTCTAAGTTAAGAGCTACTTCATAAAGAAAGTTACTTAAAAAGCATTTAAAAATAAGTTGACCCTTCTGAAAGCAGAAACCACAAACCAATTAGGCAATTAGTAAGCTTAAGATATATTTGTTAAAATTAGTAAAGTGAACTAATTAAATTTTAGAAAGAGGGCAACAGTTGTCATATGAAAAATATTTACTTCACAAGAAAAATAAGAAATTTAAGGAGCTCAGCTTTTACAAACTAAATCTGAACATATAAACATATTTATACCTCTGGAATATCACCATTTTGTCCTAAGAGTCCCATTTCACTTTCCACTCGATGTAGCCAATTAGTATTTTCCTCAAATTGTTTCATCATCTCTTCCTTCTTTTTCTCCAGGACACAGCGAACAGTTTTCAACTTTTCAAGTCTGTGATCTCGCTTGCAAGTGGCCTGAAAACACAACAATGTATTTAATAGTATACTTAATTTTTATTTTTCACGTGTACAACACTCAAAAAGTCATACATGTTCTTATGTCGGTCTAGTACATTATGTTAAGCTACGCTTGCTATTTCATCACTAAAGTATCATAACAAGACAGGAAATAGGTTGTGAGTCATTTTACAAAATTACATCTTGAGTGTTTACAGCTTTAAGAAATGCAGTGGTTAAACGGAAAAGTATAACTTCTTTTTTGTACACTACATTTGTAAAGTTCATAGAAGGTTAGATAAATTCCATGATTTCCTTACTCAGAATAAAAAGTCATGCACACTCTGGCCTTGTCTTTTCTCTAATCTGAAGAACAAGAGTTCTGCCATTCTAAATTGTCTGTTCTAAATGACAGGGAAAAAGTATCAAGAGCATTTACCAGTACCTAACTTCACATATGGTCAAGCTGAGTATCATATTGTACAAAGTGAGTATTTGGCATTCTACATATTCATAAAATATCTTTGGTCAGATTTGGTCTTCTGATAGTTTTTAACTCCAAAGGTTGTGCATACCAACATGGAACTATGGATCAGAATAGCTTGGTCTCTCTAGGCAATTTGTCAATG
This sequence comes from Acomys percivali, assembly GCA_907169655.1. Taxonomy (NCBI): domain Eukaryota; kingdom Metazoa; phylum Chordata; class Mammalia; order Rodentia; family Muridae; genus Acomys; species Acomys percivali. The sequence continues at coordinate 38,601,426 of OU015742.1, forward strand.
GACACTCAACCTAATAATTACCACATATGATGGGTGTACCTGAACTAGTCAGTCCTCAGAGATTAGAACAAATAGAGCATAGAGATCAACAAATAAGGAACAGATCTGTGTGTTCTTGGTCAAAGACTGTCCCTTTTAGGTAATATATTATTATTTTTGGTGATTCTAAACTTATTCATTATTAATATTTTCAGGCTCATAACATAAGCAAATATGAACATCTTCATTTAGGTGGAGGATATTAGCTTGTGAGTATTTAGTGTCATACAAATGTGGTTACCATTAAGGCAGAGTCAGAGTCTAGATGCCAGTACATTTCACTTAACTCCTCTTCAGGAAAATAAGATGGTCAAGGAAAAGCTAACACACAAGAGGTTAAAGTTCATGACCTGAGAGTGTGGTTCACTAAGCACTGTCATTTTCATCAAGGTTCTTATCCCTTTATTGTCATTTCTCTAATTGTACCCTAAACCATTTTTTTTTCCTCATTGCAAGAAAGACCTTAGCAAAACAAAACCTCTGCTTAAATAAACAAAATGCCCATGTTCTCCCAAAAGAGGAAAAAGGACAGATTACAATAAGCTAGCTAACATAACAGATACTGCACTGCAAAGGTCTAACTCTGGTGGAAGCAGGTAAGACAATACAGTTATCATGCAGCCAGGTGCAGGCTCGGAAGAATGTAAATCAATGCTGCTTTTCTCACAAGCTTTGTTTCTGTTTTAGAAAATAATTAGTCATCTTCATAAACCTACAATTATAAGACAATAAGTATTTCGGTAAATCACACCAATAATTTCTAATACAATACTTGTAGACAGAGTCTCTATAGGTCTTTAAAGTCTTAGGCTAAGTTTTAATGGTAGAAAGAATCCTGAACATGAAGGTTAGAGTGCTATTGCAGGAAGTGGGAGCTGTGACATTTTGACTTTTTTCTGCTATTTGGAAAGTGTGAAAAATTAGTAGGCAAGTCAATCTCAATAGGTCTTCAGTCACTTTATCTGGAAAATGAAGAAAGAGGGGTTATACCTGCTTGAAGGTAGTGGCCAAATTACATTTACTTTGTTGTAACAATTACAAATGTTATCTTGACTCCAGACATGTGAGCAGGAAGTGATCTATAGATGTGAGGACAATACAACAGCAGAAAGCCCCCAACTGAAAACTCAAAAAGGACAATTTGCACTTCTAACGTCTATCAAATATTTTCTCTATTATGATTGACATTGTGGACACTTTCCATTGATCTACCCACATTGAAACCCTGTTCTATCAAAAAAGAGTGTTTATTAACATATTCTTAAATATGTATAGTAAGTTCTGACATATAGTGCACAGTTTCCCATTGAGGTTTGAAAGAACTTTATACAATTAATAAAGAAAATGTTTAGAACAAAACAGGTCTTGAGATAGAAAATATGATTCTAAAATTTTTGGTGTCAATACTGCTTTGTGCAACAAACAAACAAAATCCCCACTAATATGGCATGAAATCTTGTCAATTTGACAGGATTCCAAAGTACCTAAGACAGTGGTTTTCAACTTTCTTAATACTGTGATCCTTAATACAATTCATGTAGTGGTGACTCCCAACCATAAAATTATTTACATTGTTGCTTTATAATTGACTTTGCTACTGTGGTGAATTGTAATGTAAATATCTGATACACAGGATATCTCTTCTATGACTCCTGTGAAAGGGTCATTTGACCTGAAGGGTTCATGATCAACAAATTGAGAATCACTAACTCAAATAAAAGCATTTGGCAAAGTTCTAAGAATGTTTCCAGATCGGTTTTACTGAGGAATATGAATAAATATGAAGGTATCAATTAATGAACTGGGGTCCTAGACTGACTTTTATAGTATCTCCCTGGCGGGGGGTGGTGGGGGGAGAAGCAGAGCTAAAGGCACAGGTTCTAGCATTGGCCTACTAGAGTGTACATCATAGCTCAGCTACGTTTGCTTTTGCATTACTTTTGACAAAATCATTTACCTGTGGCCTTGCTTAGAAGGGAGAGCATTAAATACCTCATGTAGTTTATTGACAATTCAGTGAGTTAATACATTTAAGCTGTCTAACTATTGTCTGGTACAGTTTAATAATGTGATGATTTTTTTTTTTTTAAATCCAGTGTATAAATCCTTTAATTTCTGAAAAGTTCATTTGTTTCTTCACACTGAGGAAGTCTTTCTGTTTGATTCTTTTATCTTCTGTTCCTCTTTCAGGACTAACCACTTTTACAGTTTCCACTAGATTACTTTAGGGTCTAACGTCTTGAGGTTTCTGTCTTATATGCTAAGGCTGCTGACTCTTACCCATGGGGAACATTTTATAGTTTTGGATGGGTAGTGAACCAGGGGATAGAGTTGAAGGTGTACTTCTCAGGATAGTTTTGCATTGCTTTTGCCAGGTTTTCCAGAGGTAGTACTGGCTCGATGTCATTTTACTCCTTAAAAAACTTAGGTATTTTCTATGTAAAAAACACAGGTTGTTAAAGCTCAGACCACAACCATTTTGAAATGTACATTTTAATGAATCATCAAATGAGAGCATTTTTCTTACTACCCATTACCCTTTCCCCCTGGCATATCTCTGTCTCCCACAGCACGAAGGGTATAGATCTTTGAACTTTCTAGTTGTATTTGAAGGCTCTTGGTTTTAAACTACTGTGTTGTTAGTGGTTTAAGTCAAAGGTAGGGCAGTAAAAGCAGTCTATGTAGTTGGAGAGGAGAGAGTAATGCACCATTGTACTTAAAAGCACAAAACACTGAAAGTTGGTTAGATCTTAATTAAGATCATGCAGTCATGCCTAGCAAGATCAGAAATAAAATATTGTTTCTGAATAAAAACAAAACAAAACAAAACAAAAATCCCCTCTTGTTCTAAGTTGAAAAGTCTTGCCTGCATATGTACAGGCTGATTCTTCTGTGCCCAAGAACTCAAGGGCCCTCAAAAGAGGGACAATGTTCGCTTTATAAAGTTTCCTATGGTTCTCACAGTATTTCCAAGTTTCAGAGAATGGTTAAAAAATGGTGCTCATGAAACTTCTAGAAGTATATATTTCCATATTCTCTGTAGTTTAGGCAAACATTAGTTAAGTACCTTTTCTACTTTGTCTTCAGAACACATCATCTCTATTTGCTTATGGCACTGTTGGTGATAGAATGACTTTAGTTCATTTTCTTTAAGTAACATTTCTAACTTCAGATATTCTTGCCTGATTCCTTCTCGATTCTGGAACAAGGAGTTCAGAATTTCTTGAAATCTACCAAAAATAAAACACATCATTACATTTCATTAAATTTGTATAATATATAGTTTACTTAGACAACATGCATCAGCCAGACCATACTGAATGATAAACAGTAAATAGGTAAGAACAACTTTCTCCTGCCACAAAAATGTTTAGAGGAAATATCAACTTTATTTCTACTACTTTAGGTTTTTTCCTGCTACAAAGAAACCCAAGTTATTTAAATATTTAGGTGTCACAAGGCCTCTGCTATTAGTAATATGCTGTGTTTTATCATATGCAGTCTGACTGCTTAGCAAAAATGAAGAGGATTGTAACCTGGATCTCTACTATGAAAATTCTCTCAGCCCTATCATCATGGGAGCATGATGTGCTGTTTGGTGTTGGCTTACTGTGAAGAAAATGCAACAGGAAGCATTATCATATGGTATCTCCATGCCCCCCTAGGGAAAATGAGAGAACCAGTTTTAGCCTCAAAGATTATTATAGTGAAAATACAACATAAGGCTAGGCACCCCCTACAGTTTGGCAGAGTCAACTAACACAGGCAGGACCCAAAACATCCAAGTTAACGTTGTGGCAAACCTAAAAAAGTGGCTGTGATTTCCTTTTCCAAAGAGCAAATTAAAGAATCAAGTTTGAGGAAATTATCAGAGCACAAGGATCCAACAATTCAAAACTGATTAAATCTTATAAAATATTTTGAGGAAAAGCATACCTCCACCCCTAGGACAAACAACAGTGATCACACAATATTTTAGTCTTATAAGCAATCTCACACAGGCAAAAATATTTAAGACAATTAACTACAAGACCTTTAAAATAAAATCAAGTCTATACATTTAAAAATAAATGTTCCTTGGGTAGACTTTGGAATATATTGGTATGGATCTGTGGTAAAGGTACTGCCAATTTACGTCACTAGTTCTTAATGAAACTCTCCTGGGAATAACTATAAACCACAGTACACTGACTTAGTGCAGTTTTGTTAGGCTGATGAATATTTCATAGGAAGTACATGCAGACACTGTGATCTCACTGTACTGTATTACTCCAATGCTAGTGCCAGTAAATGAACTGATAAGTTATCCTTAGGTTATAACCCAAGATAACATCTTAGTTTTTGTAACTTCTTAATGCAGGGACAAGTTCAATATTGCCAAATTTGTAATTTCGTGGGCTGAGTATTTTATTTGGTGTTTAGTGTTTATAAAGAAAGTAATCACTACCATGGTTCTACGTAATGTCTGAAAACAACAACAACAAAACCCTGGTGCCTTGGGGCACAGCCACTATCAGCGAGCTGTCCTCTGTCCTCTGATTTCCATCTTTTGGGCCACTGTTCTGTCTGTCTTTCCAAGGAGACCTGCCAGCTCCAGGTCTACAGGGTAGACCTCAACCTCCCCCTCAATTCCCTGTCGGCCAGGTCCCTCTGGGGCCAGACAGCACCAGAGAGCTGCCCTCTGTCTCCTAAGCTCCTTCATCCAGGCCACAGATCTGCCTGCCTTCCCCAGGAACATCCAGGTGGGCAGCCTGCACCAGGGCCAACTAGATGGCTAAATGCCAGTTTACGAACACAATCAACTGTGGAGAATGTCCTGTCCGTTGGCTAGATCTGAGTAGCGGTTCTATGTTTACTGATTATATTGTCCTTGGTTGGTGTAATTGTTTGAGCAAACCCCCCTGGACCCAGATCCACCGGTCACGATGGTCTTCTTGTAGGTTTCTAGGACCCTCTGGACCCTTCTATTTCCCCATTCTCCTACATTTCTCTCACCTAGAGTCCCAATAGGATGTCCTCACATCTATCCCAATCTTCTGCTAAGTGAAGACTTCCATGGGACATGTCTTTTGGACTAGTGTCCAATTATAAGTGAGTATATCCCATATGAGTCTTTCTGCTTCTTGGTTAACTCACTCAGTATGATCATTTCTCGTTCCATCCATTGTGTGGAGAGTGGGGACTAACTCGGACATGAACTCTGGTGCCTCATATTTGACCACTTCCTCTTGATGGGGAGACAAGGTGGCACTCAGAGAAAGAATAGGCAGACTACCAAGATAAGACTTGATAGCCTATGACCATATAGTGGGGGAGGAGGTCTCCTTCGGTCATAGACCTTGGAGAAGGGAATAAGATGAAAGTGGGAGGGAGGGAGGAATGAGAGGATATAAGTGATGGGATAACAATTGAGTTGTGATCTGAATAAATTAATTAAATTATTTTTTTTAAAAAGGGAGAAGGAAGAAATGTTCACACCATCTCATGTTTAATTTCAATTTAAATAAACACAACAGATTTGTGGCAAACAAGCAAACAAACAAAAAACCATAATCAACAAGAGCCAGGGCAATATGGCACCACCAGAACGCAGCTCTCCTAGTACAACAAGGCCTGGATATGCTCACGCAGCTGAAGCACAAGAAAATGACCTTAAGCCCAATCTTATAAAGATGATAGAGGCCTTTAAAGAAGAAATGAATAGACCACTAGACCACATAAAGAAATACAGGAAAATACAATTAAACAGTTAAAGGAAACGAATAAAATGGCTTAAGACCTGAAAATGGAAATAGAAAAACAAAAACAAACAAACAAACGCAAAACCCACAAACTTACGGAATCTGAGAGATGGAAAACTTAGGGAAGAGAACAGGAAATATTGGGACAAATATCACCAACAGAATACAGGAAACAGAAGAAAGAATCTCAGAAGACATGACTGAAAAAAAACCCATACACAGTGAAAGAATGATAAATTGAAAAAGTTTTTCACACAAAACACCCAAGAAATCTGAGAAACTATGAAAAGACCAAACCTAAGAATACTAGTAATAGAAGACTGCATATAAAAAAAAATTCCCCACCTAAAGAAAGATATGCCTATAAGAATACAAGAACTTTACAGAACATCAAATAGATTGGACCAGAAAAGAAAATCTTCCTGCTACATAATAATCAAAACACTAAATCTACAAAGCAAAAAAAGAATATTAAAAGCTGTAAGGGGAAAAGGCCACGTAGCATATGAAGGCAGACCTATCGCCCAACTTTACAGGATTCTAAAAGGGCCTGGGCAGATGTCTTATAGACCCTATGAGACCATATATGTCAGACCAGACTACTATACCCAGCAAAACTTTCAATCAGCTTAGATGGAGAAAACAAGATATTTCATGACAAAACCAAATTTAACAATATTTAACCACAAATCCAGCCCAACAGAAGATGTTATAAGGAAAACTCCAACCTAAGGAGGCTAACTACACCAAGGAAATAGAGGATATAAATAATTTGCACATCAGAAAACCAAAAGAATAAAAGCACAGCCTGCTACCCTCCCCCCCTCCCCGTCAGCATCCTCCCACTCTACCACCACAAACATCAAAATAGTAGGAATTAACAATTTTTGGTTATTAATATCTCTAAACATCAATGGAATAAATGGCCCAATAAAAAGATACAGGCCATCGTGCACAGTGGAGCACACCTGTAATCCCAGCATGAGGGAGGCAGGGGCAGGAGGATCTCTGTTAGTTTGAGGCCAGCCTGGTCTACAAAGTAGGTCCAGTACAGCCAAGGCCACCCAGAGAAACCCCGTCTTGAACACCTCCCCCACCCAAAAGACACAGGCCAACATATGGACATGAAAACAGGATCCATCATTCTGCTGCATACAAGAAACACACCTCTGCAACAAAACAGACATTATCTCAGAGTAAAGGGCTGGAAAAGCGTTTTCTAAGCAATCAGACCCCAGAAGGAAGCTGGGGTAGCCATTCTCATATGTAATAAAGTAGAGCTTCAACTAAAATTAATCAAAATAGACAGGGAAGGACATTTCATACTCATCAAAGGAAAAAAAATCAACTAAGACGACGTTTCAATTATGAACATCTATATTTCAAATGGAAGGGCATCCACAATGGTGAAAGAAATATTACTAAAGCTTAAATCACACTTAAAATGATACACATTAATAGTGGTAGACTTCAACACTCTAATCTTACCAACAAACAAGTCATCAAGACAGATACTAAACAGAGAAATAATGAAACCAACAGACATTAGGAATTATATAGATATATACAGAGCATGTCACCAAATACAAAAAGATATACCTTCTTCTCAGCACCTTGTGGAAACTTCTCCAAAAGTGACCATATAGTTGGTCACAAAACAAGCCTCAACAGATACCCCTTGCATCCTATCAGACCACCATGGATTACAGCTGGACTTCAACAACACCATCAGGAACAACAATAGCCTACAAACTCATGGAAATGGAACAATGCTCTAATCAAGGACCACTGGGTCAGGGAAGAAACAAACAAACAAACAAACAAAACAAAACAAAACAAAAAGACTTTCTAGAAGTCAGTGAAAATGAAGGCACAACATACACAATATTATGTGACACAGTGAAAGCAGTGTGAAGAGGAAAAGGACATAACACTAAGTGCCTTCATAATTTAAGGCAAAGGGAGGTAGATCTCAGTGAGTCTGAGGCCAGCCTGGTCTATAGGGAGAGTCCAGGACAACCGAGATTACACAGAGAAACATTGACTCAGAACAAAAACCAAACAAAAAAACCCAACAAAACAAAACAACCAAAAAAAACCAACAAACAAGCAGGTCACCAAGAAGAGACTTGATACCCTATGAGCATATACAGGGGGAGGAAATCCCCCTCAGGAACAGTCATAGGGGAGGGGAATAAGGGGAAAATGGGAGGGAGGGAAGAATGGGAGGATACAAGGGATGGGATAATCATTGAGATGTAACAAGAATAAATTAATAATAATAAAAAAAAAAGCCAACAAACAAACAAAAGTAACAAAATCAAGAGCTGGTCTTTTTCTTTGAGAAAAAACAACAAGATAGACAAATCTTTAGCCAAACTAACTAAAAGGCAGTGAGAGAGGAGAGAGGGGAGAGAGAGAGGGGAGAGAGAGAGGAGAGAGAGAGAGAGAGAGAGAGAGAGAGAGAGAGAGAGAGAGAGAG
>OU015742.1:38622501-38655654 GCA_907169655.1 Acomys percivali
TGCACTACAGCTCACAGATTAGACAGTGATGATCACTGTTAATTTCCCGATTTTGATAAAACATTAAGTGATCATTTAAAACATTTCCTGGTTCAACAAATTTATACCTTAATCAGCCTCGAAGAATAAATGTGCACAGAACAGAGAGAGAGAGAGAGAGAGAGAGAGAACAGGAAATACAAAATGTTAATATATAGGGCACCTCAGTGAAGGCTATCTAAAAGTTCTTTCTATATACCATTTTTGCAATGTCTTTATAATTTGATATTAGATTAAAATAAGAGTAAGACAAATAAAAATATGATAAGGAGATTTAATGATTGAAAGCACTCACAATAAGATTACTGTATGAGATAATTTGAATGGACCTTTGTCATGAATTTTCTCAGTGATTAATGTGAAGATTAGTGTCAACTTACCTCCAGATAAGAAACTGCAGTACTGCACTCTTTCTCTTCTTTAATCTCATCCATGGATTTGAAAAGGTCTAACATTGTTAGGTACATTACCCCGGGTTCAGCAGCTGATCCTAGCATTGTATGAGTCTTCCCAGCTCCAGTGGCACCATATGCAAGTACTGAGTGTTTAATAAAAGGGTTAAGGTCAATGCTCACTGTTATACCATAGTATCACTAAGTCTACTCTAGTGGCTAGTGCTAACCAGATGTCCTGAACAGCAAATAAATTTAAGTCCAATAACTATCCCCTGTTCTTATTTAGCTCAATGTTATTTTGTGCCTCCTACACAATCACAGGCAGAAACATCTGCTCCCTTATTTACCATCAGAATACGATATCCATTCTCATCCTCCATCACAGTATGACCATACTGCCTCCACCAAGGCAGTGTATCCTGTGTTTTAGCAAATAATATGAAGGAAAACAGGCATATAGTTGTTGAGCTGAATGAATTCCACAAAAGTAATTTATACAATTATTCTTTAAATGTTATTTCTGGCACATTTCTCATTTCCACAAGTCTATCCCATACTATACAGAAGTCATACATTCCTCAAATGAAGAAATCCAGTTATAAATACAAACACTCAATATCATATTCAGTCATCAGTGTCTCATATATTAATAACTGATAAAATAGTTTTTGGAATTAATTAGCTGATAATTTACTTTAGCTTATAAAAGAAGTGTTAAGGTAGCTAAGTATATTAAGCTGGAGAGAAAACGAAGAAACAATAGCAACAGATATCCTTTTTAAACTTTTTAAGCCAAAGGGAGGAAAAAACAACCTCTAGGACAATAGGACGTTTTATGAAGGAAAAGAACATCTGGATACAAATAAGAATCAGCAGTTCAGACCAACAAGCACCATTCTGTTCCTGATTAAGATTCAAGAGGGTCAATTTTCTGTGACAAAACTGAGTAAGATAGTTTCAGTGAAACAACTTAGTTTGGAATGTGTGGTAGAAAATGCCATAAAAACTGAGTTACAAAAATGAGATACTAGTATGCTATTACTATAACCAGTGTATTAACTGGCCTTTTCTGAAAGACAAACTAAAGCTTCTCTCCAAGACATAAATAATGCTTCTTGGGCTGAAGATTTGCTAAAACTGCACACAATTCTCAGGCTTCATGCAGCCCTAACATTTTTATACCAAGGCAAGTGTTCAGAAATTGCAGGCTGTTCGAGAGGTCAATAGTTGTTGGAAGCATCTGCTGTTTGAGGTTGCAGTCATCTAGCTTTGGACAGCCACTCTGAGCTTGGTGTTAGGTGCAGGACTCCCTCTTCCCTGTCTGACTCCACCTGGAGAGTGTCTTTAGACATAGATGCTCCTAGCCACATTTGTTATATGGCCCTTGACATAGCTCTCTGCTAGCTTTCCTCTCCCTGCACCTATAGGATAATTAGGTACAGTATTCCTGAGCATGCTGCCAAATGTAAAACAAGCATCCTTAAAGTGTCTGATCTCAACCAATTACGAATGCCTATCCTGGAAGCCCCCACACACTCCCCAAGGGCTATACAGGCTTTGTTCTCCGTGTTTAAAGTTGAACTAGCTCCTGAAGTGGTTCCCAGAGTGTTCAGTCTCCTTCTGCCTCAGGTGGACTGGTGGCCTTCAGCTTCCAAGGGAAGAGGAGAACCATACAAAGTGAACAAACTTGTGAGTACAAACTGTGGGAAACTGGCCATCAATTATAAGACATATATGGCTTAGTAAAACTGAAACGTGTTTACAGAGGCAGTGGCAATGCCCCAGGAAGAGAAAGTTTCATAAGAGAAGCCATACCCGATGACTGTGTTTCAGAGAAGGCCTACCCTTCAATCTACCGAAGTCTCAAAATTACTGGAATTCATATACCTTAAACTTGATTGTGTTTATAAAATGAGCAAAGTACAAAACTTTCCAAAAGTAAAACTGAAGCCAGATAAAAAAAATTAGATTTCAAACTGAAACAATTACCTGTGCAATTGTATCCATTCAGAAAACTATGAAGAATTGGCTTGGTTGTGTGTTCAAAAACTTCCATTTGAGTTGATGTTTCATCAAAAACTGCATCAAATACAAACTTAAGATCTTTATTTTGTCTTTTAGTAATATCAAAATTTGTAGTTTTCGGTCTGTGAAAAAAACTGACTTCTTCTTGTTTTGGATCAAAAACAAGTATATGTTTATCCACAACGTGAACCACTTTCCGGAAAGCCTTTTCTTTTGTGTTCTCAGGACGCACACGGACTACTACTTTCATGTGGTGACATAAGTCTTCAGAGCCAGACATGGTTAGTTATCTTGATCCCTGCTTACATGAAGACCTGGGTATTTCTCTGAAATTAAAAAGGAAAAAGCCACTATTAGTTTTACTTAAAACTAGTATGTAATAATCATTTAAAAGATATCTTTTTATGTTCCATTTACCTGGGAAATGTATTATCAGGAGAAATGTATATACATGCTGTCCCGTTACCTTAAACACCCCTACAAAATGGCACACTTGTAACAAAAGCACATTGTAACATTGCAAGAATTTTCTGAAATATCCATCAAACTCTTGGGTTTAAGCTTAAACTCAAATACTACAGCTGATTATGATTTGATTTTCACAAGGCTCTATCTAGCAGTTTTCAGGTTGGATCATGGAAATGGGCAGGAAAGGATCTTTCTGAATTCTATCAGGGTAATAATGGGAGCTTTAGCTTGGAAACTCTTTTAAGTAAAAGCGATCTTGTGTGACGGTGTCTTGGCATTGGAAAGTGATGCACCTGGGCTGCTCTCTACCTGTGTCTCAGAAATACACTGAGTTGTTTTGAAGGCTGCAGTGACTAGCTAGTACACATCTGAAGAGCAAACAGTAGACACTACTTATTTATTCAGAAGTTCTAGTCTCTGATTTCTTAATGACATGCAAATTTAAAGAACACCAGCAAATGCATGAATTGTGCACAGGAACAAAAAGAAACTGACAAAGACCAACAGCTGGAAAAGTTCAACTACCCATGAAACAATGGAAAATCCTTAAGTCATGACACTTCCACTTCTGCAAAATGCACGTGCACATACACTTTTACACCCCGCTGCCCCAACATTTAAGTAGGAACTGGTTTTCCTGCTTGCAGCATTCCTTAATTGCCCAGTTGAGGTCCTATGGCCTTTCCCCTGCCCACATTAGCATGTCTATTGTGTCACTGTTCAGTTCATGTTTAGGCAGCCATGATCTGAGACACTACAGTGGAAGATGACATTATTTGGAGACACAATATCACAGAAAACCCCTTGATTCTCTGGCTTAATTCCAGCACTAAGAAAGCAGAATAGGAAGGATAGCCCTGAGTTCTAGGCTACTTTGGGTTCCAGCATGAAGAAAAGGTTGGGCATATAGTACACTTTTAATCTCAGAATATGGGAAGCAGAGGCAGGCACATCTTGGTGAGTTTGAGGCCAGTCTGTTGCAAAAAGTGAGTTCCAGTCAACTAGGGCTGCAGAGACCGGTTTGGAGGGGAGAAAGCAAGCAAGCAAAAAAAAAACAAAACAAAAAACAAAACAAAAAACAAAAAAGCCCAACCCAACCCAAACAAACAAGAAACCAAGACTAACGAAATATCCCCAAAGAGATCTTGAGGTGAGCTACTTAGTGTGTGCCACATCAGCACCACTTAGGTTCCTGTCTGTAAGTTGCTGTTGAGAGGTCCCGTCCTTGCTCTCTCTTTCTTCAGTTAGCATACCTTTAGTAACACTAAGTACACCTGCATGAGACTGGGTTTGTGTGGCACCTGTGCACTCAAGGCTTGCATCTGGTGCCTTGTCAGGCCAATGCCTGCTCTGTCCTTGCTAAGGACACTCATGTTACAGGAACAGCCTATACTACTGAAAACGGTTAAAGAAAGACCACTGAACTGAGTCTTTACCAGAGTCTATGCTGAGAAGAAGAGTTCTCAATATTCTCATCACAAAGGAATAAATGTGAAGAGACGGATCTATGTCTTAGATGAATTTGCTTAGTCAACAATGGATATATGCCAAATATACTGTATTCAACAAATATATTTCAGTATTATTTACTAATCATCATCAACAACAACAACCAAGAAGTTCCACCAGTTGAGCATACTGAAGGTGAAAAGCTACTAATGTAGAGATTTTCAGATCTATTTTCATACAAAAAATTATGGCTAAGGAAAAATACTAGGGTGGTGTTGGTGTATGAGCTAGAATGAAGTGAATAGTTTTGAATATTGGGATTAAATAACTGAGGCATATACTCTGACTAAAATGTATGACTAGAAGGCCCTGGAATACATAGATAACATACTATAAAATATTCCAGTCAACAAGAGGGAAATCATGCCTGGTACTGAAAACCTAACCAGCTACCCAGGGCTGGTGAAGTCACAGATTTTAGAGGTGAACTTCCAATCACTGTACTAAACCAGCCCAATCCCTAACTACATTATCATTGTCTTATACCCGCAGGCAGGGACAGTCTTCACCAGTTATCTCTTTGCTATAGGTGAAGACTATCACAAAATGGTACAACCAATCAGAAAGTAGAGGTATGCAGTCAGTCCCAGTGGCTACATCAAAACAACCACCACACTGCAGGTGCAGGGAAGATTGAGGAAGAGGTGGTGGAAGAATCACGAAAGCCAAAGAAACAGAGAATGTGTCTTCTAGGAATAAGGGAAACTCAAACCACAAAGCCTCACCAAGAGGACTACCTAAAAATCAGCTGAACAAGATGACAATGAATATGAGAAAGCCCAGCAGGCCTACACAAAGAACTCCAGGCTACTAAAGATACTAAGGACAAATTGCATATAGATTATGAGGTTCAAATTAAAGTCAGCAGGCTTGGCAACAAGTGCCATTAAATGCCGAGCCACCTTGCTGGCCCATGTCTGTATATTTCAGGTGGCAAACCTAAAAGTCTGTGAGAGTAGTAAGCTTGTGCAAAGTGGAGGCTAATGGAGCTGCAAGGCTAGTTTTTGGCATGGTCAATTTAATTAAATCATTTATTTCCTTTATAACTGTTTAGTTTCAAATGCCTGGATGTAATTTTATCTGTAGAGCCTAAAGAATGCTCAAGGGAATCCTTGCTTTCTTGTGCTCCAGCTAGAGAACAGAGAGGAATAGGAAATAGGATCAATCTTTCTTAAAATCTATAAAGGGTTGCGACACCAAGTTACATTTGACAGTGTACTTCATAAACTCTTTTTAGAGACTGTCAAAATTTCTTCCAAAAATGATACTTGAATAACACGTCTTTTAAAATATCTACAAAAATTTCCAATTAGCTACAAACTCCTTTAGCCCTCATTAAAGATTTTGAAAGCTTAGTCTCACCTGTGCCTAGTTTTCTTTTCAAACAATGAAAGATTAATCATATTTTAAAAGAATCATGCATTTTTCTAGTTAGTGAAAACAAGTGAATCAAATAGTCTTCCTTCCATGCTAGTGACTGAGCTTAAGACTTGTGCCCTCCCACAGAAGACCACTAACAGTCTGATTTTCTTAAAAGAATTCAGGGAGCCGATAGAATAATCAAATGTAAAGACCAGACATTGTGACACATTTGTAGTTATAGCTTCTGAGGAGGCTGAGGGAGGACAGATTAAACGCAGGTATCAGAGACCAGTGTCTAACACTGAGATACCTACTCAATGAGAAATACATTTAACATGTTTTTGCTCAAAACTTCACAGGCTTTTTCAAAATAACTCCAGAGTCCAGAAACGTGTGTATCACACACATAAATGTATTACATTCTACTTATTCTCTGTGTGTGTTTTATGTGTCTGTGGGCACATGTATAACATCATGCATTTGGAGGTCTGTGGACAACTTGTAGGAGTCAATTCTCTCTCTATCACATGGATCCCAAGAATGTACCTTTAGCCACTGGACTATGTCACCGATCCCAGAAATATATTCCTTAAAGGTAAAAAATATTACTGGGGAAAGATCTTCAGCAACTCTATATCTGACAAAGGTCTAATATCCAAAATATATAAAGAACTCAAGAAATTAAACACCACCAAACCAAATAACCCAATTAAGAAATGGGGCTCAGAACTAAACAGAGAATTCTCAACAGAGGAATATCAAATGGCTAAGAAACACTTAAAGAAATGTTCAGCGTCCTTAGTCATCAGAGAAATGAAAATCAAAACAACTCTGAGATTCCATCTTACCCCATTAGAATGGCTAAGATAAAAAATTCAAGTGATACCACATGCTGGCAAGGATGTGGAGAAAGAGGAACATTCCTTCATTGCTGGTGGGAATGCAAACTTGTTCAACCACTTTGGAAATCAATCTGGCCCTTTCTCAAAAAACTGGGAATAGGGCTTCCCCAAGACTCAGCTATTCCACTCCTTGGAATATACCCAGAAGATGCTCCACCACCCAACAAGGACATATGCTCAAGCATGTTCATAGCAGCTTTATTCATAATAGCCAGAACCTAGAAACAATCTAAATGTCCCTCAGTCGAAGAATATATAAAGAAACTGTGGTACATTTATACTATGGAATACTACTCAGCTATTAAAAACAAGGAAATCTTGAAATTTGCAAGCAAATTTGGAGACAAATGGATGGAACCAGAAATGATCTTACTGAGTGAGTTAACCCAGAAGCAGAAAGACTCACATGGTATATACTCACTAGTCCAAAAGGCATGTCCCATGGAAGCCTTCACTTACCAGGAGATTGGGATAGATGTGAGGACATCCTATTGGGACTCTAAATGAGAGAAATGTAGGAGAACGGGGAAATTAAAGGATCCAGAGGGTTCTAGAAACCTACAAGAAGATCGTGAAGGGTGGATCTGGGCTCAGAGGGGTTTGCTCAAACAACTGCACCAGCCAAAGACAGTACAAGCAGTAAACTTCAAACCCCTACTCAGATCTAGCCAATGGACAGGTGTGGAGAGCGGGGACTAACTCTGACATGAACTCTGGCGCCCCATATTTGACCACTTCCCCTTGGTGGGGAGGCCTGGTGGCACCCAGAGAAAGAATAAACAGGCTACCAAGAAGAGATTTGATAGCCCATGACCATATATTGGGGGAGGAGGTCCCCCTCAGTCATAGGGGAGGGAAATAGGGTGAAAGCGGGAGGGAGGGAGGAATGGGAGGATACAAGTGATGGGAAAAAAATTTAGTTATAATCTGAATAAATTAAATTTTTTAAAAAGGTAAAAAATATTTCAAGTATACAGAAATTAATGATAAAATTCCTATAATAAAACTGTATGTTCTCTTGTAACATGGTTAACTAGGAGATCCATACTTAGTTGACTCTGTGTCAAGTGCAGAGACTATGTCTAATATGAAACAGTTGTTATCTGTGGAATAAGATGATGATTTGCAAATTCTTTTCGGACAATGCTCTGATGTTGTTGAAGTAGAATCATAAGAGCCAGTGGTTAAGATTTCTTTGGTGGGAATAAAATAAACCTATAGAACACCAAAGAATACTGATCCATCCCAGAGAGTGGGTATAGAGGAGGGTAATGGAGGACTATAGCTGGTGATATTTAAACTCAGGATTAAAGTAGATGGTATTTAAGAGTCTTTCCTGCTCCAAATGGTATGATTATTTTATAAATTAAGAGAGTCCAGAGGGGTGGGAAATGCTGAAATGATTGTAAATGGGATTGTTATTTTATACCTCTACAGTTCTCAAATATATAATTAACAATACAATAAAAAAAAATATATATAAAAAACCAGAGAACCCAAATGGCCATTTACTCATGTATAGTACCTAAAATGTTTCCTTATAAAAACTAAAATTATATATTTGCTTAAAAAATTTAAAGATACTTAGCTGGCATTAAGAATTATATGCATTCAAGATATACTGTTATTATACATATAATATGTAATGACTTCAGCAAACATTTCATATTCATGACATCCAACCCTCATAGAAACCATGCAAGGCTGGTTTACAGACCTAAGAACTTAGCCATGTTTCCACATGTTATTAATAACGAAGCAGAAAATGCAGCCAGGCACAACCCCAAATTTCATGATGAAGAAACAGAAAAGACTGCTTTCAAACAGAGACACTGAAGCATAATGACATAGCTAGGAATTATTTCAAACTCAAGTAGAAAATTCCAATCCAAGTTTAGAACAGGGAACAAGTTTTTCAGTTGCAGTTTCTATCTGGATTAACTTTGGTGTCAGAGCCACCACATTGACCAAGTTTCAAACACCAGGAGAGAATGACAAGTTGCACTGGAGGGAAGATCAGCACTGATAGTGTGCTAATTTTCTGTCTTTCTATTGCCTCTCATAGCATTAACATAGTCATCTTATTGTGTCTTTATCGGTGTGAGGTATAACTATAGTGGGACAAGATGCTCTTTAAAATGAAACATCTTGCATATTTGTTAGTACTGATTCAATTAGAGAATACCTCTCAAGGCAATAACTTTTACTAAAATGTTTCTTATAAGACACTGAATTTAATAGCAAGCACTATTTATCGCCTCTGTGGATTTTGTATTCTCTAACAGCAAAGTTCCAGAAAACCTTCCAAAACCCACTGTGGGAACTGGCCATAGTGGAATGACATCACCAACAAATTTAGTTCTAGTCCAATTAATTATCCCCTTTCATATTATAATGAGCAACAGCCAGTTTTGGCTTCTTTGAAGGGCAAGGCCAATGAGCTCCTAAAAGAAAGGGTTAGGAAGAGACAGCAGACTGTGCAGCTACTTCTGGCTTCTAGGCACTTAAGTTTTCTTTGTGATCTTCACCACTACAAGTGGGCAGTCAGGGCTGGTCTTGCCCGATGCTGCAACCGGACTCTAAACTGACCAGAGAACCTCTCTGCACAAAAGCTCCTCGCTTGACAGTAAAGCCCAGAAGTCGCACACTCGCGTGTGCATCCCAAGCAGGATACTCCGAAAATGGAATCCGGAAGGAACCTCACACTCCTAGAGGCTGGACTGTGAGAGTCCTCAGTCCAAGTCTCGGGAAAGGGCCAGCTACCCTTTAAAGGGGCCCGCCTCCTGCCGGGGCTCTAAGGCGAACCCCGGGACCTCAGCGCTGGGAGCGGCTGGCGGGGGTCTGCCTGGCATACTAAGGCCGACTGTCCTACCAGCTGCAGTACCAACGGGACCCTCGTCCCGCACCTCCCGCCGAAAGCTACTTTGTCCGTGGACCTGAGCACAGACGCCAGATCCTCCACTCCGGTGACCCGAGAATTAACCCGCGCGCCGCGGACACGGCGTCCACTCTACTCACCTAGAAGTAGTGACAGCGACACTTGGCAGAAACGGCTTCCAGGCGCTTCAAACACAGCCACAAATTCAAACCCAAGCCAGTTTCCTCAGCTCTCCCTTTCATTGGCTGCCGTTCTGATGACGTCATCACGTCGTCCGTTTTTCCGGGCGTCTCTCAGTTTGGCGCCAGAGGCCGGGCCTCACGAGCCAGAGGGAAAAGCTGCTTTTCTCGGCGTCTCCGTGGCAACGCGCGCGGTTGTTTCCGGGAGCGGTGGCGGAGGTGGGCGGAGCTAGGGCAAAGGTGCAGGTGGGAAGCAGCCCCCGGGATCTTTAGTGCGGCTGCACAACCCTTACTTTGGGGCCTTATGGGCCTTGTGTGGTGTGTTTCTCATAGGGGAAAAGGCGGAGTCTGTGGGCGTGTTAAAAAGCTTGGGTTACTTTGTTCTTTTCCCGTTCTCTTTAATCAGCCCAAGGAATTAGATCTCATCCTAGGAAAGGTATGGAGCCTCCACCTGAATTAATTGGAAATCCCAGTCTTCCGGATCCAGGCCCAAGTCTTTTTTGTTGTCAGGCCTTCCTGGCCTGCTTCAGTTATTGGTGATTGAAAATATTTGGTATTTGATGGCATTTAACGTGATCCAAGTTGTAACATTACAAAATAAAGTCACTTAACGATAATGGCCTAGGACATTATTGGATCAGGTGATTTTAGTTCTGAATTGTATTATTTCTGAGTGCATAATTTAGAAAGAAAAATGCATGGAAACTTGGGAAGTATATTTACTAAGATAACTTATATTTCAATTTGGCAATATTTGTATTGTTTGTTAGGCAAGCCTTCTATCAGTGTGTTGACATTTTCAGGCCCTTTGGAAAAATTTAGTATTATGATCTGATTTTCATTTTTATTGTTTATATGACTAGTATGCAATTATTACTTGGAGATTTTAGGCGCATATTAGTATACAATGACATCAACATCTCTCCCTTCCTGGAGTTTAGATTCCTGTTGATTGAATATCACTGTAAAAATAGGATGTTATAGTGCAGAGCATTATCAATCTATCATCTATCTATCTACCTACCTCATACCTACCTACCTACCTATATATCGTCTATCTAGACAGGGTCTTGCTTGGTAGCCTAGGCTGCCCTGGAGCTTGCTATGTAGACATGACTGCCACGGGACTCGCTGAGATCCCCCTGCCTGCAGATATCTGCCTGCAGAGTTTGGGGATTAAAGGGGTGGATCACCACATCCAGCAGTGCAGAGGATTGTTAGTGGAATTTTGTGCTGAAAACCCAAAGATTATGGACAATCCCTATATCTATTGAAAAAAAGAATCGGCACCATTGCAAATTATATCTCATGCATGCTCTATACATTTTTATGAGCCCTGAATAGTGCATCAATAAAATGGCTATTTATTTCTGCTTGTATTATATGTACCAGTTAATGACATCATCATTTGTGTGGTACTGGGTTTTAATATTCCCTCACTATATAGTGAGGTGTCTCAGGCATATTATTAATCCTTACACATTACCTCACTTTATTCTCAAAACAGACTATAATAAGCATATTGTTTTTATTTTATTCTGAAAAAAATTGAAGTGTTAGAACAACCTACATTTGCAAGTATTCATCTTTTAAAACAAACCAAAATTCTGCCATTTGTTTTTTAAAAGTATTTTCTACATCAAATGATTAAAAAATATTTTAATCTAGTTTGAAGATATGTTTATATTGCCATCTTGAAAAATTACATTGGTGAATGAATAAGGAGACATGTAAATTTAATCTTTTTCTTTTCTTTTGACATCCACACTGTATAGGTTTACTACTGCTATAGGTGTAGCCTCACCCAATCCAAATACTATCCACTTAATTTCAGTTCTGCATTGCACTTGCTTTATCGTAGTGTTCCAATTATGAAACCCATACTCTTTTTGTTTGTTTGTTTGTTTTGTTTTGTTTTTTTGTTTTTTGTTT
The DNA here is from genome assembly GCA_907169655.1 of Acomys percivali. Lineage (NCBI taxonomy): Eukaryota > Metazoa > Chordata > Mammalia > Rodentia > Muridae > Acomys > Acomys percivali. The sequence continues at coordinate 38,634,191 of OU015742.1, forward strand.
TCGTGACAGGATTTCTCTGTAAAACAGCCCTGGTTGCTTCATAGACCAGGCTGGCCTTGAACTCACAGAGATCCACCTACCTCTGCCTCCAGAGTGCTGGGATTAAAGGCGTGTGCAACCACACCTGGCTGAGATCCATAATCTCGAGGAATCATACATTTGATTAAAACGGAGATGTTTTGACAATACAGTCAATGCCATTGCTGTGCAGTGGCAGCTCAGGAGTTTGACAGCACTTATAGCAGGACAAGAGAACCTCATGCTTCTTAACAAAATGAAAGAGAAGAGGAAAGAACAAAAATTTCCCAAAAGTACAAGGCTAAGGAAGTTGAAAAGTTCACCTTCGGTTAGAAAGTGGCCAATGTATGAAGCCATTACAAAGTGTATGCATTTTTATAGTTGACAGAAGAGAAAATTAAAAGTTACGTTTAAACTTGTTTCGGGCATCAAAACAATTAACAAAACAAAACACCTTAAAAGTGAATTTAAGCTGACAATGGTGAGATCTTATTTTCCCAGGAAGTTCTTTTAGAACCTTTTGACTCTCAATATCCTTTCACAGCAGGTGCTGGGAGCAGCGGAACAAAAGGCGGACAGTCCTCAGTTGTTCCGACGGACAAGGGCTCCATCAGTCCCATCTGTCCGTTCTTACAAGTTTCCCCACCCCGACCTAGGTATATGCAAATTCACGTTTTCTTGCGTTTTACCATCGCCGCTGGCCCAACTTAGAAGCTAACTGAGGACTCTTTTTGCCCAAGGTGAGGAGAAGTGGCAAGTTCCTAGTTCATAGTTAGAGACCTTGCTCTTTTGGTGTAAGGGTTGTAGGCTGTGGATCCTCTCTCTAGCCGAGGACACAAGCCCCTCCCCCAACTCCCTCGGGTGTCCTTCAGCATAACTTTGAAGATCTCCAGCGTTCCCAATCTTCCCTTTGCAGATTGCCCAGGAAGGGCTGGGATCTTTTGACTACAGGCTGCATTCCTCCCCCTTCCAAGCTTTTGTGCCTTCCCTCCAGCCCCTATGTCGCCTTTCTAGCCTTAAAATTACATTTGTAACATTTCCTCTCAGGGAAAACTAAACCTAGTACCAGTTAGCAGCCACAAGGAAGTACTCTTTATAGTCTGTACTCAGTCTGTATTCCTTGCTAATTTTGTGGTCTTCACAGCCTAAGGGAACTTTGCCCAGGTAGAAAAGTTAAATGACTTACTTAAAACAAGGCGCAATCTGCTTTAGAGTCCAGGCTTACTGGCTTGCAGTAGTAAATTAGACAATCTTACAGGATACCAGAGAGATCTGGTTTCTTTGGTAGGAGAATGGGCTACAAAGAAGAAATTCCCTTTACACTTTGCACTCAGTAATTTTTAGGACACTATCCCAGAAAAGCGATACTACAAATAATCTAAGGACTACAAATAACAATTTATTTGTAACTCCTCCATGCTTTCCTGGGTTACAAGCTTAGTTAGATCATAATTTTAAAAAGATTATGATTTACCTTGAACGTAGTTAAACGAATGCATAAAATTCGAGGACAATAAAGAATAAAATGCTGGGTGCAAACAATTTTGTGTCCATTTTTATTACCTTTACATCCACATTGTTTTGAGGTTTTTATTGGCAGCAATGCTTTTCAAAAAAAGAAAGAAAGAAAGAAAGAAAGAAAAGAAAGAAAGAAAGAAAGCGAACGAACTTGAGGCTGAGGACATAGCTCAGTGGTTAAATATGTGTACTGTTGAGGACCTGAGTTCAATTCTCAGCGCCCACGTCATTTTAGTCACCACTGCTCATAACTCCAGCTCTGGGGAAGACAGTGCCTCTGGCCTCTATGGGGACCTGCATTCATATGTACTTGTGTTCATATGTTCATAAGCCATTAAAATTGTCTGGACATAGAGTTTAGGCACTTTGATATTCCTGGTTCCATTCTTTTGCTTGGTGCATTGTGTGCCTTTTATTGGAGATCTAGCAACACTGTTGCTTCTAAGCAGAGCAAAGAGAGAGTATGGGAGGTCGTTTCCATTAATAGTATAATTCATGAGATACTATATATATGTGTATATATATATAATCAATGTAGTATACCATTAAATTGTATGGTTACATTAAATATTTCAGTTGGGTTATGTTTATAACATTGATTATAAAGATTTCCAGCTTTAATGATACGTCTCTTGAATTATAGTTACAGTTGTGGCTCTGGCTATGTGGGAGCTATTTAGTTGCTTCAGTGTATACTATAGGTATAATTACGCTTAACTCCAAGAATTATGATAAAGATCTAAGGATGTAGAAAGAATTTTGCTTAGAATTGTTGGCACTTAGAGCTGTATAAAAATTAGCTATTATTTTGAAAAAATTTAGATAACAAAAAGTAAAGGGTAAGTTGTGTTTGAGTTTTGTAAGTTATTTGAAGAATTTCAAGAATAATTTACAATTTGTTTAATTGGTTGATGCTTAAGATCTATAAATTCCCTTTAGAATTTTATTTCTAGTTCCTTTAACAGCACCATATTTTCATTGTCACTATTTCTCATTGTTACATAATATAGCAGATTATTTCTAAAGCAAATTGGATATATTATCCTGAAGGTAACATCTTCATGTTCTGTCTGTATAACATATTTACATATATTTGTATTCTATTCTGTTTTAGTCAATACATATAACTAACTTGACTTTTATTGCAAAAGTAAAGGTAGACATTTATATGGGATTTGTTTCTTCAAGTGTTTTGAAAACTTGGGTTTAGTGGGGATAGTTAGACTGGGTTGATAAAAACCTTTATTTTGTGAAGTCTGAAATGTCTTCATTCATCTGTGTATTCTTTCTCTCCCCTCCACTGAAACACTTGTTAAGCACTTAGTGTTATTTGAGTTTGTGGATTGAATCATTGGATTTATTCTTAAATAACTCAATCCACGAGAAGGAAGAATACTGCCAACTGGGTATTTACTATGGAAGTATTGCAAACATTGTTTGAAGCTAATTGGGACAAAAACAAATGTTTTTAAAAACTCTTCTGTTAATATGCTTATGTAAATATCCCTTTCCCCCTCTGCATTTAGAATAATTTCAAATTGGAGAAGAAAATTAGAGAAGTTGAGAAATTCAAAGGCTGTATTACTTGTGCTTGGTTTTAAGGCACAGGGGCTATACATTCAAAAAATGAGGATCTGGGTTGTGCTTTAGAAGTTGAGAGTGAACTTAGTGTACATGTGTCCAGGGTTCAATGTCTAACACCAACCAGCAAACAATCCCCCCTCCCCCCTCACAGATACACAGTCTTATACACACATAGAAACACAGACAGACAGACACACATATACAGCCACACACTCATGCACTACACATTGCACATGCATGCATGTTTGTGCCCCCGCGCGAACACCACACACACACACACACACACACCGTACAAACAAAGCCAAAATGGTAGCTATGAAATACCCAAGTATAGCAAGGTGTTATGGCATGTGGCTTTAATTGAAATATTTGGGAGGCTAAAGCAAATAGGAAATTTGAGATTATCCTGGGTTCCATACTAGAATTTGTCTCAATTAAATGAGGGATTAAAATGTATTTTAGTGTTTGATTGGTTATGTGGTACCAGTAAGCTGGGTTTGATCTTCAGGACTGGGTGGGGGCAGGGAGTGAGTACCAACACACACCCAGTGTTTGCTAAGTTGTAGTTTAATTTGGTGTGTACTTCAGTGATCCAGGTTGTGCAGAGGCAGTCTTGTCAGAGACTATTTTGGAAATCTGTAAGATTTTCACAAAGTGATCATATTTTCTTGTCTGGTCCCCATGTTTTCTCTTTTCCATAGTCAATCTTCTCAAAGCTAAGGTGAATATATTAATTTAGCACTGTGAGAACAATACATAAAACAACATGAAATTAAGGATGATACAAACAAAAAGATAAATGCTTAAATTTCTTTTGGTGGTTTAGCTTACCTTTAGAGAAGATTGGGTGAGCCCTGGGTACAATGGCAATAGACTAAGTTTACTTTTTAAATAAATATTTTAAAGTTCCTACTCTTTAGAACTAACTAAATTAAAAATATATTATAGAAAATGAGTTATAATTGAAAATTGATGGTTTTATAAAGCCACCAGTAAGTTGTATTTATTTAATTACTTAGTTAATTAATTTTTCTAGTTCAGGTCAGCCTCCTCGGACATTCTTCCAGCCCTAGTTTCCAGAGTTTTGGAATTGTAGCTGTCGTTGCTATGTCCACTGAGAAATTAGATTTAACTATGTTTGTGTGGTCACTTAGGTTTTTTGCTTACCTAGAAAGTGCCACTTTCTGGCAATAAAGTCCCAGAATTCAACTTCACTTGCTTAGATGATGATGTGGATTAAATCTTTCCTTTATGTAGTAAACGTTTCATGTGAATTTGCTTTCTCCAAAGTATTGTATCTTTAAAAGAATTAGAAACCAAAAGTCATCATATTTTAACCTTCTATTGTGGCTTTCTTGACCTACAGAATGCTTCGATATCCATATTTTTGTAAAATGCATAAAGGGCTGTTTTCATACTTTGTGGAGTTTGGTGCATTTCATTTGGGTGTCCGTCCCCAAACAATGCACACTACAGCAACTGCATATACTGAATACAAAGCCCTGGAGGAGAAAGATCTGTGTGGCACCCAGCAGGTCCATAGACCAGAAGACAAAGATTCTGAAGCCATGGCTAGACTGCATATCCCAGTAATGGTGAATGAAGTTGTTCGTTGTCTGACACCACACAAAGGGCAGGTGAGCTGACTTTTTCAAAATTGTTTTAAGTGTTTGTTGAGTTACAGTGCTGCATCTATGATAAAATTCACCTTTTAAAAGTATTCAGTTGAATGTTCTTTAGTGTACTGATGTGGTTATGTGGTCACAATTATTGTTTACCTTAGGAACATTTTAGGACATGGATAAGCCTCATGTCCACTGGCAATCGGACGATTGTTTACTACTAAGCTATGTTATATCATTTTGGATTTGCCTAAAGTATGTTTTGTGTTTACATTCTTAATGTGTTTTAAAGATTTACCCAAGTTGTATCATGTGCTTCTTTATTTTTATATGTATGTATGTATGTATGTATGTATGTATGTATGTATTTATGTATGCATGTGGTTTTAGGCACCAAATGCAGAGTGTTGAACACATTAGGTAATGTTTTCTCACCATAGCCCTACCTTTTTCTTTTTTTTAATACAGAATTGTTCATGCTATGGGTATACTGTATTTTGTTTAGTCATTTGTCTTTGGATCCATTTATGTTATTAACTGTTTTGTGTTTATCATGGATAGGAGTTTTATAAACATTTGTGCACTGGTTTTACTTGGCCATATGATTTCAATCCTCTTATGTGTATACTCATAGAATGCGCTCATGATTGACAGCTTAGTATCTGAGAAATTATTTACCTGATTTGATTAGTTCTACCAAATCACAGTTGGAATTTCTAAAGTAAAGAGATTTGTGTAGCTGAGTATTGGAGGCTGAACATCCAAATACATTGGCAGTTACTATAGTAGGGACTTCCTTCTCTGTATCACATGGTGATGAATAGCATCATGGAAATCACATGTAGGAGAAAGAGAGACTAGATGGTGAAGTCAGAAGCTAGACCACCAGGAGAGGTTAGTCTTATTCATTGATAGCAATTCATGTAAGAAGTACATTTCCTCCTGAGAGCAGTCCCCTTAATGACCCTAACCCTCCTACCAGGACAGTGGCTGAAAGAATAAAGGCCTCCTAATATTACTACAACAGAGAACAAGCTTCCAATATATGAACCTTTGGACAATAAATTAGAACCTAGTGCATTCTTGCGCTCTCTCTGTCTCTCTCTGCCTCTCTCTGTCTCTGTCTGTCTGCCTGTCTGTCTGTCTGTCTGTCTGTCTGTCTGTCTCTCTCTCTCTCTCTCTCTCTCTCTCTCTCTCTCTCTCTCTCGCTCTCCCTCTCTCTCTCTGTGTATAGTCCATTCTTTTTTTTTTTTTTTTTGCAGTGAATGTGGTTCAAGACTGAATGCTTGTAAACCTGGATATCGTGAATATATACTATATATGTCGTGTTTATACTTAGTTTTCTTACTATAGACTTTAGCAATGTCAGCAATCAAGTTTTTTCCTTATTAAGTCATGATTTTTTTTTCACCTCTTTGCTTAATTCTCTTACTTCACTTTGGTAAGTCTGAAATGCCAGTATCACAATTCTTGCATTTACAGGCCATTATGTGGTGCATCAGATGTTTCTTAACCTGCAGCACTGATAATGAGGGCACCTGAAGAACAACTGACAATAGGTAGCACATATACTGTGGATACACTGTACAGAAAGATAATTCATGTCTTAGGTGCGAAGCGAAGAGTAGGCTGGCATAAGGGCTGCTCATTCTACTTAGTGGCTGGGCAGTTTAAAACTTATGAATCATTGACATGTGGAAAACTTTTTGTGTGACTGAAATTATGGAAAGTGAAATAGTAGATACAGGAAGACTGATGTGTGTGTGTGTATGTCTTTGTGAATGCATACGCATATAGTGTAGGGAAGGAAGGGTAGGAGAGAGAGGGACAGTGTGAATGGGACAGGAAGACAAGGAGGGAGAGAAGGAGGGTGGAGGAGGGACAGAGCTACTGAAGAATTGGCATATGACAATTATAGAATCCTTCATCCATAGGGGTGCCAGATAGGCTATGGATAGGGAAGTACTGCTTGAGTACCAAAGAACTGTACCAATTCTTATTTTAGCGGAGATTACTCTTTGTTCTATTAACTTTTTTCTCTCATATTTTGGAACTTATTTGCTTTGCTTAGAGCCTGCCAATTTAAACATTACTATTTTTCTAAAATCATCTCACAGAAACTTCTAGACTAATATTTGATCACATTTTGGAGACTTTGATTTGATTATATTGATATATAATCCCTATCTCACTAAAAATTTTGTTGGCAGGATCAAATGAAATTTTGTACAAAATACTTTAAAGTTATAAGGAGATTACACCAATGTTAGACAATATAATATTCAAAAAGAAAATATATAACCTTTGATAAAATTTTACTTTCAATATAGACAACAAGCTTTCATACTAAAATTTCTTCAAATGCCAGTTTATAGTACTGATAATATTTTTTATGTATTGACTTCAGAAATGACATATTATATATTATATCACACAATATAATATGTATGTATATTATAAGTTGGTTCTTTCTCTTTAAAAGTCATTCTTATGTCTGGGGTTGGTGGCTTAATCCATTAATTCCAGGACTTGGGAGAGAGAGCCAGGTGAATCTCTATGAGTTTGAGGCCAGGACAATAATAACCATAATAATAAAGGGAAAAAAATCACACATTGCTTCTTCTGGTATATGGGAGACATGTTGATGAATGTTAAGAGCAAGGATTCTAGAATTATACCTGGCTTGGGCAATACATGAACAAGCACACAGAATTCTTGTACTAGTTTTTTCCTACAGATTTTGTTTGAGTTGGATCAAGTAAACTAGACTGATTAGATGTTGTTCATCTACCTGTGAGAGCAAGTATATTTGTTTTATCATAAAAATACTTTTTACCTCATCCTAGGCAATATATAATTAATAGGATTTATCTGGCCTTTTCAAACGGGTTTATGTGTGTAAGGCCTTTAGGTGAATGCTGTCACATAGTAAGAACTCTAAATATATGCAAATGTAGATTTAAATATATTCAAAAAGGGTGGAACTTTCTGTTGAATAAAACTTCATCAATTGAAATTTTGTTTATTTCATGTAGAGATGGACAATGGAAAGATAACAAAACCCATGCTAAGGTACAATTTATGCATCATCTTAGCCAAAGCAGTGGGAAGTGATTTTAAATATACTTATGGTATATTGAAATACACATTTTGTGTTATGCACACATATTTACAAGGGGAAAGTTCACGGTAGGGACTGTATGTGAGTGGCTTCTAATGATTTCTGCACCTTAACAATGAAAGTACATTTTGTCAATTTGCTGAACTCTCCTGAGAGTACCTAACATTTATTTTGTACTTACCCACAGAGTAGAAAAAGAAGCCCTACTGACTCCCCTATTAAATCTGTACTATATTTTCTTTTTTCTGAAGCCAAGTGGAACAAACGTAGGTGATTCTACAACTTGACCCAACACTGTTGTTTCATTCTGTTCAGGTTCTTGGGAAAAATGTAATCCTGGTTATTTTGACATTTCCATTGTTCTGATTTCAGTTTGATATTCCAGGAACTTTTAATAGAAAGTTTAATTTTATGAATGTTATTTCTGAAAATTTTCAAGTGAGGCATACATAGAGATAATGTTATTTTTACCTTTCAGCTGTCTGCAGGCAGCTTTATTCACTATTCCCTTAATCCTCAAGTAATAAAGAACTGGTGACAGGCTTTGGACAGGAAAGGTCTTCATTTCATCCAGAATCCATTATTTGCTCCTCTCCTTCCTGTGCCTTTTCCCCAAACCATTTTACTTTGCAAACTGTGAGTCATGCATTCACTTATACCTTGCACTCACTTAATTATTATTTTCTACATTCCTTTCAATGGTGAATTTAGAGATGAAACTTTTGATCATACAAGAACTTATTAAAAAATTACCTATTCTAAGTGAAGTCTAGGGGAATGTTACACTTACATCCTTTTATTTAATGTTTAAAAGGAACTGACCTAAAGAAGCTACTGATTTAAAAAATTTGCTCAGAATTGTAGCTAGCTTTGCAAATACAATGAATAAATTTAATACTTTAAATTTTAAGGAAAAGAACTCCTTGTTTTTCATAGCTTAGGTGGTTCAGAAAAGCTAAATGACTCACAATTTTCTTTCATGTTTACTCTTGTCTGTTTTAAATATTCATTTATTGGGTACTGGGTGTCAATCCCAGGGTGTGGTACTTTCTAGGTAGGCACTCTCCCCACTGGTTTTTATAAGAATATATTAGTTACCTAACAATCTTTTTCTTGTTTCAGAAATGTACTATTTTAGACTACATTGAGTTATTTTCATTATTCAAAATGTGGAAATACTATTATCTTACCTACCTTATGAGATGATAGGAATCTAGAGGCTATTAGGGAGTTATAAGCCTGCGTACTAGTAGTGTTAGTTTGGATTGACACTTGTGGCTTCGGTCAGAGTGATAAGTTATAAGGGAAATGGTCAGGGTGCAGAGAAGATAGAGTTTTCAAATGCATGTTTCCTTTCCTAATAGGCTGTTAAGCTGTGCAATGATCAGTAGACTGATGTAATAAGTAGAGTGAGCCTCTCCATGGTCCAGTTCCTGCTTAGTAGCTTCATCAGCCTGGCATGAAGCTTCAAACATTGAGCTTACTGGGAGATGCTTCATATCTAAACCATAACACTTTCATGGCACAGTGAGCTCTGTGGAGTCTTGGACATGTGTGTCTTGGTTGCTATCACATATCCTGTGCTTAGTCCAAGGATTGCTACGTAATGCTTTCACAAATGATGGTTTATGTGGATGGATAAAGTCAATGCAGGGAACAAATGTGAGGCAATAAGAAGAACAATAACCTTTCATGCTAAGGTAGCTTGTCTGGCTTTTATAGAATTTCAGCTTTTGTGTGTCATGTTTGTCCGATCAAATAACCAGGGGAAATCAGGGGAGGAAACACAACAAGGCCATCTGAAGTGACAAGAATAGCTTATGGTAGCCAATTAAGAATGCAAGATTCTTTTCCATTTGTCCTTTTGCAGCAAGTCTCATGGTGGGCCCCATAATATGGGGGGTAGGGATTACTTCTGACGTGGACTCTGGCCCCCCAACATTGATCACATCTTCCTGGCAGGGCATCCTTGTCAGGCCTCAAAGGCAGAGGATACAGGCAATCCAGATGAGACTTGATTGGCTGAGGTCAGATGTTAGAAGAGGAGAGCTCCCTTTCTGAGAACTAGGGGAGGGAGGGAGAGGGTATGAGGGAGAAAGGGTGGGACAAGGAAGCGACAAGGGAGGGGACTACAATCAGGTTGTAAAATGACCGAATTGAAAAAAAAAATTAAAGAAAAAGAATGCAAGGTTCAATGGTAAATATTTGCAATTTTAATATGTTAAAATTTAATAGTAATTTTTATAATTACTGGATTTGCTAAAGTTAATGGTGCTAACTTTGGTAATTTTTCATTTTATTGATATGTACATGAGCTCACACATGCAAGACCATGGACAGGACTGAACACTAGACATCATTTTCAACGTCAGGTAGCCACTCTCCCATTCACATGAACCCCAGGCCCATTATTCTTTCCTAAAATTGTATTCCTCTTCTTGTAATATATTTAAGATTAGTAGCAATCTTTTATTTGAAAAATCTTCCATTTTAAATGGACAACAAAGAGAAAAATGATAGATTGTTTTCCTTCTTCAATTGCTGAAGGCTATGACAGCAAGCTGGAACTTGTTTTGTTCAATGCTGTGTTCTTCAAATTCTTAGCTCTTGGAAGACAAGGCCAGTAGTGCAAGCTGGCCCAAGACTGCACTTCTGTTTTTGTTAGAAAGCTAAGCTTTCAGATAGAACAAATTATCAGGAGATAGTGGTTTTATTTCTTTAAAAGTAGGTGTAGGTTCTCTGGGGGCATTTTTTTTTCTTATGGCATTCTACCATTGAAGAATGTTTTTGTCTTAAAAATATCATGTAGCACATTAAGTGTCCTTTGTACTGAATTGTTTTCCAAGTGTGATGTTTCTAATGCTGTACAGGTAGATGTTTAACTCCTGGCTCTAGGAATAGGAGTTGGCTGTGACTTTCTAAGAACAACTCTGAGTTTTGAGTTTGCAGATATTTATGCTGTTCCTGTTCCCCATTTCAAATTGACTGCCTGGTGTCATGGTGGGTGCGTTTGTCTGTCTGTCTTTAGTTTTATATCCACTGTCATCCAGTCATTCAGCACAGTAGTGTTTTCTCAGTTTGAACTTCCACTTCTTTTTCCCTGCATCCTTTGGGGAATATCTTGATAATGTTTCAAAATATGGGTTTGTTAGTTTAACCTTTTTCAAGTGTGTTGGAAAAGCTAGTCATTATCTTCCCTTTCCTTCCTTCCTTCCTTCCTTCCTTCCTTCCTTCCTTCCTTCCTTCCTTCCTTCCTTTTTTAAAAATCTGGTATTGCTGTATGTAGCCCAGGCTGGCCTCTAACTGTAGCTTAGGCTGGCATTGAAATAATCCTTCTGACAAATCCTCCTAAGCCTGTAGGTATTAGCCTCTTCTTAGAACTTTGTCTATTTCAAAGTGAAGAAGTGGTTTACATTATATAATATTTATAGATTGCCATAATATTAAAAGCTCATTCAAATCAAGAATGATGTTTTTTATTTCTTTGTATTCCCAGTGCCTATAGAGTGCTTGACTTATATGGTAGGAGGGCAATAAATGTTTGAGTAGAGTTGTAATGAAATTTGTGATGTTGATTTAACTTAATTGGCTTTCTTGTTTACACATTAGGATCCAAGGACAATGCTATCATTGGATTTCATGTTACACAATATTTTCTTTGTTTGTTCAATAAATTTAAGAAGAACTCTGTTCCTTCTGATACTACATTATAAAAGGGTTTCAAACATTATGATAGACAGATTTGGGCCCAGGGGTCCCGCTCAAACTATGGCACCAGCCAAGGACAATACAGGCTGTAAACTTCCAACCCCTACCCAGATCTAGCCAATGGACAGGACATTCTCCACAGTTGAGTGGAGAGTGGGGTATGACTTTCACACATACTCTGGTGCCTTATATTTGACCACGTCCCCTGAATGGGGAGACCTGGGGGCACTCAGAGGAAGGATAGCAGGCTACCAAGAAGAGACTTGATACCCTATGAACATATACAGGGGGAGGAAGTCTGCCTCAGTCACAGTCATAGGGGAAGGGAGTAAGGGGAAATGGGAGGGAGGGAGGAATGGGAGAATACAAGGGATGGGATAACCATTGAGATATAATATGAATAAATTAATAAAATAAAATTAAAAAGAAAAAGATATAGAAAAAAATAAAAGGGCTTCAAAATAGTGTTCATCTTGGACAGTAGATACAGCTCTCTAGTGGTGTAGCTAGGTTGTGCCTGCAAGTCCTCAGCAGACACAGAGTCATGAGCCTGCCCTATAGTATAGTTAGCAATGGTCAGCCAGACTTGAGGATAGTAACATGGTTAAACAGAACACTTCAAAGACAAATTATCCTTTTGTAATAAACACTGTTCTCTTCATGTTGTTTTGTAGTTTCTGGAAATAGATGGTTGCTTTTTCATCATTTTTGAATATACAAGTAAAATGAATCTTTTCATTAATTTTACTTTTGTGGTTTTTATGTTATTATTCTATGAGTGTTTCTAAGGGTATATATATATATACACATACATACTTTGTTACCTGTTACTAGGGATATTAACAGCATTTTCAGGGATGCTTTATTGAGATGTGATAAATGTTGCAGGATATTTGATTACAATATGAACTTTGTGATTGTGTTGTTTACTGGAAAAACCTATTTGTAGTTGTAGTGTGGCTCAGTCATAGCACTTAAATCTAATCCAAGAGCTTTCTGCTTGAATAGGATTATCAACTATAGGTCAAGAGGTGGAGCAAGCAGCCTGTTGACAGGGAGTTAACATAGGACACAAAAACAGAGAACAAGAGGAAGTTAGGAGGAAAGATAGAGTGACACATAGGAAGTAGAAGGGAGGAACATTCAGTTTGAGGGTACTTTTTAATTTATTTTTAATTTATATATTCACTTTATATTTTGATTGTAGCACTTTCCCTCCTCTCCTCCTAATCTCTCCCTCCCACTCTCTTCCTCCTCTCCTCTTGTTCTCAGAAAATGGCAGCCGCCCTCAACCCCAGCACCTCAAGTCTCATCAGGACTAAGCTCATTCTCATCTACTGAGGCCAGGCAAGGCAGCCAAATTAGGAGGAAGTGCTTGCAAGCAGGCAATAGAGTTCATGTCATAGACAGAACCAGCTCAGCTTACTAGGGGACCCACATCAAGGTCTAGTTGTTAGTCCATTGGTTACATATGTGTAGGAGGCCTAGGTCCAGTCCATGCAAGCTCTTTGGTTAGTGTTTCCATCTCTGTAAGCCCCCATGGGCCCATGTTAGTTGACTCTATTGTCTTCTTATGGTGTTTTTGCCCCATCTGGGTCCTTTTATCCTTCCCTCTTGCTCTTCCACAGGACTCCCTGAGCTCTGCCTAATGAGTGGCTGTCAGTATTATCAGCTGATTTGGTCAGCTGTTGGGGGGCAGGTGCTGTCATCTCAGAGGACAATTATGCTGTAAACATAGTAGAGCATCCTTAATGGTGACAGGAGTTAGTTGTCTTTCGTGGGGTGGGTCTCAGATTGGAGCTATATATTGATTAGTCATCCCCTCAGTGTCTACACATCTTTGTCTCTGCAGATCTTGCCGGCAGGGTAAATTTTGGGTTGAAGGTTTTGTAGGTGGATTGATGTTCCCCTCCCTCCACAATAGGTCCTGCCTGGCTAGAAAGTAGCTTCCTCAGTCTCCATGTCCCCCACTGTCTACAGTTAGCACAGTGTATTCCATATCTTATTGATAGATATCTTTGTTCTTTACAGTTCTGTATAACATCATTGTACAGATTTCTATCTGGCCTTGTTTTTATTCTTTGGGGAAAATACCAGTAAAAGTGACCACTGAATTGTATAGCAAAAGTACACTTGGGTTCATAAGAAATAGTCCCATTCCCTTCCTCTATGACTATCTCTGTGCATTTCCAAAGCATTGGAGTTCCTGATATTCTGTATCCTGTCAGCAGTTAGCACTTCATACGCTTATGTACAGTTTCATGTTGGCTCTCTTTCTTAACAATTAGACTTTATTATACAACCCAACTATCCTATCCAAGAGAGGGAAAAGGATTAAAGGGAAACAAGAATAAACCTTCCAGTATCTGATCCACAGGATGGATCCCCAGGTGTCTCTGGCCTGCATGCTAGTCTGGCCTGTAAACTGATCTCCCCAAATGCACTGGATCCTGCTCCAAAAACTGTAGCCTTCTCCTCTCTCCTCAGCCTATGTCTCTCTCAGGCTCTTTAGGGCTTGCAATGGCCAGTCTGGGTGAGGATCCCTTCCCCCATCGATGTTTGATTAGAAACACAATAGCCTGGCCTGAGTCCCCTTGTCAGCTTCCTGAATTTCAGACCCAGGATGCCTCCATCCAGTCTATCAAATGTATCCCTGATGTTTCCAAGGGGCAAAGCCCACCAAGACTGCTTTCACCTGGGACAAAGCTTACAATCCTTCCCACAGTTTCTTTCTGCTTTTACCTTATGACATAGGGTGTAGAGACATCTGTTCACAGGTTTATTTATTTGTTGCCTATGTTTTATTTAAAGAGATGTACATGGAGGTCTTCAGTTGTTCCCTTGCTGCATTTTAAGGGTGTCTTGCATGTTTTAGGGAACAGTCCATATAGGAACTAATTAGAAAATATTAGGTATTTCTTATGTAAAATGGTTTTTTGTGTGGTAAGATGTGTCAATATAAGTTCATCATTTGTAATGAAATTAATGGAATTAACAATCTGTGTGGCTACTATTAGGGGTAGCTATATATTATGGGAACAGAGAATGTGACCTTTCCTCCTAATTTTGCTATGAATACAAAATTGCTCTAAAAAATAAAAAAGGATTTCACAATCACTGGTCCTAACAGAACAAAAGATAGTGAGAAATGTGACATCCTTCTATTTAAAAACAATATATATGCACTGAATTTTATTAAGGACCACTCTGTTTCAGTAGAGATTTCCTAAGAAAATCGAAGTCCATTTTATATGGGAAGCTCATAGAAAAGAAGAAAGAAATGAGTGAGGTTGTTCTGTTCATAGACATTCATGTGAGTCATCCTGGGGACTGGTTACTGTCTTATGTAGGTCAGCACTAGATGCTGATCAATAGTCTAATCATAGCTCCTGCACGAGGTTAGGTCTACTGGTCCTCTCCTCACCATTCTTCTGAGTTCCATGTTGTTTTTGTGAAGAGTGGTAGGAAATGTACCTTGACCTTTTGAGTTTTCATAACATTTTACTTTCTTTTGCTGCCTTCTCATAAAACAACAACAACAACACTACTACTGGTCTTTAAGTAGCATACTTAAAATGCTGTTTTATAATGAACAAAGTTGCAGAGCCTTACAATAACTCATCTTGTAATGTTCCCTGGACTCTCTTTTTCTTTTTCTTTTTCTTTACTTTTCTTTCTTTCTGTTTTATGATTGAGTGCTAGTGACTTTCTCCTTTTGGTGAAGCAAATGCCATGCATTCAGAGATTTTGTTTTGCTTGCTGAATGTTGTTTCAGAAGGTATTTACATACATTTTTGTAGCTACATAATTTATTTCTCATTCATAAAACTGTTTGTTTGCCTTAGTCTCCCATATTTGAAAAGTCATTGTACCTTATGCTAATTTAACCATTTATTTTTATCTGTATACTGATTGTTTGCTGTGTGCTTTTTATATTTTATATATCTATTATTAAATTTCCAGAAAAAAATCCTACATTTTTATCCACAATCTAAAGTGTGGATATTGAACATATTCATAAAGATGGAATACATTCTACTCAAGGTCAAGATATTCTGTGAAGACTATTATTAATAATAGTATAGTGTCATATACGATGATGCTATTGAAAAGCACATCTATATATCATTGTTTATACTTTTCATTAACACCACTCGCAGAACTATTTTGTAAAAATGAATATGAATTTTAGAAAGGAGATAAACCACCTCCTGTGCTTCTATTCTGGAACTGTGTAGTAGTAAATGGTATCAGTTGAATTTCAGTACTTCTGTTTGATATGACTGCATGGTGTGCTATTGTTTCCAACTATGACTATTATTCCTTAAATTCTGAAGGTCAGCCTATAGACTCTTCAGGGCCTGTGTCATATTCCTTAGCCACTTAAGGCAATTTGATGTAGTATAAACTCGTGACGATCTTTTTTTTTTTTTTTTTTTTTTACTTTTTTATAAATAATTTATTTTATTTTATTTTTTATTTTTTTATTTAATTAATTTATTCTTGTTACATCTCAATGGTTATCCCATCCCTTGTATCCTCCCATTCTTCCCTCCCTCCCATTTTCCCCTTATTCCCCTCCCCTATGACTGTTCCTGAGAGGGATTACCTCCCCCTGTATCTGCTCATAGGGTATCAAGTCTCTTCTCAGTGACCTGCTGTCCTTCCTCTAAGTGCCACCAGGTCTTCCCCTCCAGGGGACATGGTCAAATGTGAGGCCCCAGAGTACCTGAGAAAGTCATATCCCACTCTCCACTCAAGTGTGGAGACTGTTCTGACCATTGGCTAGATCTGGGTAGGGGTTTAAATTTTACCGCCTGTATTGTCCTTGGCTGTTGCCTTAGTTTGAGCGGGACCCCTTGGTCTCGTGACGATCTTACCAGCCTCCTGAACTGGTGAGAAGAGGGCTGTGCAGTTGTTTGAAGCACATTGTGCTCTTCCTGTTTCAACAGCCCTTCCAGACAATTCTAGGCCTGCTTCATTGGTCAGCTCATGGGACTTTTTAGGGTTTCACTCTATATTGATCTCTCATAAGGAAAGTTTTTATTTGTAATTACAGATTCGGATAAGAAACTGCTCAAAGAAAGTTATATAAGAACTAATAAATAGTACTGTAACAGATTGAGAAATGAAGATAAGAAGAGTGGCATGGCCAGGACCCTCTCAAAGGATGGTTTACAGTGTTATTAATACTTAGAGGAGAAAGCTACTTCATGAACTTCTGTTACCCTCTTTTCTCTTATTTTTCTTGTGCCTATCTATCATAGTTCTGGTCTTCTATTCCACCCTTTAAATAAATATCATGAATGTTTTTATATTTTGAATTATTCATATGAAACCAACATTTATTTTTTAGGAGAGAAGTGTGAGTTTTTTTTAAAATTTATTCTATTTGATCAATGATAGAATAGAATCTTACTGAACAACTGGTAGAACACATATTTAGTTTTTATAAGGTCTGAAGTTTATCAAAGCACCAAAGTAAATAAGTTAAACAATATATTTGACTACTTTTATGAGTGAAAATGAATCAACTTTGCTGGGAATCTACACTCTCTAATCTATCTATCTATCTATCTATCTATCTATCTATCTATCTATCTACCTACCTACCTACCTACCTACCTACATACTATGGATCTATCTACTGATTTACCTACTTAGCTGGAGTGCTGTATGTTCATGAACTTATTGTGTAGCTAAGATAACTTTGACTTTCTGATCTTCTTACCTTCACTTCCAAAGTACTGGAACCACCGGTATGTGCTGTTATGCCAGGTTTATGTCCTTCTGATGATTGACCTAGGGCCTCATGCAAGCTAGGCAAATGCTTACCAATTTATTCAGATCCATGGCATACTTCCTAGGGAATTTATAACTTAAATGTAGACTGGAAATTTACAGAAGTTAGTAACTATAAGAAATATTTTATATTTTCATTTTAGTAAAATCACTTAGTAGTAGCTTTGCTAAAATTAAAGCTGCTTCAGAGGAACTTTTACTTAAAGGCATAAGTTGGAATTCAAGGCCGGGGGTGGGGGGAATTGAGGTATTGGACACTTAATCTCCCAAGTCAGATGTTCATAGTATTTGGAGTTTGTGCTTCTGAAGGTAATTAGAATGAGATGGAATCAGTGATAGCATTAGTGGCTTTATGAGAAAAGAAAGAGACCCATGCTAATACGCTTGCTATGTGTCACTATGGTCTTGTGAATACTTCAGGTACTGTCCTTACTAATTATAGCGTTCTGTAGTTTTTACGGTAAACCTTTTTCTTGCTGCTGTTAACATTTCATCCCAAACTCCAAAATAACTGCTTTCTGCTCTAATGTTTTCTGTTTTATCTTAAACCATATCTGTAAAGTGATCTTAATGTATTTGAAAAAAGTTTTACCTTGCTATTATTTTATGTACATTGAGTATTACTAGGTCCATCTAATTTATTACCATTATTACTACTAAAGCTGAAAGGTTTATTTACATAAACACATACTACTGAAATTTCTCAGAGACCTCAGTCTACCACCTTCTTACACAGAAAGGTTCTCATTTCTGGTCCATTATTTGAATTTTGGTGTACTTCTTTTTATGGACTTTTCCCCTTCATTGCTTTGGGCTAATGTTCATCTTGTTAGCTCATCATCTTTTCTGATATTCCGTGGGTTTATCTGAATTAAGTGACTAGGAAGACTCACCTGAGTTATGAATGGGGTTTCCTAATTACATTTTTTTCTTAACAACTAGGTGAATTATATGTCATACCTAATAGGGAAGAAGGGAGGCTCTCCTTGAGTGAAAGCTATTGGGAGCTTTTTCTTATGTTACAATCTTAATCCAGGCATAAAACCTTGATTTTATATTTATGTATTAATGATATTGCAAAGTTTAGATTAAAAATATATCGAGTAGAAATATAATTAACTCATTTTCTCTATAGATAAATGTGTGTTACTCTCTTTTATATATTTTTAAAAAGTATTTTATTAATTTATTCATATTACATCTCAATTGTTATCCCGTGCCTTGTATCCTCCCATTCCTCCTTCCCTCCCATTTTCCCCTTACTCCCTTCCCCTATGACTGTGCCTGAGGGGGACCTCCTCTCCCTGTATATGCGCATAGGGTATCAAGTCTCTTCTTGGTAGCCTGCTATCCTTCCTCTGAGTGCCACCGGGTCTCCTCATCCAGGGGATGTGGTCAAGTATGAGGCACCAGAGTTCGTGTGAAAGTCAGACCCCACTTTCCACTCAACTGTGGAGAATGTCCCTTTCATTGGCTAGATCTGGGTAGGGGTTGGAAGTTTACTGCATGTATTGTCCTTGGCTAGTGCCATAGTTTGTACAGGACCATTGGGCCCAGATCTGCCCTTCATAATGTTCTTCTTGTAGGTTTCTAGGACCCTCTGGATCCTTATATTTCTCCAATCTCCCATGCTTCTCTCACTTAAAGTCCCAATAGTATGTCCTCCCCTCTGTCCCACTTTCCTGGTAAGTGAAGACTTTCATGGGACATGCCCCTTGGGCTAGTGTCCAGATATAAGTGAGTATATACCATTTGACTCTTTCTGCTTCTGGGTTAGCCCACTCATTATTATCATTTCTAGTTCAATCCATTTGTCCACAAATTTTGGGAATTCCTTGTGTGTTACTCTTAATTAAGACTTTGGCATGTTCTGGTAGGATTCACTAGTTGGAAGTTTGGGTGTATGTTTGGTGATGTAAAAAAGGTGGTAAGAGACTTTAAGATTTACAAATCTAATAGGAAGCCCCTCAACTGTTGGGGCTCAGCTCTCATAAGATACTTCTTTGTGGGAACTTGAGGGGAAAGGCTGGCCCCATCTCTCTATGACTGAATAAATATGGAGGGAATAACTGGAACCAAAAAGATCTAACATTTAAAGTAGAATACTGCTATGAAAAGACCCTGCACATAGCTTAACCATCTATATCTAGAATTGATGGAGAAGTTGCCAGACAGTTGTTTGTGAATTCATATACTCTTTTGTATTAAAAAACATGTCAGAGGGTCATGATGGTGCATGTCTTTAATTCCAGTAGTCAGGGAGTCAGAGGAATGTGAATTGCTGTGAATTAGAGGCCAACCAGGTCTACAAAGTGAGTCTAGGACAATCAAGGCTTCACAGAGAAACCCTGTCTTGAAAACAAACAAACAAATATCAAACCACCTCAAAACAAAAACATGGCTATATCCAGGACATAAAGTGAATAAATATGTAAGTAAATAAATAAATAAATAAATAAATAAACATACAAAACAAAAAAACAAAACCCCAAAAGCATGTCAGATAATACTCAATAGGCTTGAGATGGAATCTTGCTTGAAGCCAGGAATTTGACACCAACCTGGGTAGAACAGTGAGTCCTAGACCTAGTCTAAAATATACATTATATATATGTATATATATATTTATACATATATAAATCATGTATATGCCATTTTGAAAACCATAATTTAGATAGTATGTGAGATGCACTACATTTCTTCTGGGGTTACAATTCAGTAGTTAAGAATGACCCATGTCTTCGTTTCTTTTCCCAGTGCTATGGTAATTACCCCGAAAAAAGCAGCACAGTGGAGAAAAGGTGTATTTGGTTCAAAATTCCAGATTATAACCTATCAACACAGGGCATGAAGGTGGTAGAAACATGAAGGAGTTAGTTACTTTCTATCCACAGAAACTAATGAACTCATCCATGGTAGCACTTAGTTAACAACTTTCTCATGGCATCCAGTATCTCCATATGGAATGATGCCACCTGTAATGGGTGGGTCTTCCCACCTGAATTTAACATTGCCAAGATGATCTTCAGTCTGGCCAGAGGCTTAGGTTGGCTTACTGCATGCATATCTTCCCCTCTCCCTCAGCTCCTCTAAAACCAGTCTTCCAGTCTTGTCTCCAGCTCTGTAGCCGACCAACTGTGGTAACCTCTCTTCTCCACCCTCTACCCACTCCTCCAGTGGACCAAGTAGATCATCATCTCTAAACTGTCTTCACTCCATTCATTGATTTATCTTAGCCCCGAACTCCAACATCCATTCTCTAAGAACCAGCAGGATACTCTGGCCAGCAAAGCAGGTGTGCTACCTGCAGATCTTCACTCTCCCTCTGTTCTTCCAAATCTAATCCTCCAGTCCAGTCCCCAGCTCTGTAACAGACCATCTGCTGCAGCCCTTCCTCACCCTCTGACCTCACTCCCAAGGAACTAAGCATATCTTTGTGGAATATACTGCTTTCTTCCCTTGCAGGGTCCTGCCACAGCCTTCCCATTCTTAGCCTATCTCTTCCCCATCCGTAAGTCCCTGCTTCCAATACCTAGAAACACATTTTACCTGAACATCCAATGCTGAAGCCTATTAGAATCCCAGAAGAATTATCTACCAAGCCATAATCACAACAGTCTCCCAAGAACCAGAGAGGAAAAAAAAAAAACCCTACCATTTACCAAAGACAAGACTAGATATCTGTACCTAGAATTACAGTCTTCTAAAACCCAGATGTATAGATGCTATTCTAAAAACATAATAGCAAATAGGACAACTGCACTAAAGCCCAGTAACCCTGACTATTACAACATAGCTGAAGCATATGGAAAATACCTTAGCTGGGTGTGCTGGTGCGCAGCCTTATTTCCACTACTCTGGAGGCAGAGACAGTTGGTTTTCTGTGAGTTTAAGGCCAACTGGGTCTACAAATTGAGTTCCAGGACAGTCAGAGCTGTTACATAGAGAAACCCTGTCTGGAAACACCATGCCTCCCAAATTAAAAATACTTTAAAATAGCCTTTATGAATGTGATACAGGTCCTTAAAGAAATATATGAAAATACACACACACACACACACACACACACACACACACACACACACACACAC
>OU015742.1:38655664-38678628 GCA_907169655.1 Acomys percivali
CACACACACACACACACACACACACACACACACACACACACACACACCAAACAAACAAAACAAACAAACAAAAAAACAAACAAAAAAACCAGAGAATCCAGAGGAAAGTAAGGAACAAAACAGTTCAAGACCTGAACGCAGAAAAAGAATCAATGAAGAAAACCCAAATTCGAGGGTTTTCTCGAGGAAATCCTAGAGATGAAAAACCTAGGGAAGAGAACAGGAATAACAGATATAAGCAATACCAATAGAGTTCCAGATATGGAAGAGAGACTCTCAGATGTAGAAGATATGACAGAAGAAATTGATACACTAGTCAGAGAAAATATTAAATCTAAAAAAATCCCTGGCATGAAACATCCTGAAAATCTGGGATACTATGAAAAGACATAACCTAAAGATAACAGAAATAAAAGAAGGTGAAGAGTCCAGGTTCCAAGGACCAGAATATATTTTAAACAAATTCATAGTTGAAAATTTCCCCAACTTAAAGAAAGAGATGCGTATAAATATACATGAAGCATACAGAACACCAATTAGATGAGTCCAGAAAAGAAAGTCTCCTTAGCACTTAAAGACCCCAAAACCAAATGTACAATACAAATAAAGAATATTAAAAGATGCAAGGGTAAAAGACCAACTAACATATAAAGGCAGGTCTATGAAAAATCTAAAATTCAGAAGAACCTGAATAGATTTTCCTATAGATTAAGAGAGACCACAGATGCCAGCCCAGACTACTATCCCTAGCAGAACTTTCAGTCACAATAGGTTTAAAAGTAAGACATGACATGGCAAAACTAAATTTAAGCAGTATTCCTACAGACCAGCTCTGGGAACCAGTGTAGAAGAGAGAAGAGAAAAATCTTGGTGGATCCATGGTAGGGAGAATTGAGCAGGTGGTGAACAGCTGGTTAAGGAAAACCAACCATTGGTGAATGACTATCTAGAACTAGTTGCTGAGGAGAGATTGAAGGACAGAGGAAGAAAGAAATGTGAGATCCAGGTCTTTTAGCCAAGGAGAATTTTCCATTTCTTTCTCTCTCATGCTCTCTCCATTGCTCTCTCTCATGCTCTCTCCATTGCTCTCTCTCATGCCTTGGTCCAACCTGAGTACTTGAAGTGAAGTGCAGTTTTTTTTCATTACTGATTACATCATGATTTTTCTCATCTTTTACAATCAACTGAGCATTTAAAAAATCAACAAAGCAAGAGAATAGTCTAACAAAGAAATATAAACAGTTCTGTATAACCTATAATAAAGCATACAGCAAAAAACAAAACAAAACAAACAACAAAAAACAAAAAACAATTAGTTTCCAAGCAATGGTCACCATGACCTGATTATTATATCTTAAACAATACTTTGAAATGTTTAATCGTAAATCTTCCTGGCCTAAAGACATTGTGTTCACACGATTGTCATAGCAACATGGCTTGAGAAAAATGTTCTCTAAAAAACGGAATAAAAAAAAAAAAAAAAACCAAACTTCACTCAGTCCCAATCCCAAATCAACAGGTGTGCTATACAAGCTTAAGCTAATTGCCAAGGGGGCCCTCTATTATAAAATATTTGTAAAGCATAACATTCCAAGCCCACCTTCTATTGCTCTCAAAGCAGATTCTAAAGAAACTTTTCTCCACCTAACAGTATATAGCCAGATATTGTTATGTCATGGTCCTAACTTTCTTTCAAGCAGTTTCTGCTTAGGTGCTCACAGTCAGAGCAAAGACTATCATTGTCTCAAGCCTTTGGCCAGATGCTATCTTTCAACATTCTCTGTGGGAAAAAGTTTTCCAGTGGGAAGTTCATTAGGGCTGAGCAATAAAGAAAGAAAGATTTAGGATAAATAGTTGATTTCAAGGTAGTTTTTAGGCAAAATTATACCTGGACCATTTATAATGTTTAAGGGTAGTGATGATCTTTGAATTTTGCCAAGCAAAGCTTCAACAGTTCTTCTGGATGTCTGCATCATCCTGGACAGTCTGAGGTTTCTGGAACTTTGTCAAGCAAAGTCTCTACGACTTGTCCTTATGATTCTGACACAATATCTGTCTACAAATCCAGCCCTATAAAAAGCAGTAGACAATCAACTCAGATTATTGCCCCAATTTTTCTCCACAAACTGATGACAGGGCCCCATCGCTGAAGAAAGCACATTCACAGTTCATTGAAGATGGAGAAGTCATTTTGGTGCCTACACAGAGCCTTTACCTATATGTTCTAGCATCTTTGGTATAGCAAGGTAGTCTGCACACATCCAACAGGGAAACATAAACACCAATCTACCCATAAACTCTTTAATCTACACTGGTGTTCTGAGTGCAAGATATGCTAGTGCAATTGTGCCACAAAGTTTGTGGTAGTAACCATCTAACATCTGATTTGATAGAAGGCCCACTCCATGAGATGGCATTTTCTTGATTAGTGATTGATGTGGGAGTGCCCAGCTCACTGCTGATTGGTCAAGGCCTGTTGTTGGCAGAGCCTTCCCTGGTAAGGTGGTTCTAGGATGTATAAGAAGGCAAGCAGCAATGTTCCTCCGTGGTTTCTGTATCTGTTCCTGCCTTGGCTTTTCCTTAAAATGCAAGATGAAGTATTTTAGCCCCCATGCCCACCAAGTTGCTTTTGATCATGGTGCTTATTATAGAAACAGAAAAGGAAAGTATGATATCAAGTGATTCTAGATTATTTCAAGTTGACTCTTAAGACTGAGCCTCATAGCCAATGGTTATGTAGTTTACTATACTAATAATGCTAATTTAAAAAGTAAGTATTATGAAAGGTATATTATGTAAACTAGAGATGACAATTATGTCAAATTAGGAGCATCAGAAAACATAATATTTGAAGCTGATACTTGTGAATCACTAATTATTTTGAGGACTTAAGTATTTAATTTTTTATGTTTTCTACTTATATAACAATTTAATACCTTTACAGCCTGATTCATACTCCTTTCCTTCTCTCCTCCCACTCCTTCCCTGATGCCCCTCCCCATATTCCCTCCTGTCCTTTTTATCCAAGAAAGGAAGGGTGCCAAGGGGTATTCACCCACACTGGCACTTCAAGTCACGGCAGGAGTAAGAGTATCTTCTTTCATTGGGTACAGACAAGGTAGCCCGTCTAGGGGGAAAGGGTCCAAAGGCAGGCAACAGAGTCAGAGATAGCCCCTACTCCTATTAGGGGACCGACATGATGACCAAGGTGCACATCTGCTATATATGTGTAGGTGGTCTAGGTCCAGCCCATGCTCTTTGCTTGGGTGGTTCATTCTATGTGAGCCCCCATGGTCTCAGGTTAGATTACTCTGTAGGTCTTCTTGTGGTGTCCTTGAACCCTCTGGCTCCCTCTATCCTTCTTCCCATTCTTCTACAGAACTCTCCTAGTTGTAGAAAGAACACCTATGTTTGAAAGTAATGTCTATTTGAGTGGCAGAAAAGGTGATGAGTCAGAGAAGATTTGACAGAATAGAATCGGATACACCCAACTTTCAGAGGAAGAGAGAGGAAGGAAAGCTAATTAAGAGGCACTTTTACAGAGAGAGGAGGCAATTTTATCAGGACAGTTACAGAGAGATAGGTTGGGGAGAGAGAGAGAGAAAGAGAGAGAGAGAGAGAGAGAGAGAGAGAGAGAGAGAGAGAGAGAGAGAGAGAGAGAGAGAGAGAGAGGGAGGGAGGGAGGACGAACTCAAGTGAAGATGGAATGATGAACCAGAAAATGAGAAGTGAGTTTGAGGTGAATCAGAGCAATTCCAGGCCAAGAGAGAAACCAAATTAAATAAGTCAAATGGGAGAAGAGTTTGAGCCAGAACAGCTAAGTTGAACCAGCCAGCCTAGAGCTCAGAAAGAACAAGTAAGGGTGAGCTCATTAAGCAATAAGTCTCACTGGGCGTGGTGGCACACGCCTGTAATCCCAGCACTTGGGAGGCAGAGGCAGGTGGATCGCTGTGAGTTCGAGGCCAGCCTGATCTACAAAGGGAGTCCAGGAATAGCCAAGGCTACACAGAGAAACCCTGTCTCAAAAAAACCAAACCAAACCAAAACAAAACAAAACAAAAAACAAAAACAATAAGTCTCAGAGGCTGAAAACATTCTAGGCCTAGGTTAGATTTTCTGGATGCTAGAAGTTTCCAGAACTAAGGCTAGGTTAACGGAAGGAGATAGTAGCCCTCCCAGAAAACAACTGAATAAGGAAAATAAAAGTTACTTTTACAACCATTTACTTCAGATGCCTATTTTATTTTCAGTTCTGTGTGAGATTTAGCATCAGCACTTGAGTCTTCCTTGGTTTCTTTGGGTCTGTGGATTGTAGCATAGTTATCCTGTACTTTAGGGCTAATGTCCACTTATAAGTGAGTACATACAATGTGTGTCTTTCCGGGTCTAGGTTACTTTACGCAGGATGATCTTTTCTAGTTCCATCCATTTGCCTATAAATTGCATGATTTCTTTGTTTTTAGAACCTGAGTAGTATTCCATTGTGTAAATATACAACCGTTTCTTCAGTTGAGAGATATCTAGGTTGTTTCCAGTTACAAATAAAGCTGCTATGAACACAGTTAAGCAAGTGTCCTGGTGGTAAGTTGAAACACCTTTTGGGTGTATGCCCAGGAGTGGTATAGCTGAGTCTATGAGGTAGAACTCTTCCCAATTTTCTGAGAAACCTCCAGGCTGATTTCCAAAGTGGGTGTAAAAGTTTGCACTCCCACCAGCAATGGAGGAGTGTTCCTCTTGCTCTGTATCCTCACCTGCATGTGCTGTCACTTGAGTTTTTGATCTTAGTAATCCTGACAGGTAAAAGATGGAATCTCAGAGTGGTTTTGATTTGCATGTCCCTGATGACTAAGGATGTTGTACATTTTTTTGAGTACTTCTCATACATTAGAAATTCTCCTATACCCCATTGTTTAATATTAACATTTATTAATTGTTAATCTTAGAGCCTGTGCTATTGGTGTTCTGTTCAGGATATTGTCTCCTGTGCCAATGAGTTCAAGGCCCTTCCTTACTTTTTCTTTTAACAGATTTAGGGTGTCTGGTTTTAAGTTGAGGTCTTTAATCCATTTGGACTTTAGTTTTGTGCATTGTGATAAATATGGGTCTATTTGCATTTTTCTACCTGTAGCCATCAAGTTAGACCAGTACCATTTGTTGAAGATGCTATCTTTTTTCCATTGTATGGATTTGGCTTCTTTATCAAAAATCAAATGCCCATAGATGTGTACGCTTATTTCTGGGTCTTTGATTAGATTCCGTTGATCAACCAGCCTATTGATATGCTAGTACCATGCTGTTTTAATTAGTGTTGCTTGATATCCGGAATGGAGATTCCTCTAGAAGATCTTTTATTATATAGAATTGTTTTACTATTCTGGGTTTTTTGTTTTTCCATATGAAGTTGAGAATTGATCTTTCAAGGTCTGTAACGAATTATCTTGGAATTTTGATGGGAATTGCTTTGAATGTATAAATTGCCTTTGGTAGGGTGGACACTTTTACTATGATGATTCTTCCAATCCACGAACATGGGACCCACTTTCCATCTTCTGATATCTTCTTCTATTTCTTTCTTTAGAGACTTGAAGTTTATTTTATATGTCTTTCACTTGTTTAGTTACAATTACACCAAGATACTTTATATAATTTGTAGCTATTGTGAAGGGTGTATTTTCCCTAATTTCTTTCTCAGCCTGCCTGTCATTTGAATAGAGCAGAGCCACAGATCTTTTTGAGTTGACTTTGTATCCAGCCTCTTTGCTGAAGGTGTTTATCAGCCACAGAAGCTCCTCAGTAGAATTTTTAGGGTCACTGATATCATCTGCAAACAGTGATAGTTTGGGAAGTCTTTAATTTCTTTCTTTCTTTACTCCCTAATCCAGTGGTCACTGGGTATAGAGTTGTTCAATTTCCATGAGATTTTAGGCTTTCTGTTGTTGTTGAAATCCAGCTTTAATCCTTGGTGGTCTATAATATATAATGTATTATTTCTATTTTTCTTGTATCTCTTAAGGATTGCTTTGTGACCACCTATATGAACAGTTTTGGAGAAGGTTTCATGAGGTGCCCAGAAGAAGATACATTCTTTTGTGTTTGGATGCAATGTTCTGTAGGTATCTGTTAGTTCCATTTGATTCATGACATTAGTTAGTTTCATTATTTCTCTGTTTAGTTTCTATTTTGGTCATCTGTCCACTGGTGAGAGAAGAATGTTGAATCTTCTACTATTAACGTTTCGGTTTCTATGTGTGATTTAATATTTAGTAATCTTTCTTATATGAAAGTGGTTGCCCTTGCATTTAGAGTGTAGATGTTGTTCAGAATTTAAAGATCATCTTGGTGGATGTTTCTTTTGATGAATATGAAATGTCTTTTCCCATCTCTTTTGATTAATTTTGGCTGAAAGTCTATTTCTATATCAGAATGGCTACTACAGGTTGTTTCTTGGCTTTGTTTGCTTGGAAACCCTTTTTCTGGCCCCTTAATTTGAGGCAATTTATTGCTCTGGTGTGTTTCTTGTATGCAACAGAATGATGGATTTTGTTTTCATATCCATTCTGTTAGCCTGTGTTTTTTTATTGGGGGAATTGAGTCCATTGATGTTGAGAGATAATAATGACCAGTGATTGTTAATTCCTGTTATTTTGATGTTGGTCCTGTTTTTGTGTTTGTGTGTGCTCCCTTGTTTTTATTTTTGCTGGTGCAGTGTTATTTATTTTCTTCATTTTCTTGGGTGTAGTAAACCTCCTTGGGTTGGAATTTCCTTCTAGTATTTTCCATAGGGCTTGGTATCCTGAGATATTGTTTAAATTTGGTTTTATCTTGGAATATCTTTTCTTTATCTATGGTGATTGAAAGTTTTGCTGGGTATTGTAGTCTAGGTTGGTATCTGTGGTCTCTCAAAGGCTGTAAAACATCTTTCTAGGCCTTTCTAGTTTTTAGAGTCTCTGTTGAGAAGTCAGGTGTAATTCTGATAGGTCTGCCTTTTTAAGATATTTAGCCCTTTCCCTTTGCAGCTTTTAATATCCCTTCTTTTTTTCTGTGAATTTAGTGTTTTGATTATTATGTTGCAGGAAGATTTTCTTTTCTGGTCTGGAGTTCTTTGGAGTTCTGTAGGCCTTGTGTATGTTTATAGGCATCTCTGTAAGGTTGGGGAAATAGTCTTTTGTCATTTTGTTGAAAATATGTTCTGCTCCTTGGAGCTGAGACTCTTCACCTTCTTCTTTTTCTATTATTCTTAGCTTAAGTCTTTTCATAGTATTCTAGATTTCCTAGATGTTTTGTGTCAGATTTAAAAAAATTTTTTTAACATTTTTTTTGACTCTTATATTGATTTCTTCTATTTTATGTTCTACACCTGAGATTCTCTTTTCCATCTGTTGAATTCTGTTGATAATGCTTGTGTCTGTTATTTCTGTCTGTTCCCTAGGTTTTCCATCTCCAGGATTTAGTTTGTGTTTTCTTTAATGATTCTCCTTTCACTTTCAGGACTTAAACAGTTTCATTCATTTCCTTTACCTGTTTAATTATGTTTTTTATATATCTTTAAGGGATTTACTCATTCCCTCTTTACAGGTTGCTACCTGTTTGGTTATATTTTCCTGTATTTATTTAAGGTATCTATTCATTTCCTCTTTAAAAGTCACTATAATCTTTATAAGGTTGGATTTAATGTCATCTTCTTGTGCTTTAGCTGTGTTGAGATATCCAGGCTTTGCTTAGGAGGATAGCTGGGCTATGGTAGAGCTATACTGCCCTCCTTCTTGTTAATTGTGTTAATTAATTAATTTACTTTATATTTTGGTCCTACACCCTCTCTCTTCATCAGCCAGTTCTACCCTCTCACCTTTCCCCCCTTCCCCCATTCCTCAGAAAAGGGGCGCTCCCCTTCCCATCCACCCTAGCTTATCAAGTCATATCAGGACTGAGCATGTCCTCTTCCCCTGTGGCCTGGTAAGGCTATTCCATCAGGGAGAAGTAATTGAGAAGCTAGCAAGAGAGTCTGTATCAGAGAGAGCCTCTAATCCCTTTACTAGAGGACCCATGTGAAGCCTGTGCTGACCATTAGCTACATCTTCGTAGGGGGTGTAGGTCCAATTCATGAAAGGTCCTTGATTGGTGACCTTTAGCCTTCTGACTTTCCTTGGTGTTGCCCAAATGTTCCTGATGCAGGACTCCTCAGTGAGTGCAGCAGAGCATTTTGCCTGACAATGGATTTCAGGGAAGAGCCCATTGCTGTGGGCTCTTCCACAGCACTGGTAGCTGTGACTCAGGTGAACATGAATGTTCTTGTGGTTCTCCAGGCCTCTGTTCTGATGGATGTGCCTCATGTGGATCAGACAGGTATGGAATAAGTAGTGAAGTCTCTATACTATATGTTTCTGGGGCCGCCACAGGCCTCTTTCAGATGGCAGGCTATGGGATTCAGAGGGTGCGCAGTTCACCTCTGTTGGTTCTGTTGGCTGGGCCCCAGGTTTAGGTATTTTACTAATGTGAATTTTATGAAGAGGCATGGAGTATAATGGATATGGTCACCTGACCTGGTCTTTCTCTGTGTTCTTCTTACTATACTGCTGTTATTGATATAATCTTGAACATGACACGTTACTTGTGTACACTTCAGTTCTTAATATGGGAAATGAAAACCTCCAACCATATTCTCCTTCAAGGTCTTTAGAATAACAATGGATTATTTGTATTGTTTACAAGTTGATTTTATAAATTGTCTGAATATTTTTCCCAACACATTTTCTACTTTCCTATGTGCACCTGTGTGTGTCTTGGGAAGCAGACTTTGGCTTCTGAGTCAGTAAGACTATTGGGCAACAACAGCAGAAGATATGCTGCTTATGTAAAGTGAAGCAGTAGTATTGAGTCTGTGGTGCCTTCCTTGTGTTACTTTGAATTGGCAACTCTCTCCTGACGCCTGTATGGACCTCTGTGTAAATGTTATTTTTATTTTCTCAGATGAAGTGACGTGATGAGAGCCATGCTCTAGCCTTTCTAGCTCTTTTTAAACTCTCACTGGCTTGTTCAACTCAGCTGTTCTAGCCTAAACTCCTTTCCAAGCTGGCTGGCTTCTCTTGGCTTCTGACTGAATTGCTCTTCCTGGCCTCAAACTCATTCTGGCAATATTTAAATATTCTGTCTCCCTCTCATTCTCTGGCTCATTCTATCTTCACCTGTGTCTAGTTTGCTGTCTCTGCAACCTGTCTCTGTTACAGTAAAAAACTCTGTAAAAACTCCCCCTCTCTTTTTACACTGCTCTTAAGTAGCCCCTCTTTCCTGTCCTGTTCTCATGAAAGTTGGGCATATCCTATCACTGACTCATTCTGTCAAATCTTTCTGATTTGTCACTTTGTCTGTCCTTGAATTAGGTGTCAGGTTCAAACATTGCTGCTTCTTTCTGTAACCTAACCTTACCTTCATAGTTTGGGATTAAAGGTGTTTACTAAGGGCATGCCTATATTCCAGCCACATCATACTGTAATCCAGAGTGTGTCTACATTACAGCGGACCACATAGACCTAGAAGGTCTTTGGATAGAATCCCTTGACAGAGCAGACATGTTGCTGCATTAAAATTCCTCTATACCTCTGTAGGAAAGCCCTTCTTCATATGCATAACTATCCTTGTCTAGATTCTGGTAATCACTTCTTTAGGTTTAGGGACTTTGAGATTTCAGTGTTTTTTCCTAACAGACCTCCAGAGAGTCTGTACTATCTCCTTTTTTTTGTTTTGTTTTTTTTTTGTTTAGTCTTTCCACATCTTTCTAACTAATTCCTTTAAACCAGTGGATCTCAACCTGAGGCTCACAACCCCCATTATATCCAAAAACATTAACCTTAGAATTCATAACAGTAGCAAAATTAGTTATGAAGTAGCAACAAAATAATTTTATAGTTGGAGTTTATCACAACATAAAGAATTTCACTGAAGGGGATTCAGAATTAGGAAGGTTGATACCCACTGTTTTAAACTCTCCTTTTATTATCAAGTTTGTGCATGTACAATTTTATTCTTACAAGACTTTTGACTGAATATATTTGATTTTCTTGAGGTGACTTGTTACTCTTCTATATGTAAGTTTTATAGACTTCAGTGTGTTGTCAGGAGTCGGCCTAAAATGGATATACCAACTCCTATCAAGTATTTTGGTTATCAGTAATCACCATTATCTTTTATTTAATTTAATTGAGAGAGGCATGCATGGATGAATGTATGTGTGCACCTTTCCTTGCCTTACAATTAGTGAGAGCTCAGGAATAGCTGAATCACTTTATTACTTAATTCATCATCTTTCAGATTAATATGTGACAAATCACCTCAACATTCATGAGGGTGGGTGTTAAATTTTTATTTATTATTTTTGGCTGTTGCTCTTTTTTGTTTTTGCCCTTTCCTAGGCAGCCATGAGGAATCCTTAAAGAGTTCTAAAGTAAGGAATGACATGGTTAAATATCCATTTTTATATGTCACTTATATAGCAGCAGTTGGCTCTTTCTTTCCATCATGTTTTCTGGATCAAACTCAGTCACCAGGTGGATGATCTTGGCAGAATGTGCCATTACCAGCTGAGCCATTTCATCTGCTCGTGACTTGAAGTTTTGAATTGGGGAGGCAATCTTGATAGAAATTTGCCTGATATGCACAGTAATTAACTGCTTTGTAAGATTCATATATCTAGTATAACACTATACCCCACAAATATATACCATTATTAAAGGTCAATTCAGTACATCTCATGCTATGAATAATGCTGTTTTACATCAGACATTAACTGCTCCCTCTGTTCCTTCATAAGTAGACACAACAACTCATACAGAATTTAGGCCATTTATCTTGTGGCTAAGCATTTGTGCTATCCAGGGTATCTAGTATTCTTTTATCTCATTTGTTAAGTACCAGTGGCATCCTCAGTTCTTTCTTACACACAACCCGAACACATTTTTGGAATGCCCCATTGAGCTTTCCTAAATTGGATGAAGGAAGGCACAGAACACTGTGTGAGTGAGACCTATGGAGAAGGGTTGTGTTTTGCAGTGACTAGTGTGATAGGAATGTGAGCCCGAGAATCATATGGCAATCATATTTCAACGATGATTCCTGACTGTAAAGGAGTCTACAGTTACACAGAATGAGTGTGGTACAGGTAATAAGAATTTCTTCCCCTCTCAGGACTTCTTTACATTGCCTCTTGTGCTAAGATACTCGTCTTCAAGTCATCTCATTGCCTTGATATGGTTAAAAATCAGTGGCTTCATTGAGAATACTTAATTAGATTTGGTAAACAGTATAATTTCACAATAAGTTTTTTTTTCACTAATTAGCTTGCCTTTTCTGCCTATACTTCCAGGTATTTATCCTTCATGTAAATGCAAGCACAAAAGCTACCATTTCCCATGTGAATGCTTATTCTCTATTTTTTCTTGCTATAAAAAATCTGTTGCATAAAATATAATCATTACATTTTTATGTATGTTTATGAGCTTTGTCAAGTACACTGATCCCAATGTAGTCAGTTAAGATGATCATTCTATTTTTAAAAATATGCTAATTTAAAAAAAAATTAAAATTTTATTAAACCTGTATGTGTGCACACTTGCACTCATATGCCAAGGTATGCATATGGGAGGTTAGAGGACAACTTTGTGGAATCAGTTGCTTCTCTCCTTTCACCTTTACATAGATTTCAGGGAGGTCACTCCACTTCAGTCATAAGTGATTTAGCTACTGAGTTATCCCACAGCTCCAGACTTAAACAATCTTTTAATAGAATCATCTTTGGCTGATTTAAACATATTTTTTTTCTGTTGTTCTGAAAGAATTTTCTCATTGGTAGTAGTTTACTTCATGTGAACTTAATCATAAGTGTCACTTTCAAAAGGTAAATGCTATAAAACATAGTCTTATGGGGCTAAATTTAAATTAGATTTAAATTGTGCTTTATTTAAATTAGGTGGTTTTTATAATGTGGAGTGGGATACTTGATTTCAAAGAAGAATAAAATAATTGGTCATTTATACACAGATTTAAACAAGATCTCATTTTAAGCTTCATTTGTACAATAAAATCTATAATAAATATTAGTAGTTCCTGAAGTTTGCAGGCTCTGTGAAATATATTCTGTTTCATTCTCTTTCCTAGAAGAAATAGCTCTGCCATGGAAGTCACTGTGAAAAGCATTGTAATGCTTCTTGGATCTCCTGGTAGAGAAGCCAGAGTTGTTAAAATGAAACCTCTTTTATATTCTGTAAAGGTCATAGCAAAAGATACAGTCTTGAAATAGAACACTGTAATACTGGTCACATAACTCACTTAAATAGTTCTGTGTAATTATATCACAATCATATGCATGGGTGATACGTCTTTATTAAGTTACTTTTCTTCAATATTAAAGTGCGTATTATTATGTGAGAAAAATTATATATTTCACAAAATCCAATTTATTCTTGTTCTTTAACATTAGAACATTAGCCTGTGTTAAATAAGTAGAATACATCAATTTCATTTATCATATTCTTAAAAATTAATCAATTATACCAATTGTATTAATTGATATAATCATGTCAGTTAATTAATTTTTATGCTTTTTTGCCCTGCTGTACTAAGGTTCAAACCTAATTCTTGTGCATGATGATCGAAGGTTTTTCCCATAGAGCTGCATCTCTACTGTTTCAGCTTCCTTTAATTTCATCTTGTGGGAGCTTATCCTGTGAGATTTTCATAAATTACTACTGAGTTTATATTTACCCGTGAAAGGAGTTTTCCAGTGACTTGAGGATTCACTTTGGTGAATGGCGGCTTATAGACCATTCCAGCATCTTCTTTATGTCTGGCACATAATTTGGTTGTTCTTAACAGGATCCTGAAAACTTCCATCAGAGCATAAAAACTTGTATATTGTGCTAAGAACATGGCACAGTGTTCATCAACACTTGCTGTAAAAGCCCAGTGCCCTGTGTACAATTCCCAAGGCCCATGTATAGGTGGAGGAAATGAAACTGCTCCACATAGTTGTCCTCTGTCCTCCATACATGTACAGTGGCACATGTCACAGTTCATCATGCATTTTAAGACACACACACACACACACACACACACAAATAAGTGAAAATAAGTAAATAGATAAATGAACTTACATTCTGTCTCTTTACTGCTGTATGTAGCAATCTCATTAGATTTGTTTGAGCTTGAAGCTCTGTATTAATATTTATTCATAAGGGTTGTTATGCTGAGGAGAGGCTGTGTTTTTTGACTCACTGCTCATCTTCTCAAATTTGTAAACTGAGCGACTTATTAGAATGATAATGCATATGGAGTTTAATTATAGATTCTAACTCCTACCAAATAAAACATTCAATGGTGATAATTTTAAAAACATGTCATGGGGATTGCCATCCTCAACTGGGGGTATTACTTCAAGTTAATCTAAGAGAAACACAATGTTAAGATTTGAGAATGTCCCAATTTTTTAGCTTCTTCTTTTAAAGAATATTTTAGAATTCTTAGGATATCTCTTAGAGTAGCTGGACTTGCAATAGTGTTTGAGTAGTGCAAAGTAGCTGTAGATTGTTTAGAAAAAAAATCTCTTAAGTGTCAGGAAATGGGGTACCCTGACCTTAGGGATGGTATGATGCAGGTACAACATTACAATGCAACTTTAGGCTCACTGTAGTCACTTAAGTACAGGTCCCAGAATTTAATGTACTAGGGTAATATTTGGAAAAGGTGAGAGTTTGGATCGGAGTAATGTAAGTAGTGTAAAATTGGCAATTTTGTTAAAAAAATTTTATTAACACATTGTGGTAGATATTCTGCAAGAATGTGTCCTTTGATTTATTTTTCCTGTTGTTATATTTGTTTGTTTTCTCCCAATATTGAATTAGGTTGAACAGTGCAATTAATTAAATATTTGTATAAATGATATATGACCTCTATGAGTGAATTAAAATTCTCATGCTGTCTCTCACATGAGGGGAACTGCTTACTGTGAGGGGAACAGCTGCCATACTACTAGATTCTTGGAAACCTGGGAAAAGGCCTCCTGTATATTTTGTTTGATTTTGTGGGGATGGAGCTTGAACTTGGAGGGACTTGTGTACTCTAGGTGAGTGCTCTACACCTGAGTGGTGTCTCTTGTAAGAGAGTTCCTCCTGAGGTCTCACCTGCCATCCATAGGCATGGTGATCTTTTTCTTTTTCTTTTTTTTTTTTATTAATTTATTCTTATTACATCTCTATGGTTATCCTATCCCTTGTATCCTCCCATTCTCCCCTCCCTCCCATTTTCCCCTTATTCCCCTCCCCTATGACTGTTCCTCAGAGGGATTACCTCCCTCTGTATATGCTCATAGGGTATCAAGTCTCTTCTCAGTGACCTGCTGTCCTTCCTCTAAGTGCCACCAGGTCTCCCCCGCCAGGGGACATAGTCAGATGTGAGGCACCAGAGTACTTGAGAAAGTCAAATCCCTCTCTCCACTCAAGTGTGGAGACTGTCTTGTCCATGGGCTAGATCAGGGTAGGGGTTTAAATTTTTCCGCCTGTATTGTCCTTGGCTAGGGCCTTAGTTTGAGCGGGACCCCATGACCCTTTTTCTTAAGCAAACTGCTTAGATACATCTGTAGCCCACACTGCCTACAGCCATGTGAGAGTCACATATTAAAATCACCTGATTAAGCTGCTTCTCAGGTCCTGATTCATAGAAACTCTGAGGTAGTATAATCTTAGTTTTAACATCTAAATCTTGGAGTAAGTATAGAAAAGTAATATATACTCAACTCAAAGTAAAATTTCAATTGTAATGACTATAATAAAAGAATGAATATGCTCTTAAAAGAGTTGCTAACAAGACTGTCAATTTAATATGTGTATTTGCAAAGTCTTATGTACTGATAGTTAAGGAACAGCAAAGAATAATTCTGACAAGGGGAATAACATACAATGGCCCCATGGTGGGAAAAGGCAGGGTACCTTTGAGGAACTGAGAGACAGGTGTGGCTTAGATGTAGAAAGAAGAGATGGAAGAGAGTCAGAACACACTATACCTGAGGTCACATTATTTGTTTATTGAAAAGATGATGGTTTGAACTGGAGTAGTATCCCTTTTAATTGCAAGAGATGGGCAGGTTTGAAACGGTGCAAAAGAAACTGTGTATGGGTAGGAGATGGATAAAGCAGGGAAATTGCTATTAAGTTTAAGGTACTTTGGGTCTTGTTATTAGTTGGATAGATGAGAACCTTTTTATTTTTAAATTTATTTTACTTTGTATTTTGTTGGGGAAATGATCTCTTATATTGCTTGAGACATCATTTTAGCTTTCCAAACATCTAAATAAGAGCTTCAGGAGGCAGTTAGATAATTAATTTAGGACATACAGTATATATCTGATCATGAGACAGGGTTGTCAGAGGGGTTTTTATTGTCATAACCCATTTGACACATGCCTTCAGGAACCTTTGGCCAAAGGAAAATAGTACATTGAAGCAAACATTATTTCAAAATAACACATATTAGTTATGTATATTTCTCAAAACCAAAGAGAATACTTGCTTCCCAGTAGTAAGAAAGAATGTTGCTTTTGTTCCTCTCCTTAACGTCTGTCCTTACTAAATGTTGTGCTTTTTTCTTACTCCCTTCCCTTTCTTATTCGTTTCTGATTTCTTTCTTTCCTTATCTAGAAAATTCATAGAGATGTTGCTCCTGCTCACATCTAATTATTCTCCTTTTATTCATTATTGAGTATTATTTTAATCAGCACAGCTGTGCCTACTTTGACATTGGGCTTTCCTTGCAGTGGACGATAGGGGAAATGAGGAGCCTAAATCCTTGTACTTCTGATGACTTAGGGACAGGAAAGTCAGAGGACATTGCCCACAGGGTACAGCAATATTTTTGTCATGTAACTGAGTTTAAATTTTCCTTCTCATTTAACCAATAAAAATCATGCCCTGATCATTACTGAGTGGGGTAAGGAGGGTAAGCCTGTGTGAGATATTAAAGTCTGTTGACTTTGACTGGACCTTTTGGACTGACTTCTATGTTGGTCCACAGCAGGTCTCTTTGCAAAGTCTTTACTGACATTTTTGTTCCAAGTTAGGTGCGTCTGTATCGGGATCTGATTTGTTATTATCTTCTTTTCTACTGCTGTGATAATTTAATCGAATGAGGTCCCTAATGTGCTCCAACCTCTGGAAGCCTGGGAGGCAAGCTAAACAGTGTGTCTCCAGTAAGTACTAGGTTATCGTTTAAGTAATGGGACTCAGTAAATATTTTTTAATTAACCCAGACAGGTATTCTCATTAGGCTCATTAGGTTGCATTTGTATATACCAACATGTCTTGCTTAGCTTATTGTCAAAATATATAGACATGCTCATTAGCAAGTACCATAAAATCTCTAAACTCCAGATCCTTCTCTGAAGTTATGACTTTGAACTGTCACTTAATATCCATAAAAAACGTGGGGGGGGCAGATAAAAAATGTATGAAGGACTTCACAGTACTTGTACTGTATCAGGGTGATATTCCTAATTTCTTTTACTGAACCGTGGTTCATTGTTACTCTATAGCTCTTACTGAGGGCCTTTAAACTAATGTAACTTTTGAACTCACTATTTTGTTTACTGCTTTTATTAAAGGGCATAACCATTTCCTGTCATATGCTTTGAGTAATAATCATGCCATTGATTAGTCATACCACTGATTTTGATATACTTTTTAAATATTGCTTGGCTTTATTGCCATCTCTTTTTGCCATTCTCATTTCTTTGCCCTTTTATTTTGTTTTAAATTATACTTGAAAATTATTTCATTTTTCAGAACAGATCTCTATGTCCAAAAGTCAAATGAATTATAAAGTTAATAATGTTTTCTTATCTAGTCTTAGACATCTTTTACTATCAATGCTAAGGGAGTTTTGTGCTTTTGAACCTGGTATTGAGGTATCCTTCTTTTACTTTGAAAAATTATCAATGATATGCTTTAAAGATAATGCTGCCAAATAATGTAGCAGTTTCCAGAATGATAGATATCCCTTTTAACATTAGAACCTCAGAGGATAAAAGGCTAATTCATATCAAGAAATAATCTTCTCCATGTCAATTTATAAGCACTTATCAACCCTTGGCACTACTTCCAAAAATAATTTATAATTCTATGATTGCCATAGAACTAAGACTATTATTGTGGTATTATTGCTTTATTATCAAGAATATTAGACATACATGCAAGCAAGTGTTGTTAAAAAGAATGTTTATCCATTCTTCTACTGAGGGACATTTAGGCTGTTTCCATGATCTGGCTATTATGAATAAGGCTGCTATGAACATGGTTGAGCAAATTTTCTTGTTATGTGCTGGTGCATCTTCTGGGTATATTCCAAGGAGTGGAATAGCTGGGTCTTGAGGAATCCCTATTCCCAGTTTTCTGAGATAGCACCAGATAGATTTCCAAAGTGGCTGTACTAGTTTGCATTCCCATCAGCAATGAAGGAGTGTTCCTCTCTCCCCACATCCTCTCCAGCATGTGGTGTCCCTTGAGTTTTTGATCTTAGCCATTCTGATGGGTGTAGATTCTGATGGAATCTCAGAGTTGTTTTGATTTGTATTTCCCTTATGACTAAGGAGGTTGAGCATTTCTTTAAGTGTTTCTCAGCCATTTGATATTCTTCTGTTGAGAATTCTGTTTAGTTCCAAGCCCCATTTCTCAATTGGGTTATTTGGTTTGGTGGTGTTTAATTTCTTGAGTTCTTTATATATTTTGGATATTAGACCTTTGTCAGATATAGGGTTGGTGAAGATCTTTGCCCAGTCTGAAGGATGGATAAAGAAACTGTGGTACATATACACTATGGAATACTACTCAGCTATTAAAAACAAGGAATTCCTGAAATTTGTGGATAAATGGATTGAGCTAGAAATGATCATAATGAGTGAGTTAACCCAGAAGCAGAAAGACTCAAATGGTATATACTCACTTATATCTGCATACTAGCCCAAGGGGCATGTCCCATGAAAGCCTTCCCTTACCAGGAAACTGGGACAGAGGGGAGGACATCCTATTGGGACTCTAGATGAGAGAACCATGTGAGAATAGCAAAGTAGAAGGATCCAGTGGGTCCTAGAAATCTACAAGTAGAACATTATGATAGGCAGATTTGGGCCAAGGGGTCCCGCTCAAACTAAGGCAACAGCCAAGGACAATACAGGCAACTTTAAACCCCTACTCAGATCTAGCCAGTGGTCAGAACAGTCTCCACACTTGAGTGGAGAGTGGGATATGACTTTCTCAGGTACTCTGGTGCCTCACATTTGACTATGTCCCCTGGACGGGGAGACCTAGTGGCACTCAGAGGAAGGACAGCAGGTCACTGAGAAGAGACTTGATACCCTATGAGCATATACAGGGGGAGGTATTCCCTCTCAGGAGCAGTCCTAGGGGAGGGGAATAAGGGGAAAATGCGAGGGAGGGAAGAATGGGAAGATACAAGGGATGGGATAACCATTGAGATGTAGCAAGAATAAATTAATAAAATCAAAAATAAATAAATAAATAAAATGATAATAAGTTAAAAAAAAGAAACATGTTCAATCTAAAATGCTATGAAACTGTTTGATACCCTATGTGCATATATAGGGGGAGGAGGTCCCCCTCATTCACAGTCATAGGGGAGGGGAGTAAGGGGAAAATGGGAGGGAGGGAGGAATGGGAGGATACAAGGGATGGGATAACCATTGAGATGTAATATGAATAAATAAATAAAATATATTTTAAAAAAAGAATGTTTATATTTTTACAAAGTCAAGTTCTGAAGAATAATCTCAGGACATAAAAACTTACATTATTTTAGATTTAGTGTTAGCTATGTCTCTCACTGGATCTTCTATATTCTCCAATATCTTAAGACTGTCTGTGGCTTCCTCAACACATTGTATTTTCTGAAAAGAGTATACTTTTTGTGTTCCTTTTAGGAAATGAACTCTTATTTTTTATTTTTATTTTTTACTATGTTGTTTCTAACCAATCTCTCCATTCTAAAGTATTTTAAAAACCTCAAAAAATTTTGTTATATATCTTTGTGCTTTTGTAAAGTGAATTAGGTGAAATCACATTTAATGGACAAGCAAGTATTGTTTTAAAGGAGGAAATGGGGGAGGGTTCAACTAAGAAGCAGGGAGCGAGGCTAACAGAAAGAAAAAGGGAGGAAGAGGAATAAATGACACTAAGGATGTTTGAAAAGTCGTAGGGACACAATATTTTATGTTTAATTAAAAATATATAATGTATATGTGTATATGTGTGTGTGTACACACACACAGACACACAAACATAAAAAGCTTGAATAAAGTTACACCACATGGGATGATAATTCTCCCAATAAGAGCTATAGACTATTTTAAAAACAAAAGCAAAACAATTTACTGCCAGAATGAGAAACCACTCCTTGAGTTGTTGGTCAAATGATTCTAAGTGATTCCCCAAATAATATAAACTATTTCCTTTGCCTTTTTTTTTTACCTTCCAGAACTTGAAGGTAAGACCCTATTGCTGAAGACTCTACATACTTTTGACATAAGACTTGGAGGAATTCAACTGTAATTGACTTAGAAGGCTTCTCCCTGAAGAATGACTCTCATAGTATTGAATAGTGCTATTGAAGATGTCACAGGAGAGAAGCAATCAACAATATCCGCAGCTGTTAAGCCTAGACAGCACAATTACCAGTGTCTCTTGATATCTCCAAGGGTGTAATAATGGCACTTTTACCTTGGAAGAATCAGTCTTCTACTCCCTGATACATTATCTAATCTTTAGTAGTCGGCCCTACACACCTTCACATATGGGCAAAACCAAATGGACTGAACAGGAAACACACACACACACACACACACACACACACACTCATACACGTGTGTGTACACAAACACGGATGTAACAAGAAAGACGAGGTAATGGCCGTGGGAGGAAGCAGGACGTCTTGGAGAGGGAAAAGGGAGGGATAGAAATTATGTAACTATGGTACTTATGTATGGGACTGTCAAAGGAAAATAAAACTGACCAATAAACCAACTAAATCTTTTGAGTTAAAAACAAGAAAAGAACTTTAAATTATTGGTTGGCATTTTTAAAAATAGAATTTCCTTTAAATAGCAATTTAAAAGATGTGGGCTAATTCTAGCATAGTAATCTTGAATTGTACTAAGAACAAACTAAATATGAAATCAATACATGAAAAATATTAGTTGATAGTTTTAGGATTTTGCTCATGTTTAAATTTTGTTTCCACTGCAATTTTAAGGAGCTATGTATTTTATACTATTTTAGTATGATGACTAGGTAAGCTTTCATAGTAGTGTTATTTATTACCTCTATGTAACTTTAAATGTAGTTTTATAGATATATTTGCAAAACTTACTTCTAAGCAATGGATTTATTGTTTTGTTAACAAATCAAAGTTCTCTAGCTATTTCTGACTGATGAAAGTTTCTGGAAGGTTGTCTCATATCCTCCTGGCCATCTAAATTTATCACAGGGCTTTAACTAAGAAGGCTGGTGAACCCTCTTTCCTTTTGATCTTGCGTCCTGGCGGGTGCTTGGATATTTCTTGTGTAGGAAAAGTTTCGGTGGATGAGTCAGTGCACTGAGTCATAGGCAGCATGAAGCCTCTAGTGCTCTATACTAACTAATTGGAAACACTTTCAAAATTAATTAAGGCACAGTTGTCAGCTCAGTGCTACTGATTGACATCCCACCAAAGTATTTTGTCTTTTGGCAACTTGCTTAATTGTTCTTTCAAATTTAGTGTTTTGTTTTGCTTCATGAATTTTAAAAAATGTGTTGAATAGACCTATACTTACCATGTTGCTTTCTTCAGTGCCCTTTATAAAACCTGTGCTGTTTGCATTTAATTTTTTGGTACCTTTTTTCCCTTAAAAATACTCAATACAATTCATTTTATTTTTATCTTGTTAATTTATCAGTCTGTAAGAGAAGTATTTTATGCTCCACAGAAACCAGTTCCTGCAATAATAGTGTATTGATTTGTCTCAGAAGAGCCCACTCTCCAACTATCACTGTGGATTTTATTTAATAAGAAAATTAAATGGATTACTGATTCCTTTACATCGCAGTAATTTGATTTAATAAAGTCATTAAAAATGCCATGCATTTGGAAGAGTATTTCTTCATTCGGCTTGTATTTGTTTGAAGGAAGGTATTTTATTTACATACAAGGTTTTGCAAAGAGATTGATTAGCAACAACAGGAAGATATTTTGGCTGAAGGGGCAAGTATCTTCCGGCAAGATGATAAAATACTAGAGTGAACAAGTGAGGAAAATGTGAACAAAGAGAAGAAAACTCACAAATAAGTTGCCAGGAGTTTTCAGGTACTTTATACTTTGTTTCTATAGTTCTTCCTGTTATCTCCCAGGGATGGAAATTATGTGCCAATATAAAATGCAGTACTTGCCTCCTAGCAAGTTGATAAACTTAACATCCTCAATTGTACCTGTTGAGATATATGATAGCATTTAGCATGTGGTTCAAGCCAATCTGGCATTTTTCTGAGAAATGTTTTAGAAGAGCATTTGTTCTAGCAAAACTATATACTAAGATCAATTCTCTCTCCTCCCTTCTCCCTCTCAATTTCCCACCCCCAACTCTTTCTTTTGTGTTGGAAATGAAAGGTCCAAAGGCCCTAGAAATGGTATTTTACCTCCAAGGCTTATGCTCACCCTGTCTCTCTCTCTCCCCTCCCTTCCCCTGCCTCTCTCCAGATTGGACTCTATGTAGCTCCTGATTGTCTAGGGGGGCCTTGGCCCTTTACTACTGCTGCCTCTACATCCTGTATGGGAGGGTTAGTGTGCCACCCTGCTTTCTTTGGGCTATCTTTTATTCATTCACTAGTATTTTTGAATTATTCAATTGAAACTGAGATATATTTCACAATTGGTGACATATCACAAATTAATTTGTAGCCAGTATCTTTTCTTCATAGCATTTAAAATTAATACTGGAACACATTTTCCTTTACAACCTTTTTCCCCCTTACTATGTCTTCATAATATTTTTTAAGTTATAGATTAGCCTTAATTATATTCTGTATTACTTATCTTTAATTTCTTCTATTATATCTTGGTATATAATTTTTCTTCATTTATTTGCTGTGTTTTAAACTTATTAAATAGATATGCTGTCTAGTTTTATGAAGCCTTGACACAAGCTGGAGTCATCTGAAAGGAGGGAACTTCAATTGAAAAAACGCCTCGATAAGACTGGTCTATAAGGCAAGCTTGTAGGACATACTATTTTAATATTAGTGATTCATGTAGGAGGGCCCATTTCATTGTGGATGGTACCACCTCTGTGCTGGTGGTCTTGGGTACTGTAAGAAAGTCAACTGTATAGCCATGAAGAACAAACCAGCAAACAGCTCTTTTTTTATGGACATTACATAAACTTCTTTCTCCAGATTCCTGACCCTTTGAA
The DNA here is from genome assembly GCA_907169655.1 of Acomys percivali. Classification (NCBI taxonomy): domain Eukaryota; kingdom Metazoa; phylum Chordata; class Mammalia; order Rodentia; family Muridae; genus Acomys; species Acomys percivali. Next base: position 38,678,154 of record OU015742.1, read on the forward strand.
TAGCCTTCGATGATGAACTGTGATATGGAAGAATAGGTGAAATGAATTATTTCTTTCCCAGGTTGATTTTGGTCATGGTGTTTTATCACTGCAATAGAAACCCTAACTAATCTAATACACAGGGTCTCTGGAATCTTAGTCTATCTGTTTGTCTGTCTGTATTTGTTCTTCTTTCTTATGATAGTGAACAATTTGACAATTTTGTATAAGGTCAAAATTGCAAGGGGAAAACAATTAATTTCTGGCATATTATGACATTTAAAAATTAGTAGGCTAAAGGAATCTTATTTCTATATTTTATGCGGACACCTTACAAAAGTATGATTTTCATCTTGAATAATCAGGAAAGAAAGAAGGAACTACCATTTTCTGCTTTTTAGACTCTGGCCAATAGGTTTGGGCACCAATTATAAAGGAACTTACTTTGGACCACCAGCTCCCAAATAATGACATGGAGTTTTTATTATTATGAAAG
>OU015742.1:38684188-38694842 GCA_907169655.1 Acomys percivali
AAAAAAAAAAAAAAAAAAAAAAAAAAAAAAAAAAAAAAAGAAGAAGAAGAATTATAAAGTTGACACAATTTGTAAATTATAATTTTTCCTCAGGAGAAATCTTTTTGTTCATTTTCAAACAACTATGCCAACATTTTTTGCTTTAAAAACAATAGGACTAAATTGAAGAGAAATTAAATATGAACTTACAGGTTATAATTCATAAGAGAATGTCAGCTTCAAAAATCTCACCTAAACCAGGTGGTGTTGGCGCACACTTTTAATCCCAGAACTTGAGAGCAGAGGCAGGCAGATCGCTGTGAGTTCGAGGTCAGTCTGGTCTACAAAGTGAGTCTAGGATAGTCTAGTCAAGGCTACACAGAGAAACCCTGTCTCGAACAACAAAATAAAACAAAAAATCTTGCCTATGTGGATTCTGAAACATGAATAGCAATGGATTTATTACTAAACATCTGCTGCTTTATCATACATATTCATTATTATGCTTTGTTATTTTAAAAATGAAACATATATTTTAAAAGGTCATACCTGTGTATAATTCCTTATGCATGAGGAGGAAGCGTTGTCAGAATGCCCTGATTGTTTCTCTGGAGATCATAAAGAAGAAACACTGAACTGTTGCTCCCAGTGGTTACACAGAACCAGTGCTCTAAGTTCCATGGCTGGTACCATGGAATATGTTGATTGAGGCATTTGTATAGTGGGTCAACTGACATTCAAATTTAGCCAGATATAAATCTCACTTCAAATGTTATTTCATAGTATTTCAGTGTGCTCTTTTTATTTTCTAAAATTTTTAAGTTTCAAAAACTATTTTAAAATTTTATTTCCATGTTTTAATAAATATGTAATTTTATGTTTCTCCCTTTTCTCCTCTCCTTCCAATCCCTTGCCTTTTCCCTTTCCTCACTACCTCTCAAATGAGTAGAATTTAATTTTTAAGTTTTTATTCTCTCTCTCTCTCTCTCTCTCTCTCTCTCTCTCTCTCTCTCTCTGTCATACACACACACACACACACACACACACACACACACACAAATTGATATTCCTGGGTCTGTTTAGTGTGGCTTGTATGTTTAACTTTTGGATCTGGGATTTACTCAATGGACTTTTGCATGCTGTTCAATTGATCATCACCAACATGGCATTGTACTATATAAATACATATATTTCTGATTGATCAATTAAACAATATTATTTTTGAAGGAAAGATTTAAATAATTAAAAGTATTTCTCAGAGATGCGACACCTAAACACAGGACTCAAAAGATTCCAGCTGGATCTGACCTGAAAGCCTTTGCTCTGAGGTCTAGTTTTAATTGTATCAGACAGTTCTATATAAGCTGTCCAGTGTAAGATGCAATCACATGAAGAGAAGTGCCACATAGATATGATAGCAATGAACCACAATAATGCCTTGCATAGAAAGATATCTCTAAAGGTGCAATAGTGGCACTCATATATTAGTAGTAGCCAGTGGCTATCTAATTGGACTTAAGGCACACTCAACACAAGGAAACTCATTGCTTGGTACTACAAATTTAGCCAACTATCTGGAGCTAGTTAAACCATGGGTCTTAGAGCAGAAATGATTACCATCACTTTATCAAAATACCATAATTCCTAACTGCATTCTATGTATTTGTCCTTATACCCATAGATAAGTGTGATCCTCATCCATAACCAAAGAAGCTTTATTTTACAGCAAATGGAGTAGAAAACCACATCCGGTGGATAACCTACAATATACAGCCTGCACTCATGGCTCAGGGACATCAGGGAATAGGAGGTGCAAAAAAATTAAGAACCAGAGGATCAGGAAACGTGCTATGAGACTGTGTTTTCCAGAAATGGCCATGGCACCTCAACAAAATGAGCGCCTAAGCAAGAACTGACTAATGCTTACACCAATTCGCATGCTATGGGAAATATCGTGGGGTCTCAGCCCTAGGAAAAGAAGTATAGCCAAATGGCTGCTGAGAGAGGGATCATCTCTCTCACTATCCAGTACCAAAAGGGAAAGTATAAATTTGATAAATTTCTGACCTTTCTTTCATAAATGTAATAGTTAATGCCTATATGGTTTAGGAAGAATATTATGTATCAGTAAGATTTAAATTTTACTTGTACTTAATTTTGACTTCTGTTTACTTATTCATCCGGTCATTTAGATGCACATACTATACAATGCTGTGCAATCAGCTACACACTCAGTACTCATTTGTGAATTATATTTGATAAGCCTTCTAAGAAATGATAACACATTGATAATGTCAGAAATTACATAATCTTAAAATATTTTAAGTAAGTCTTATATTTAAATAATGAATTTTATTTTATTTTAAAGAAAAAATATTACCCAATTCTACTTTCTGCCAGTTAATGGAGCTCCGTATTGAGATTTAGTAGGTGTGTTTTTCAAGTGCTCGGCCTAGGGGAAAAAAGAGTGGTCTACTTGAAATACAAATGAAACAAATGTCTTCAAATTGGAAACATTTGCTGGCAAAGCAGATGTTTCATTTGAGACAAGTGTTTTATCATGTGTTAAGATGCCAAGCAAAATGTCTATGTGTGTAAAAAGCTATATTTAACATGAAATATGGCAGTGTGGGCCCAACACTTGAGTTGTATGTATTAAGTATGAAAAGGTGATTGCTAAAAGTGATTTTTTTTAAAAAAAAATTTCCCTTAGTTTTTTAATTTTCCCAATGATTTCTTCATCTAATGTGGTTGAAAGTGATGAAGGCTCTTGGAATTTGGATTTTTTAGCTTCCTTTTAAGTCTTTAGAAAGAACAAGAAAGGTTATAACTTCTCAACAATGGAGCCCAGAACAGTGCCATATGCCTGTTATTCCAGTTACAAGGAAAGCAGGGCAGGTGGATCTTGAGTTGGAAGGCAGCCTGGGGGACAGTGAGTTTCCTTTTCAAATCATGAGAAGGTGAATAACCTTTTATCAATGTATGGCAAGCACAGTGAGGACAGTTAAAGAAATATAAATATAAGTGAGGATTCTGACTCTGTTGGGTGTGCTTGTATATATGTATGCCTGTGCATTTGGAGACTGGAGACCATCATCGTTCTCACTTATCACTCTCCCACCTTATAACAGGGTCTCTTAATGAAATTGGTCCTCAGTTACTGCCTAGACTGATGGCCAGAGTGGCCTGGCAATAGGCCTGAATCCCTCCACACCTGTTGTAGGTTTGCAGGTGCCTCCACACCTGAGTGATTTATGTGAATGCTGGGATCCAAACTGAGGCCATTGCCACTGCTCAGCATCCACTTTACTGATGTCATCTCTTCCAGTTCAAGAATGCAATGCCCAAAATATTATGTTTGATTCTGTTTAAGTTACATTTCTCATTTATGTGACAAAATATCTAATAAGAAGCAATTTAAGGTTTGCAGGGTTTGTTCCACTCACATGTTGAAGGTGTAGTCCATCATGGTGGGGAAACATGGCAGCAAGAGCTTGAGGGACCTGCTAGCATTGTATTGATAGTGAAGAAGTAGAAAATGATGAATTCCTCTGCTCAGCTTGATTTCTCCTTCTTATTCAGTTTAGGACCCCGCTCAGTTTGTGGTGCCACCCTCACTGAGGCTGACAATTTCCACTTCAATTCACCTGCTCTAGATGATGCCTTACTGGTATACCCTGAGGTTTCCATAGTGATTCTAAATCCCATCAAGTTGACAGTCAAGATTAACCAGTACAGTCTTAAGTACTTTCAAACTCAGGGAGGGAAGGCAAGTGTAATTCAAGTTACTTACATTTCCACACAGAAGAAAGTAATTTGACTAGTGACTCCCTAATTTGGTTCTGTTTCCATTTGCATCTCCAAACATTTTATTAAAGACTAACCTTTACTTGTAGTATGGTTGATTGTTTAGGACTAGGCCATTATATCTAACCATAAACATTCACTGCTCTTAGGCCAGAATTCCATAGTGGCACTGAATAGTATGTGAGCTCTTGTCCTAAGTTCTGGTCAGCTGCTTAGTTCCAGAGTCCTACCACCTCTGTAACCACTGTGCTTTGTAGATTTTCATTTTAGTGTTCTCAAAATTATAGTTTCCTGAAGCTCAGTGTAAGTGATATAGTTATGGATGCCACTTCTTTAACTTCTGTTTTCTTTAATTTTCTTTTTTGTTTTTTTGTTTTGTTTTTCAAGACAGGTTTTCTCTGTGTAGCCTTGGCTGTACTAAACTCGCTTTGTAAACCAGGCTGGCTTTGAACTCACAATGATCCACCTGCCTCTATCTCTTGACTGCTGGGATTACAGGTGTACACCACAGTGCCAGCTTCTATTTCTATTTTTAATACTTAAAATTTCAGCATTAATATAATTTTATGTGGAACAATGTTTATACCATAAAAGAAACTGCTCATTTATTGAAATGGTAGTATAAAAATGAATACATTTTTTCTTATCAAATCATTTATCTTAGCTAATTTTTACTGTGATATTTGTGATATAGAATTTACTGCAGTATGTTCAATGTGTAATGTAGGTATATAGTTTATTTTATTATTGATTTATTTCCAAGAAACTACCAGAGCTCATAATAAAACAAAAAACACATGATATTGTAAACTGAAACACTCTACCAATAAATACATTTTTTTTATGTTCCTCAGAAGCCTAAAGGATATGTTAAATAATTTAGTGTTGGTTCATAATTCTAAGTTTCATTTCTTTCTTTAACATCCAATTTGGAAAATTGGGGCAAATAAAATTGTTACAAAGCCACTGATAACTTAAACTAGAAAATGATTTTTTCTGTTTAATTTAATGGTATTCTCTCCTGTGCACCATCATTTTGTATTTCCAAAAGAAACAAAGCCTACACAATAACATAATATATATATATATGTATATGTATATCTAAGTGAATGGCAAATATTGTTTTTGATGAAAGATGCTACAAAGTACCTATAAAGGATTTTCCAAAAACTTTAATTGAAATTTTATACAGTTTTGTGAATTAAATACATATATTAATTCCTTGAGTTCCTATTTGACAAGTACAAGCAAATCAAGGTTAAATTTATCAGCCTAAATTAGCTATGGAACAAGTGAGAGTAAATGACAGAGTCTAAGACCCAGTTATATTAGAGATCCATTTGAAATGTAAAGAACCATCAAGGCTGGCAGCTCTGGGACCCAGGAGGGCCTGCACAAACTACTGTATCAACCAAGGAGAATACATGCAGAAAACCTAGACCCCTATTCAGATCTAGCCAATGGACAGCACAATCTCCACAGTTGTGTGGAGAGTGGAGACTGACTCTGACATGAACTCTAGTGCATCCTATTTGACCACTTTCCCTTGGTGGAGAGGCCAGGTGGCACTCAGAGAAAGGATAAGCAGGTTATCTGGATAAGACTTGATAGGCTGTGATCATATGGTGGAGGAGCAGGTCCCCTTCTGTCACAGACCTAGGGGAGGGGAATAGGATGAAAGGGGAAGGGAGGCGGGAACAGAAAGATAAAAGTGAGGGGATAACATCAGGATGTAATCTAAATAAATTATTTAAAAAAAAAAAAACAACTGGTAAACAGTTATAAGGGCAAGCTTCCCTGTGGTGATTAGCTTGCCAGAGCAGTAAACTTCACTTCTTATAACCTATCACTAGATCACAAGGGTATTTTATGCTTTGTTTAAATTATATTTTGACAGAAAACTCATTAAACTAGAATACCCAAATTGGTCACAGTGAGTTGTGTTGTCATTATAAAGGCACTTAGTTATGAAGAAATCCAAGACACTCTTCACAAGTTGGAGGCCAGCCTAGATACTTGAAGTGCTGTTTCAAAATAAAAAAAAAAGGGATAAACCAAGAATGTAATATTAGAAAACCATCACTAAAATCATTTGTTCCAAGATCATCTATTACAAAGCATAGTTGGTCAAGAGAGTGAGTGAAGAGATCAGTATTATGTGATTTTTAGATTACTATGAGTTTGCATGCTTAATTATTTTTAAACAAAATACCTGTCTAACTTGCTTTGTATTTTTATGTTTATCGAATTTTATGTGATATAAATTTCTTGATGATTCAGGTAAAACTATTTTTCTTATAAATAAAAAAAAAGAAAAGAAATAAAAACATCAATGACAGGATGGGTTGTCAGTAAAACACTTGTCTAATAATCCTGGGATCTTGGGTTTGATTTCCCTATAATGTCTGTAAACCTAGGCATGGTGGTGTGCACTTGTAATACTAGCACTAGGACCATGGAGAAAAAAGGTTTACATTTGGCTCACTAACCAACCATCCTAGCCTCATTGGTGAGGGCCCTGGCAAATGAGAGACATAACACATAAAGTTGTACTCTAGCCTCCACACTGGCACACTGTGCACACAGACATACACCTCTCTCTCTCTCTCTCTCTCTCTCTCTCCCTCTCTCTCTCTCTCTCTCTCTCTCTCTCTCTCTCTCTCTCTCTCTCTCTCCCACTCACTCACACACACACGCACACGCACACACACGCACATACACACACACAAGATCCTGAAAGGATGATATTTTCATTTTCTGGCTACTGACCTGTATGAAGGAAGCTTACTGTGATTATCCACACCACAGTATTTTTAGCAATTTTCATTAACCCTCCTGTTCTTTATACAAGGTTAAAGGAATGGAATGGAAATACAAGGTTAAAGATAAGAGTAGAAACAGAATAAAGAATGAATTGTCTAACATTTATTAAAACGTAATTAAAGAACATATTTTTAAAGTTGACAAAATATACAGTTTGTTACGGAAAAGAAATGTTTCATTTGTAAGTAGATACAATTGAAGGTACCAGATGAAATGTTTGGGAAGTTGTGCAGTGTGGGTCATCATTCTAACACCAACTCTCTTGATAAAATGGAAAAAGGGTAAAATTATAAAATGCATTGATTTTTTTGTTTGTGATGTAACTTTTATGTTCTTTTGAGGGATTTTCTTCTTTTATATAGGCCTGTGTAATACTTACAAATAAAGCAAAGTAAGTGCTTAGCAGACAATACTACAGGGAGCATCAAAAGACAGTAATGAGTCAAGGGACTTGGTAGGAAAAATGTTGAAAATGTACCCTACCTGTAAGATTGACCCGTTATGTTCACAAATAGGTATGTTCTAATTTAACTTGGGGCCACAAATTTATTAGCATAAGAAATATCTCCTTGTCAGAAAACACAGTCAAAGCTTGAGTGAAGTCAGTGATAATCTTTAGTAATTGCTTACACGTGTGTATACATATATGTAGATATACACACACGCTTTTAAAATTTTATATCTTTTTAGATGGTTTTATTCTTGGGAATTTTTATACATACGTACAATATATACTAAACATATCACTGCACACTTCCTCCCTCCTACTTCCCATTTTCTAATACATCCACATTCTTAAGCTATAATATTAAGTCATTTATATGTATTATTTCTAAGCTTTTAATATTGGCACTTAGTGTTATAAATTTCCTCTTGAACTATGCTCAGTATGTTCCAGAGTTTTTTTAAATTCATTTTTATACAGTTTGAGATTTTTATTTCTTTCTTCATTGTGTCTTTGATCCACTCATTGTTCAGTGAGGAGCTCATTAATCTCCATGATGTTACATTTTTCCCAAACTTTTTTGTTTGTTGCTGATTTTCAGTTTCATTGTATGATGGGTCAAATAGTATAGATGGGATTACTTTAGTTTTTGTATTGTTAAGATTTGAGTTGTGTGCAGCATCTTGTCTATTTTGGAGATGCTCCCATGTGCTACTGAGTATATTGTATATATTTTGGCATTTCAGTGGCATATTCTGTAAATATATGCTATTCCATTTAATGGAAGATGTCACTTAATTTTTGAGGTTTCTCTTTTATTTTTGACCAAATTGACCTATCTACTGGAGATATTTGGCTATTGAAATCTCTTACTATTATTGAGATTTTGTTATTTAATCTGTCTTTAATTCCTTTGGTATGTATCTCATATTGGGTGCACCACAGTTTGATGCATATATGTTTAGTATTATGATACTTTTTCAGACTAATTGATTCCTTAATTAGAACAGAACGGCACCAATCAGGACCGAGGCCTGTGGGATGTGGGTAGTGGTAGAGGGGAATGCGAAAGGAAAGAAGTACATTACCTGGCCCAGTGGGCCCATAACAAAAGGGGTTTGTAAGTAGGACCCGGGAAAGGAGGAGGAAGAAAAAAGTAACTCATCAAGCAAAGGTGGCTGAGCATCATGGGCCTGGAACTAGCCATACACATTATTTTTATTAGAATGTTCAAATAACCTTGTCAGAAAGCTCATTTGTCACCACATCCATCTAACAGTCTCCCTTATATTGTGTGTTGCTTTATATTGTGTGTGCTGAGTCACCTCCAGGGTGACTCCACGTATTTCCTAGGCTGCTTCATAGTGTGTATATGCAATCAAAATAACTTAGCATTTTCACATGCATTGAGTTTCTTTTATTAGGAAGAGTTTTAAATATATGATTAGAACTTGATTATTTTAAAACACTGTTGGAAATCACACGTCTTTGCTAATATATGCATTACTGAAGACTGAAGAATTATAATAGTAGATTTTATTTTTTTAGTATTTTTTCCCGAACCTTCCCCCAGAAGTGCCTTCACTTCACTGCTTCAAGTTTATAACACAAAATGATCAGACTTACACAGCAAAATTCATTTTGTATAATGTTTTACGCACACACACACACACACACACACACACACACACACACACACAGAGTCAAGTAAGTGGAAAAGGGCTTTCACTAAAGTTAAAGAATAAACATGAAAGGTAAGGGGAGGGGGCAGGGAGGGAGATTCTGTAAATAGAGAGGGTACTCAGTTGGCCTAATCCAGTTGCTCCTCAAGGGCTGGAGATTTTAAGGGTATTTGAACAACTCTAATTTAGGGCTGGTCAGTTTGTCAAAAGCCAGGGAAGCTGATTCAGCCCAGAACTTTGAGGATTGATCCTCCAGTAAGGGGGGCCTTATTGGCTGAAGCAAAAGCCTTTCAGACCTTTGCTGCAGGGTTTGTAGGGTAGGGGAGAAGCTAAACCTCCTTCTTTATTATCTATCTGCATGCATTCTTATCTGGGAATCTTTTAAGAATCTGTTTAACTCAAAGTCTCTCCCTCTCTCGGGGGCATAACTAAGCGCTCTTAGGGCTCTGGGGCATAGACTGCTCTAACTCCTCTGAATTGACAAATGGAACTTGTAGATTGGCTCAGCAGACTGCCTAAGAGGATGGTTGATTAAGAGGCCAGCTTAAAACTTAACCAATGGCAAAGATTCGGAAGAACATATGATAGCCATTTAATGACAGCATACAGCCGTGGCTCATGAGGTAGCATCTGTAACATATAAAACTGAGACTGGTGGTGTTAATATGATTCCAAGAGTGTAGTTATGAAAACAGCCAGGACAGGTTTATCTTTATTATAGGAAAAAAACAGGCAAAAAAAAAAAAATCCAAAGAACTCTTACCAAGCTTTGTCATGTGCATCAGCAAGATTGATTATGTCTTTGCTACCATTATCCCACTGTAAGGTCTATACTATGTGAAAGCTATTGGTTTGGGTTGGGAGTTTGCGTAGCTCTTCATTGCACAACTTAAGTTCAGAGGTTTGCCATAAGGTCTCATCTATTACAACCAACAGGGAAACAGTAAGAGGCGATGTTAATGATGGAAAATTCCTAGACATCATGATTAATGTAAGTCCTGTTTGATAAGGTAAAAAGTAAGTATACATCTGACTGTACCATGCATCAGAGTCCTGGAGAGGAACAAAACCTTCTTAAATCTAGATTGACATATGTTTTGTTTGCCATATTAAAGTGTAACTGTGTCATCAGCTGTTATTACACCAGACCCTTCATATCTAGCTGGCTGAATGTTTTACAAAGGACATCAGAGTAGCTGTTTCTTTGGCAGTATCCTTCCAGCAATAGAAGCCCCAGCCAACACCAGATATGATGCCTGTGGGGGTGCCCAGATGGAGAACTAAATGACCATAATCCAAAGTGAAATTCTTGTGATACTTTTTTTTTTTTTTTTTTAAGTAGCTACCTCAGTCTTCTCATACTTTCCATTTTCTCTTCTGGTATCAAAAATGGTATTCCACTACCATTTTTATTTTTAAAGTTGAGTCATGGTTTTGTTATATAGCACTCCCTAGATATGTCTAGAACTGAAGATATCCTCTATCAAATTCCCAAGAACTGTGTACTGAGTTTACAGATTCATGTCATCATGCTTAGCTCAAGGTATTAGAGCTATATAGAAGGAAGAGAGAAGAAACACTTCTCTAAGCTGCAGAGATGTCTCACTGGGTGAAGTCCTTGTTGCCCAAGTACAAAAGCTTCAGTACAAATTCCATACCAAGTACATAAAAGCCTGGCATGGTGCAACCTTTCTGTATCTCCAGTAATTAGGTTAGAGAAGGACATATTCTATGGGATGGCCCCCTAGTTATTCTAGCCAAAACAGTAAGTTCCAGGCCAGTTAGAGACTTTGTCTCAAGAACAGAGGCAGGAATGGTACAGGAAAACACCCAAAGTTGACCTGTGCCCTACACACCTACATGCACTGCTGAACACACACACACACACACACACACACACACACACACACACACACAC
>OU015742.1:38694852-38705198 GCA_907169655.1 Acomys percivali
ACACACACACACACACACACACACACACACACACACACACACACACTCTGTCTCTCTCTCTCTCTCTCTTTCCCCTCCCCCACACAAGAAATGTTTATCTTATTTCTGACTCTGTCTTTTTTTTTTATTGTTTTCTTTTTCTTTTTCTTTTTTTTATTAGTTTATTCTTGTTACATCTCTATGGTTATCCCATCCCTTGTATCCTCCCATTCTCCCCTCCCTCCCATTTTCCCCTTATTCCCCTCCCCTATGACTGTTCCTGAGAGGGATTACCTCCCCCTGTATATGCTCATAGGGTATCAACCCTACATCTGACAAAGGTCTAATATCCAAAATATATAAAGAACTCAAGAAATTAAACACCACCAAACCAAATAACCCAATTGAGAAATGGGGCTTGGAACTAAACAGAGAATTCTCAACAGAAGAATATCAAATGGCTGAGAAACACTTAAAGAAATGCTCAACCTCCTTAGTCATCAGGGAAATGCAAATCAAAACAACTCTGAGATTCCATCTTACACCCATCAGAATGGCTAAGATCAAAAACTCAAGCGACACCACATGCTGGAGAGGATGTGGGGAGAGAGGAACACTCCTTCATTGCGGGTGGGAATGCAAACTAGTACAACCACTTTGGAAATCTATCTGGTGCTATCTCTGAAAACTGGGAATAGGGCTTCCTCAAGACCCAGCTATTCCACTCCTTGGAATATACCCAGAAGATGCTCCAGCACACAAGAAAATTTGCTCAACCATGTTCTGACTCTGTCCTAATTGTGCCACCAACTTGTATTTTCTGAAGTGTCCTTGTTATATATTTCTGTGAGATGAGAATTTTTGGAGTTATAAAGATTACATGAATTTTTAAAGTACAGAGCCTGTTGTTGCTGCACCTCTTGTGTCTGATGAGTTCTCTCCACGAGGGAATGTTGGATGGCCCAGTCTTGTGAGGGGCTTTTTTGAGTAATGAGAGCTATGGTCAATTCAAAACAGAAAACAATTATACTTTAACCCGAGACAGTGTTCTGTAATGTGGAGTAAGTGCTGAACATCTCATTGTGTAATAGGTGGTTTCTATGACACTTCTGTACCCAAACGCCATACTTTATGACATGTTTTTATTTCTCAAACTTTTCCTAGTCTATTCTATTGATATGAAAGAAAAGTAAATCATGATATAGGTTCAGGAAACAAACATGCTTTTGCAGTATGTACCTGACATTCATTGTGATTAGACAGCTTGATTTAATTAACCCTTTCTTAATTTATTTTTTGTCCTCTGTAAAGCATTGTTAAGATATCCCAGCTGCTGGAGAGATGGCTCAGAGGTTAAGAGCCCTGACTGCTGCTCCTCCAGAGGTCCTCAGTTCAATTCCCAGCAACCACATGGTGGCTCACAACCATCTATAGTGAGATCTGGCGCCCTCTTCTGGCCTGCAGTTGCACATGCAGAAAGAACACTGCATACATAATAAATAAATCTTTAAAAAAAAGATTTTATTTACTTATCAAGAAATAAATAATAAAGATGAAATGTTTCAGGTTCTTTATGCAAAATAATCATTGAGTGAATGTAGCTGTTATATTCTTGTTACTAACTTTCCTTACTTCAGCCTGTTCTTGCATGCTACCTGGGTACTCTTTTTAAAGAAGCCCCTTAACCACTATGTGTTACATCCTACTATCCATTTAATGGTATTGGCTCTTAAGAATTATTTGGGAAGGGCTTACACTTCTAAAATTCCTTTGTACTTGCCTAACATGCACATGGCCATGTGTTCCTTCCCCACTATCACTGAAAAGAATAATGTTCAAAGAGCTTCATTTTTTATCTAAAATGATATAAATTCTTTGCCTCTGCCTTTTAGCAATGACATAAATTGACTTGATACCATCTCAACATTTTCCCTTAAGTTCCCTGATTTACAGTAGTAACTAACATATGGACTAAAGAAAGGAATAAATTACAATAAACAGAAAAACTTCTGCAAAGTACCAGAAGATTGTTCATTTCTCCTGTTACTCTTTTCTTCCTTCTTATAGTGTAGATTTCATTTTCATTGATGTTACAATTATTTATATACAATTGCTTATATACTTACATACAGTTACTTACAATGCTCAAGCCCCCACATCAATTAAACTAGAGAGCCCATATACAATATTTGTATTGTCTCCTATGGCCTTTTCAATACAGAATACTCAATGTATATACAGATTATGAATGAATGCATTTCCCTGACGACTAGAGATGTTGAGCATTTCTTTAAGTGTTTTTCATCTGTTCAATATTTCTCTGCTGAGAATTCTCTGTTTAGCTCTGTACCCTATTTTTTAATTTGGTTATTTTGCTTGGTGATATTCAATTTCTTTTTTGTTTTTTCTAGGTGTTTTTTATTTTTATGTAAATAATTTATTCATATTACATTTCAATTGTTATCCCCTCACTTGTATGTTCCCATCCCTCCTCCCTCTTTCACCTTATTCCCTTCCCCTAGGTCTGTGACAGAAGGGGACCTCCTGCCTTGCCATATGATCATAGTCTATCAGGTCTCATCCTGGTAGCCTGCTTACCTTTCCTCTGAATGCCACTAGCCTCTCCATCAAGGGGAAGTGGTCACATAGCGGGCACCAGAGTTCATGTCAGAGTCAGTCCCAGCTCTCTATACAGCTGTGGAGAATGTGCTGTCCATTGGCTAGACCTGAATAAGGGTCTAGGTTTACTGCATGCATTGTCCTTGGTTGGTACAGTAGTTTGAGCAGACTACCTTGGGTACAGATCTGCCAGACTTGAAGATCTTCTTTAGTTCTTCATATATTTTTCATATTAGGCCTTTGTCAGATATAGGGTTGGTGAACATCTTTTCCCAGTCTGTAGGCTGCCATTTTGTTCTGTTGACAGTGACCTTTGCCTTACAGAAGCCTTTCATTTTCATGAAGTTCCATTTATTAGTTGTTGAAGTTGGTGTTCTGTTCAACTCTGGTGCCAATGAGTTCAAGGCTCTTCTCCACTTTTTCTTCTAACAGATTTAGTGTGTCTGGTTTTATCTTGAGGCCTTTAATCCACTTGAACTTTAGTTTTGTGCAGGGTGATAAAAAGGGATCTAATTGCATTTTTCTACATGTATATATCCAGTTAGACCACCACCATTTGTTGAAGATGCTTTCTTTATTCCATTGTATGGATTGGCTTCTTTGTCAAAAATCAAGTGCCCATAGGTGTGTGCGTTTATTTCTGGGTCTTTGATTCAGTTCCACTGATCAACTACCTTATTTCTATACCAGTGCCATACTTTATAGTACAGCTTGAGATCCAGGGTAGAGATTCCTCCAGAAGATCTTTTTTTGTTCAGGATTGTTTTAGCTATTCTGGGGTTTTTGTTTTTCCATATGAAGTTGAAAGTTGATTTTTCAAGGCTGGTAAACAACTGTTTAGGAATTTTTATGGGAATTGCATTGAATCTGTAGATTGCTTTTGGTAAGATGGCCATTTTTACTATGTTGATCCTCCTGATCCATGGGCATGGGAGATCTTTCCATCTTCTGATATCTTCAATTTGTTTTAGAGACTTGAAGTTTTTTTTCATATAAGCGTTTCACTTGCTTGTTTGGAGTTACACCAACATGCTTTATATTATTATAGTATTTTTGGCTATTGATAAGGGTGTGGCTTCTCAAAGAACCAGCTCTTGGTTTCATTGATTCTTTGTTTAGCCTGAGTTTGATGATTTCCAGCCATCACTCTGTGTCTGTTTCTTTTTGTTCTAGAGCTTTCACGTTTGCTGTTAAGTTGCTAGTATGGGATTTCTCCAATTTCTTTATAAAGGCATTTAGTGCTATCAACTTTCATCTTAGCACAACTTTCGTTGTGTCCTATAAGTTTGAATATGTTGTACCTTCATTATTATTGACTTCTAGGAAGTTTTTAATTTCTTTTTTTTTATTTCATCCCTTACCCAGAGTTCATTATGTAGGGAGTTGTTCAGTTTCCATGAATTTGTAGGCTTTCTGTTGTTTGTGTTGTTTTTGAGTTCCAGTTTTAATCCATAGTGGTCTGATAAAATGCAAGGGTTTATTCTGACCTTTTTGTATCTCTTGAGTTTCTTTTTGTGACCCAGTATATGGTCAATTTTTGAGAAGGTTCCATGCAGTGTTGAGAAGAAGGTGTATTCTTTTGTGTATGGGTGAAATGTTCTATAGATATCAGTTAGGTCCATTCTATTCATGACATCTATTAATTTCATTTTTCTCTATATTTAGTTTCTGTCTTGGTGATCTGTCTATTGGGGAGAGTGTGATGTTGAAGTCTCCGATTATTATTGTGTGGTATTGGATGTGTTATTTAAGTTTTAGTAATGCTTCTTTTACAAATTGGGTGCTCCTGTATTTGGGACATAGATATTCAAAATTGAGAACCTCTTGGTGTATTTTTCTTTTGATGAGTATGATGTGTCTTTGCCCATCCCTTTTGTTTGGTTTTGGTTGAAAGTCTGTTTTATCAGCTTACTTCTTGTGTCCAAGGCAATATCTATCTTTATTGCTGAGGTATGTTTTTTGTTTTTAGCACAATGATGTGTCCTGCTTTCACATCCATTCTCTGTCTCTTTATTGGAGATTGAGGCCATTGATGTTCACAGACATTAATGACCAGTGGTTATTGGTTCCTGCTTTTTGATGTTGGTGGTGGCAGAGTGTGTGTGTATGTTGTCTTACTTTTGGTTTTGTGGATGGAGGGTTATTCATTTCCTTTGTTTTCCTGGGTAAAGTTAGCCTCTTCTGGTTGGAGTTTTCTTTCTAGTATCTTCTGTAGGGTTAGATTTGTGATTGCACATTGTTCAAAGTTGGTTTTGTCATGGAGTATCTTGTTTTCTCCCTCTATGGTGACTGAAAGTGCTGAAAGATACTAGTCTGGGTTGGCATCTGTGGTCTCTTAATGTCTGCATGACACTGTCCAGGCGTTTCTTGCCTTCTTTGTCTCTGTTGAGAAGTTTGATGTGATTCCAATACTTTTGCCTTTGTATGTGACTTGGCCTTTTTCTCTTGCTGCTTTTAACAGTCTTCCTTTGTTCTGTATGTTTAGTGTTTTGATTATTATATGGCAGGATGATTTTCTTTTCTTGACCAATCTATTTGGAGTTCTGTAGGCTTCTTGTATATTCCTGGGCATTTCTTTCTTTAGGTTGGGTATGTTTTCTTCTATGATTTTGTTTAAAGTATTTTCTGAGTCTTGGAGCTGTGAGTCCTCTTTTTCTTTTATTCCTATTATTCTTATGTTTGGCCTTTTCATAGTGTCCCAGATTTCTTGGATGTTCTGAATCAGGACCTTTTTATATTCAACTTTTTCTTGAGTCTTGTATTGGTTTCTTCAGTCATATCTTCTATCCCTGAGATTCTCTCTTCATTCTCTTGAATTTTGTTGATGATGCTTGTGTCTGTATATCTTGTCCTCCTCCTAGTTTTTCCATTTCCAGGATTGTCTCAGAGTGTGTCTTATATATTCCGTCTGTCTCTGGTTTTAGGTCTTAAATCCTTTTATTCATTTCCATTCCTGTCTGATTGTAGTTTCCTGTCTTTAACTTATGTTTTAAGTTATTTGTTCAATTCTTTCATATTTTTCTTTGTGTATTTTTGTTCTAATTTGAGGGATTTATTTTTCTCCTTTAAGAGCTCTGTCATTTTCAAACCTCAGATTTGAAATCTTTCTCCTGTGCATCAGATGTGATAGCATCTCCAGGGCTTTCTGTGGTGGTGGAATTGCTGATCTCTGGTGTTATCAAGTGGTCCGTGGAGTTGTTGCTTTTGTTGTTACCTTGACCTCTTCCCACTGTGTTGTCTCTGGTGTTACCTGGTTTGGTCGTCTCTGATATTCAGAGAGTTTGGTGGTAGATAGACAGTGGGGCTTAGATTCTGCACCCTACTCACTTCTGCTGAGCTCCCTGTCTCTGGTGGCTCCCTGTTTATGACCTGGGGAGGACAGGTACCTCTGGTGATATCGCTGTCTCAGTTGGCTCCCTGACTGTGAACCGGGTGAGCTGAGGAGCAGAAGGTTGCTCCAGTGGGCCCGCTTGCCTCGAGGTGTCCGAGGGCAATGTGTGTCCCTCGTGCTTTATGAGCCCATAGTTCTCTCTGTGCCCCGGGAGTCAGAGATTGTGCTCCTGTCACGCGATCTGTGGCCAGACCCTGGCACGGGGGCATCTGAAGGGACAGGGGAACTTTCTGTCTTTTGGCCTGGCGGCCTTAGGTCGCCACTTGTTTTCTAGGGTGTGGGGTCTTCAGTGGTCCAGCAGCCGCAGACACTGGAGTTCCATCAGTTTACAGCTCTCTTCTGGTCCTCGAGGCCAGAAACTGTGCTCTGCCGGGCGAGCCGAGGCCCGACTCTGGAGCTCCTGCTCTGCGTATGGTCCTTGCAGGGACTGGGGAGCTTTCTGCAGATTATCCCAGTGGCCTGAGGCTAGACCAATTTATGCTCTGCATAGTTTAACCTCTCTCACCAGAGGTACAACAGCACTGGTGTTTTGTAGTTCTCAGTTCAGTCCTTAGGTTATTGTCAGTCGCTGCTGTCTTGCTGGTCAAACAAGGTGAGCTCTGCCATCTTGGATCCTTGGAATTTATTGTTGACAGGTGAAATTTAACTGTAAATATTTTTAAAGCATTTTTTTGTCATGAAAAAATCAAAATTAAAAATTGCCAGAAGAAAAAATATCTTAGAAAGAAATCTTAAAGTGAAGCCAGGCCATATTGTTTCCACATTCAGATGGTAACTTACTATTAAAAATCTTGCACAGATTGGAAATGACTAATCAACATTAGGAAAATGTAACTGGGAGATCTGCCCTCATGCTGTTCATGGCTAAAAATTTCTTCATGCCCAATTTTAGCACTGGTGTTCTAATGTGAAATTTTTTAATAATATGAGCTGCTATATTGAAAATAAATTAAATTATCAATTTCTGAGTCTCTGTGGATGATCCCAGATACAGTGATCCCTATCACTTTTCGTCTTCAGTGAGGAGAATTACCCTAGTCTTAGAATTTTCCAAACATGAGAGGCATGCAGGCAAATATAGGGCTAAAGTATCGTCAGAGACAAAAGTTTGTGTAAGTATGGAATTAAGTTAAAATTATGTATGATTGCTAGCTTTATCCACCCATGGTGTTTTGGTTTTACATGCTTCATTTTAATTTTTGTTACTATTTTCTAATTTCAAAAATCAATCTTAAAACTATAAAGCTTGAGTAAGTTTGTCTTCATCAGCGTCTGTGACAAAGAGCAAGTAATATTTCTACCAGGTAACATGCAAAGAACATTTGTTTTATCTATGGAATATGTACAAAATGAAATGGTTGCATAGTAGTTGTATTTGAGTATGATGGAGACATTTGCTCTTGTGAGAGCTGGGCATATCCTATTCTGTCAAATCCTTCTCTGTCTCTCAAGTAGACATCACTTTCAAACAAACATCAGTCCTTCCTTCTACAAACTAACTTTACTTTCATTTTTTGGGATTAAGGTATGTACTAAGGGTGTTTGCATCCAGGAGATCACATAGTCCTAAAATGTCTTTGGATGTGATCAGAGTAGTCATGTTGCTGAATTAAATTCCTCTACAGATCAGTATGGCCTACATCTGATTGGTGACCATGGGTTCCATGACTCTTTTGTTTACATCATATCAACAAACATGAATTAATGTCCCATTGCTCTACACTAATGCTACCACATTAAGTTGAAAATAGCGTATTTCTTCTTTGAACTATTTTAATTTTATTCTGAGAAAACAGTTTCTTACAAACCCCTTCATCCTGCAGTGCACAGATGCCTGAGTGCCATTTCTCACTTTACGCCTTAGTGGACTTCCTAGAGAGACATTTTTTTTTCTGTCTATACATACCCACCAAAATCCAAAGTCATTCTCTGTTGTGCCATGAGGGACAAGAAATACTGGGAATCCATTACTGAGGGTTCATCCTTCCATTCCATCATCCAGCAAACTGTTCTCATTTTATACTTATCAAGTCATGACTTATCCACCTTTTTTCTCTAATTGCAGAGAAGTATCTTTTCTTATACACATTTCCTCCTGTTTAACCAGCATCTTTTATTTTTATACTTATTAAAAGATGCTGTGCTTTGCACTAAGATGTTTTTGGCGGTCTCCAAAAGATAGGAAATATAAGATTATATTCCCTATGCCAAAAAAACCCAAACAACTCATAATGAACATATATCCTAAAAGTATCTGCATAAGAATAGAAGGAAAATTGCAGGAGATACATAGGCACATTATAGAACTCATTCTGGACTAAAGAGTGCAATGGAGTGAAGGAGAAAGCAGAGGTAACAACTGAGAGATAGGAAGTGAGAGAAGAGACAGAGAAAACATGGATTAAAGACATTTTTCTAGAACCCAATCAATCCCTGTGAGGATGGCTGATCCTCAGTCGGTTGAATTTACTTGTTTAGCATTTCCATGTCAGTCATGATACACATTACACTATTCAGGTTTTTATTTGCACTCTTCCTCTATGATTCCCCTCCTTTTATTTTATTTTTTTTAGAAAGAACACTGAGGGCTGGGCGTGGTGGCGCATGCCTTTAATCCTAGCACTTGGGAGGCAGAGGCAGGCATATCGTTGTGAGTTTAAGGCCAGCTTGGTCTACAAAGCAACTCCAGGACAGCCAAGGCTACAGAGAAAGACCCTGTCTCAAAACAAAACAAAACAAAGCAAAACAAAACAAAACAAAAGAAAGAAAGAAAGAAAGAAAAAGAAAAAGAAAGAATACTGGTAAGACCCCAGCTGGTAAACTGGAGTTGTCTCCTCTCAGTTGCTGATATCATCTTTTTAAAAATTTTTTCAATTTTTTCAATTTTTTCAATTAATTTATTCATATTACATCTTGATTGTAAGCTGCTGCGTCTTACATGCTTTTCCTTTTAACAAGCTGAGTATTTCCACTTGTCTGTTCTGTTCCCTGAGTTTTCACTAGACCAGGTAGGAAAATTCTCACACATTTGCTAAGCTGTAAAATCACATCCATTTATTCTTAGGAGACATTCCCGAAGCTCACAGAACTAAAACAATATTGTTATTGCTATGCAGTTAATAAATAAATTACCTAGAACAAATTCGCTGTCAATAGTAAGGTTGATTTTTTTTAAAGTAAGTAATATATAGCAAGTAAGATGAGCTAGGATCATGAGATTACATTTGTGACATATTTATAGAAGAGGCTTATGAAAAGGATCATTTAAAACACTCATGTTGATCTGTTTTGTGAATTTCTAAGGGAAAAAAGTACATCTATTACTTAACTTATTATCAACTTGTAAGATGAAAACTATGACCTAATATCATATTAATTATCTAGAGGAATGGGAAAATTGTAATGCATATTATAATTTTAAAAATCAAAAGTGATTCCTCAGGTTATCTGTTAACACAGAACATATGGTAGTATTCACTTCTGGTTTCACAAATCCCATTTATTTCCCCTTTTTGCTTGCTATATTACATTTGCCTGGTAATAAATGATTTCTCTCCTCATGCAGAAAGTTTCTTGATAGATAGTCCATCTTAAGAGAATAATCATGATATGTTAAAAATAATCATGTAAATTATAATCATCACTGCACACATTCCAGAATATTTTGAAAAACAGAGACTTTCTCTTTTCAGAAACCGATTGAAACTTATCTGATGTGGGAAAAGTTAATCATATGGAAATTGTTTATTTAAATCTAATGTTCTGGCATTAGTTGATGTCTATACCAGATGAGCTTTGCCTGGTAAAAGTTCTTTGTTTAAATCATGCTGAACTCTCTGGCATTAAAACAGAAGATGTTTGTCTAGTCACAAATTCGCATGAAGGCATACACTGGGACGTCATTTGATCGTTAGATTTGCATTTATGTTTCTTCTTAAAAATATTTCTTTGTATTTAACATCTCTGTGTTTCGCTTGTGTATATATCTGTTCAGTGTGTGCATGCCTGGTACCTGCAGAGGCCTAAGAAAACTTTGGATTCTCTAGAACTGGAGTTACAGATGATTGTGAGCTGCCATGTGGTACTGAGAACAGAGCCTGGTTCAACTTGACGAACAACTAGTGCTCTTGACCACTGAGCCATCTCTCCAGCCCCACTACACATTTATTTTTTTAAATGTAAAATTAGTTTAAAGTAGTAGAAAATATATAGCCATGATTATGTTCTGATGCTGATAGTATAAGGTTAAGTAAGTTCTGAAATTTATTTCTGCTGATCCTGGGGAAAAAGCTGTGTATGAGAATCTAAGTTTAAAGCCCCAGTACCCACTTAAAATTAGACACGTGTACCTACCTAC
>OU015742.1:38705208-38767654 GCA_907169655.1 Acomys percivali
ACACACACACACACACACACACACACACACACACACACACACGTTCATACACACGCACATGTACCTGCACATACATGCACATGTACAGATATGCATACAGAAATAAAGATGATATACTTATCACATAAAAATGCATAAGTGAAAACATGTTAACAAGTTTGTACATTTTTATCGTGATTACATCTCTTTCTGTTTTATGGCCATCTTCTCTACTTTATTAAGAAAACTTTCATATAAAGTAGTCCTTCCTCCAGATCATGTTTAAGGAACAGACATACTTTAATCCATTTCATGGATTTCCTTTCTTGTAAAGTTGGTACATAAAACTTTGAACATATCTACTTAAATATGTTTTAAGTCTGGTTGATAATCTTAGGCTATTTTTCGTTGTATCCAGTATTACTATTGTCTTTATTTTATACTATCAGGGACCTTATTGAAAAATCTCATTAAACTAAAAGCATGACTTTATGAGAGTTCTCAGAGACTGCCCTTACTTCCAAATCTGCCTTAGCCATCTAATTTGTGCACATGTTTCTGATGCTCCAGGTCAAGTTTCTTGCTCAATTGTAATTGTATAAATTCTGTTTTTAATGTGGCCAAATAAAATAACCAAGAAGATTGAGATCTAGTTCCTACATTGTCTATCTAGAATGATCTATGTATTTAAAGTTCTGCATCTACATATATCTTAGTATCCTGGCAAAATTATCATTGGCAAATCTTTCATTCTCCAAAGAGTCATGGTTTGGACAAGAAATGATATTATTACAGAAGACAATATTGAATGCCATTTTAAAAATTGTTTCTTTATGTTTTTAGATTATAATTGAATTGTTCCATCTTTCTCTTTCCTCCCTCCAACTACTCCCATATACCTCTCCTTGCTCTCAAGTCCACAGCTGCCTTTTTCATTAATAGTTGTTACATATATATTTACATGCATAAATATATGCTTAGAATATATAATGCTTCTTATATGTCTTTTATCCTTCTTGCTTTTAAACACTGAAGAAATTTAAAGGCACTTGAATTGTGTTACTTTTGTGGTTTTACCAAAAATATGTACCAAGTTTAATAACAAGCTTAGAATTTTCCTCATGTTGTAGATATAAAAATCCTTTTGCATTTTTTGTCTTGTATTTGTTAGTTATTCAGTTTTCATATTATATTTTTTGTTGTGTGACTGTTTTTAGGAGTATCCCTTCTCATTTCCAACTTCATGATTATCTCTAGATTTCATTGAAAGTGTTTCACGAAATAAGTATGAAGTGAGCTATACCAATTTTAAGCCATCTCCAGTGATGAGAAGTTATTAGAAACATTTCCAGCTTTCAGCTAGCTATAAGGCACTTAAGCTCACATCATAGCTGTATGACCAGTTCTATCTCATAGTCAAATGTTAATGTGTCTTGGTTTTCCTGTATGTGCAATTGATTATTTTGCTGATATTCCAATCAGGTTTGTTTGGAGTTTTGCATTTTTTAACACTTATACTCAAAATAAATCCCGGTCTCAATTCGGGTCATGGCGGAGAATGAAATTGTGGCAAGCAATACTATTTTTATGTTTGCTCCTATCTCTAAAATTGTCTGTTTATGCAAATTAAAGTAGTTGAAAACAATGTTATTTTCATGCTAAAGAGCAATTTCTTTTTCTATGTTGGTTAGGTTTTTCTAGATATGACATTTGGTTCAGGAGGACACACAAAAGCCATTCTGCAAATGGAGCCAGATATTACTGTCTATGCCTTAGACCGAGACCCAACAGCCTATGCTATAGCTGAACAGCTTTCAGAAGAGTATCCGTAAGTAATACTCTATTTAATTTTGGTGCTGAGTTTTACCAAGTTTGGCTTGTCTCCCTGGAATTTGCTTTATCTTGAATGTTGCACTGTTTTCATCTTACTGGCCATTACATTGTCACACCCACCCCTGCAAAAGAAAGGATTAATGTCAACAATATTTTCAGTGCCACAAAAAGTAATGGCATTAATGTATGTATCCTTTCTGTGGAGATAAAATAAAAAGAAAATGACTCCAACATACAAGGTTAAAGACACAAAGAAAATTTCCATAAAAAACATTTTGACAATTAACATATTGTCAGGAAATCACTTGTTTTAGCTGTATTTAATTATGTTTACTGTGTACTGTTCACCAAGCTACAGCAAGTTGATCTCAATTTTGAGACCATGACTCAAGGCCTCCTGGGCAAGATATCAAGCCGTCTTCTCAATAGTACACAGCACAATGCAATGCCAAAATTTAGTGGTTATTTTCTATAAGCTTATCAGAATAAAGTATGTGAGATTTTTCAGAATTTATATGTCTGTGTCACAGTAAGGCACATGCTTTTTCCTGGATTCTTTTCTATAATTCACATACATAGTAACTTATCCTTTTACTAGCACTAGTAGGCTCTCATTCTACCACCTTTAAATAGATAAATAAATAAATAAATAAATAAATAAATAAATAAATAAATAAATAAGATCACAGAGATGGCTCAGCAGATAAGTGTGCATACCTCCAAGCCTGCCTTTCCATTTCAGTCCCCACATAATGGAAGGGCAGAACCAATTTCTGCAGGTTGTCCATTGATCTTTAATTTCCCCATATATACCATGACACATACACGGCTTAATGAACAATGATTCTTTAAAGAAAAATGTGACTCAACAAACTAAAATTTACATAGTATGGTATGTATAAGAATATTTTAGAAGAGAAAGTTTCATGGAGCTAAAGTGACTGTTTTCACGTTTAAGGATGATTTTTAGGAATGGAGATTTTTATTCTCTCATGTTAAGCACCTAGAACGAGTAAAATGAACTGGACTTTTACAGTATGTGAACTCATTATTAGTTGCAGCTATTTAACAGTGAAATGCTGTCTTTGGCAAAACAGCACAGTATGGGCCTGGGAAAGTTTATCCCGAGTCTAAGACTAAAGACATGCCTTATTCAGATGGCTAGTGTTTCCTATTGCTTCAGCTCACAGGCATTGCAGATCTGAAGAGGGAGATTCATTCTTTCAGTGAAAATCTCAGCAATGTACATTCCTCTGAAAGTGCACCACATTGATCTCATTTTCCCTTTCCGTCTAAAAATAATATGAGATTACGTTTCAACCACGTGAACCATTCTATGTTTCTGCAATTTAACATAGATATATATATTTTAAGTAGATTTTATTTTATCAAGCTTAATACTTAGATGTAGAAACTATTAGTGTTAGACATCTGAATATTTAAAAGAAATATTATTCAGTTAGGGTTGAAAAAATGTTCAAGTTAAACAAAAAGATGTAAGGGAATAATTTTCATTTATATTTATTTATTTGTTTATTGTGTGTATATGCATGTGTGCACAACAGGGCACATGTAGAGGTCAGAGGACTGCTTGTGGGAGTTAGTTCTCTCTACAGTGTGAGAATATAGGATCAAGCTCATTTTCTGTGCTTTGATAGTAAGCCTTTTTATCCACTGATACTTCTTGCTGGCCCAAGGCAACAATCTAAATATAAAATCTTATTTATACTATGGACAGTTGGCCATTATTTTCTGTAAAGGTATTACTTAAAATGATATACATGGATTTAACTTTTATATTTATAATTTCCAAAAGGATCCGATAAAAGTAAATAAGAAACTTGAAAAAAATTCATTCATTCAAGGCTGCCAAATACGAATAGTCAAAACACTATCTCTGAGAGTAACATTTACATAATTCCTGATTGTTTCATGGGTCTTCTTTCATTAGGTAGTTTATTGTATATATGTGTAATAATATAAATGGATATGTAAAAAGATTTAATTAAAAAAGTCTGTCTTCAAATAGAGAAAGACTAATTGAGGATAATAAAAAATCAATACTTGAAAAAATATTCATTAATTTTTTGTTATAGTTATTTGACTGATAGTTAAAATCTTCAAAGAAGGGCTAGAGAGATGTCTCAGCAGGCAAAAGTATGTAGTATTATTGCAGTGGAGCCATTTTCAGTTCTGAACACCAATGTAAGGCTGGTCAAAAAGCTCCATAGGATTCAGTGTCTTCTGTATTTGCTGACAACTTCAGTCACATGTGTATCTTACTCCATACACACATTCACTCATGCAAATACATAATCAAAAACTTATTTTCCTGAAATATTTTTATCAATGTAATCCCCTTCCAAAAAGGCATCTTAATTATATATTAACTGATATTTGTTTTTTATTTCAATGATGTGTTATTTAACTTATCATACATAAAGAGGACATATTTTAAAATAAAAAACAAAAGAAACTCGTATGGCCAGATATCAGGTAACATTGTAAAATGACTGCAATAAAATCATTATGACACATCACGAGAATAGTCTAAGTGGTTTAGTGGAGAATGTGGAAACAAAGTTTACTAAATAATATAATTTAGTGGAAGATAAAAATACTTATAGTCATTGAGAAAGTAGCACATTATTAAGAAACAGGAATGAAATGGACCTTTATTTTTATACTACATTAAAAAGTGATTTCTAACAGAGAGAAAAATGTATGAAAAAATGCTAATAAAATTTGTAAAAGAACATTGAATGGACCACCTAGATAATTTATCCTAGATAAATTTGCCTAATTGCAGTAACAAGCCAATAAGTCACAATTTAGGAATTGTATTCTATAAAATAAACTTTTCTGCCTAAAAGAAGTGGCTATGCAAATTTGAATGGAAGTCATTTCTGGGATTATTGGTGTTTGGACATTTTTTAAATTAACGCCATTATCTTGAAACAAGCAATCACAGTTTGCGTTAAATCACACAACAGAATAAGTTGTCATTTTAACACAAACATCTTTTCAGAATATAATTATAATTGCTTCACTTCATATATTTATGTTGCTCTTATTTTGAAACACTTTTCACGTCTCAAATTTTCTCATTCTTTATCCTGTCAAACCTATGTTAGAAACCAGCATTTTTTTCTGAAAACTAAACAATTCATGTGAATGGTGAGTTGACTGTTAACCAATTTTAGCTCTTTCAGATAAGATGACATGTTAGATTACCTGCTGTTTGAACGCTAGACCTTTCCACACTGCCTCTGAAGACTAAGCTGAGAAAACACAGTTAAATTGGAGCAGCAGGGCACTCATGTAGTTTAGTCTTAGCTTACTGGAAGATGGATATTGAAGGCAATTTTAAAACATATAGAATTTTTGTAATGCCTTGAGGAACAATATGTGTTCCATATATTAAGTTCAGAAAATACAGAAATGAAGAGGGAAATAAAACTTACGCTGATTCCACTGTTGAATTATAATTTTAAAGCAGGTTTTTAAAAGGGTAGCATTTATTTCATTAAGTAATTAAAAAAATTCCTCCATAGCCTTATGGTTGGAGAATTTATCTATATCGTAGGATGTATTCAAAGTTTCCATTATATATCATCTTTACCTTAGATGTCTGACATTTAGCTTCTCCTCTTGTGAAGCTCCTACTTCTCAATTTTAATCAAATTTGCACGGGAGTCAGAAAAAGGACAAGTCTTGAACTCATGGTTTCAGGTTGCTTCCTGTGCAATTTCAACCAAACGGTGATAAGTAAAAGTAATTTATATTCTCTAGCAAAGCCACGGCAGGAGAGTCTGGCCTTGCACAGCAGCTCAGATTATAGTCACCTGGAAGCAGAAAAGAGAGAACCCTACACTACCTAAAACCTCCTCACTGCTTATTCCATCTGACCCAGGCTATAGGATGGTAGTCAGCACATTTAGTGCAGGCTCTTCTCCACTAGTTAATATGTTGTACCCAGAGATGTGCTTTAGTAATAGAGATGATTGTCAGTACCACTAAGTTGGTAAGACTAACCATCATTCATGATATATGCCAGAAAATGGTAATTGATCATCTTCTGGATGTCCTGACTCCTTTCCAAGATTTTCCTCCTAAGAGAATTTATACAGAATGCAGAGTTATCTCAATGGGGTCATATGTGGTCTGCCATAACTTAGCTCTTCATGTGTCTTTTCTTTCTATCTGTTCTATAACTTGTTTTATATAGTTCCTTTTAATGTCATTACTAGGGATCATTGAATGTTCTGTTCCCACTACTTAGAATCATTCTCTTTTGTTCTAATATTCTTACTTCATTTACCAAGATAACATTCATCTGGTCATGGCTGGAGTTGATCTCCTCTGGAAATCATAACAGATGTTCTAGACTAGAATAATACTGATAACATATTACCTGTACTGATTAATTATTATCACAGCCATAATTAAATATTTATGAAATTATCTGATTCCTATTTAGCCTTGCACTGTAAACTCAGTGATACATAAGATACATGAGTTAGTTCTTTATAGCTCTCAGAACTTGGAGAAATTTCTAGAAAATTAGTGCATGCTTATGAAATAAGCATGTTCATCAAGGCTTGCGATTTTTAAACTAGAGTTCAGTGGTTTTACTTATACACACACACACACACACACACACACACACACACACACACGTCATGCAAGATGATATCCCATAGGCAAATGTTATATTTACAACATTCCTTTTTAGCCACCTCTGTGTTACAAAAAATACGTGAAAAGGTAATAGAGTATCATCTGTCATTCAAAGATATCACTTCATATCATTTGAAGGGAAGAAGGCAGAGAGGTTCTGAGAGGAAGTGAAGAAAAGTAAACCTGACCAAAATGCGTTGTGTGGAAAAAAATAGGTTAAAAATGTATATAAAAACATTGTGAACAAATACATAGAATGTGGCCAAATATTCAGTGGTTTTAAGAAAATTGTTTAATTAGACATAACCATGATTTAATTTCTTGCAATATTTGATATTACTATTCTATTTGATTTTATAAAATAGAATTAAGACCCAAGAAAATAATTTTATGACTTATTAAAAAGATATACTAAGTAGTTTTCTAGACATGACTCTCCTAGTATTTATTATATTTTTTTATTTATTACTTTATTCATATTACATCTCAATGGTTATCCCATCCCTTGTATCCTCCCATTCTCCCTCCGTCCCATTTTCCCCTTACTCCCCTCCCTTATGACTGTGACTAAGGGGGACCTCTTCCCCCTCTATATGCTCATAGGGTATCAGGTCTCTTCTTGGTAACCTGCTATCCTTCCTCTGAGTGCCACCAGGTCTCCCCATCCAGGGGACGTGGTCAAATATATGAAAGAGTCAAATGGTATATACTCATTTATATCTGGACACTAGCCCAAGGGGCATGTCCCATGAAAGTCTTCACTTACGAGGAAACTGGGACAGAGTGGAGGACATCCTATTGGGACTCTAGGTGAGAGAAGCATGGGAGAATGGCAAAATAGAAGGATCCAGAGGGTTCTAGAAACCTACAAGAAGAACATTATGATGAGCGGATCTGGGCCCAGGGGTGAGAGCTACCAAAGGAGCAAGTTAAGCATCAGTATTTCTCAGCTACAAATCCTGGACACTACAACAGCAACCCGCCTGCAAAATATACTGGTGCAATAGTGGCACAAATGCTATAGTAGCAGTGTCTCACCATTTAAAAAAAAATGCATTTAATGACCGCTCCATGAGATAAAACCCATGCCTGACAGAGTTAAGGTGGCCAAGAACTTGAGCCTCAGAAAGTTATGGACCCAGGGGCAAAGCTACTAGTATTATTATGCTAAAACAAAGAAACAAAAATATAGCAATAAAATGACTCCCAGTGACACATGTCTATACTTCTAGATGAGTATGAAACTCAACCTACATTAGAGAAGCTTCTTCTTTACTACATTAGAGAAGCCCGACAACTGAACAATGCAAAGTGATAAGATATAGAACTCTCAGTTATAAATGGGATATCTCTATCAAACCCCTTCCTTCAGGAGGGTGAACACAGAAGGAATTTAAAGGCGGTAATCTAATACAGGAAAGCGGACACATTGTGTATTCCTGTTAACCAAAAGCAGAAGCTATACCTAACACACGTTCATCTCCTCAGAAACTAGCTCAAGGATTAGAAAAGCCATACTCATCATAGCAAGTCTTATTAAGATATAAACAAAACAGACACTGATGGTATTATGGAAATACATGTGCTAAGATCCTTTCGTGTGGAAAAGGCCAGTCTGCCTAGAGAATTTGAAGACTGCAGTCTCTCTTTTTTGTTGTTGTTGTTTCTTTGTTTTTTTTTAAGTAATTTATTCAGATTAGATCTCAAATGTTAACCCCTTTTATCTTCCCGTTTCCCCCACCCCTCTTTCACCCTATTTGCATCCCCTAGGTCTGTGACAGAAGGGGATCTCCTCCCCCACCATATGATCACAGCCTATCAGGTCTCATCCTGGTAGCCTGCTTACACTTCTTCTGAGTGTCACCAGGCCTCTCCACCAAGAGAAGGCACCACAGTTCATGTCAGAGTCAGTCCCCCCTCTCCACACAGCTGTGGAAAATGTAGACTGCCATCTCTTAACCTGTTTTGTTTTGTTTCCTTTATTTTGAAATAAGGTAGAATGTGAAGATAGCTACTATGAGGGAAGAACTCAAGATTTGGGGTGGGATGAGATTTCAGAGGAAGTAGAATCTAATGGCTGCACTATACTGAGAATACTTATTGTATGTGACATAGGAAATAAGTATTTTTGCTCCTCATATCCAATTTTAATAGTGTCCAAGAATTTTCCATAACCTACATATATAAAATGAACTGCAATTTCCAGCTTTCTGAGTTGACTGTCATCTTGAGTTTCTCTAAGGTGTGCTAAGTAGTTTCTATTTGTCTTTGTATCTTCCTTTTTATCTTTCTTTACAGTGGTAACAAGCCCTTGTATTCATATGAATAGCTTTCTTTCTTTCACTTTTGTGGTAAGATATTATCAGGAAATCAGAAGACAGAGTAAATTTAGACTGCTTTTTCTATGGCCATAGTCCTCAGTGAAGACCTCTACTCACACATTGCTCCTGCCTGATGTCTTTCTGGGTTTGGGGGAGTACAAATTTAATTGCCATGGCTTCACTTCTTTACTCCTTAATTTAGTTCTTCATCTTTCTTTTGTTCTTAAATATTTATCCCTCTCTTAATTTTAAGAGGATCTTTTTAAGTTTGTGAATGTTTTGTGGGTATGTTTGTGCAGTGTCTGTGTTCCTGATACCCTAGGTCAGAGAGGGTGTTGAATCCCCTGAAACTGGAATTACAGATGTTTGTTAGCCACCATGTTGGGTGTTGGACTTAAACTCAGCTCTTCTGGAATTGCAAACAGTGCTATTAACCTTCACATCATGTCTCTGGCCTCGGGTAGGATGTCATTTTGACGTGATTAAGGCATGGAAGCAGAGACCCTCGAATGGGATTAGTGCCTTATAAAATTAAAGAACCTCTCCATATTATTTAAGACTACAGTCTTCATCTTTGCTCCTAATACTGTGTATGTTACAGTAAAGAAGCTCCCTTTTGGGCAGAGACCATGTCCTTACACGTAACTAGATTGGTGATAACTTCAGCTTGCTCTTTTTAACCTCCCTAACTGTATCATGTTTCTGTGGTCATAGCTTCTTCAAGTCTGAAGCATCTTCTTAGAGCACTCTGAACAGCCTCAGAGAAACTTTAAGTTTCCAGTATGCCTCCTCTAAGTGTTATTATTTTTCTCCTCTCTGACTTACTTCTAAAACTTGATTCTTCAATAAACAGATCAAATAATAGGTTTCACTATACTATTAGTATTTACATGTATACTGTGGATATAGTGTCGCTTTTTCTATCTTGAACCAGAGCAGTTGTTATTACTCACACGAGCCCCCACAAGATAAAGTCTGTTGTCAGTCCCTCTTAGAACTGGGCAGGACTGTACCTGAGATTACAGCCACTTGCTACTTGTGCTCCTTCCCTTCAACTACACAGTACTTAGGCCTGCTACATGTTGTCTTGGGAGCTGCTATAGGAAGTGAGATGGAGAAGTGTAGCTCAAGAGCAGGGCTCCATTTATGCAGCTCTGAGCAGTTGTCATCTATTCAGGGTTCGGAATTCGGGGGGTTTGAGATCACCCATTCTCCTAAAAATAATCCCTTACATTCCGATAAGTGAGGAACCCCTGACAAAGTCTCATTAACTCACCTAGGAGGATTTCAGAGGATCATTTCTTAGATCTTCCTTTGTTGTCTTATTTGGAGGAATTAGCATTTGTTTATATATACCTTTGAACAGTAAGGCAGCGCTATGACCTGGCGCAGTGTACCTTGCTCTTACTCCTACCACACCTCACCATCCCTTCTCACTCTGCCTATGTTTCTGAGGGCTTATGTGTGCATAAGATGCCTGATTTTGTTTTATGCCACTGGAGTATGTACCTGGTTTGTGCTAATACTTTACTGTTTTTATTGCCCTGACTCTGTCATATAATTTGAGATGGGGTATTTGTGAGGCCTTCTGCAGTTCTTTTTCTTCTTAAGGTTGACATGGTTACCAGAGCCCTTTGTGCTTCCATATTAAATTTGTGAGTATGTTTCTCTATTTCTGGACAGTTTTTTATTATTGTTTTTTCCCATTATTCTTGCCTTGTTCCATGAACAGCTCATATATTATGAAATTATTTCCTATGGATAATGCAGAAGGGGAACTGTGTGGATGGGGCAGAAGGACGGCGTCCGGGACATGGATTAGTATGAGAATTGGCAAAAGAACATATTATGCAAGAAAATGTTACTCCCCCCCAAAACCCTGTTATTTTAATGCTAGCTTAAAAGTAATGTTAAAAGTTTTTCAAAGCAAAAAATAGACAAAATTAATTTCCCATGAGTCTTTTGTTCTTTGACTCTCTTATTCGTTATGCACATCCTTTTGACTCTCTGGAATATATATTTTCCTCATTGAAGAAACTTTACGGTCTTCTGGGTTTTGCTTTTAGCCTTTGGTTCTGAAGCCTAAAATTTCTGGAAGGCTAATTCTTGACTCATATTTATTATATACAACATTATACTGATGATTATTTATCTCATTACTAATATAGGCAGGCATGCTTTGCTTATTGCAAATAAATTATGGTTTTTATTTTCCAATATGCAAATATCATTACAGACCTATATTTTAATACTTCTACACTGGCTTCCAATTAGTGTTATAGATTTATTCACAGAATATTTGGCTTAAAGGTTTAGAAAACTGACTCATGGAATTTAACATGCATATTTGAATTGCAAATTGTATTTATATTATGATAACTATGCGAAAATGAATTACCTCCTCACCAAATTGAAATAATCCATTTTCATTGCCTACGTCATTTGAACATACCCATATGGTAGAAGATTAGAATAGCAGCAGCTTGCTTGTTATAACACTAGCTATACCTAGAAAGACTTCATTTTATCTTGGGTAAACAGTACATATTTAGAGGCATATTTTATTACACATGAGAAAATTTTAGTAGAACTCGTTATGTTTTCACTTCTAGGCTATTAAAAGATTGAAAACAATAGTTATATTTTTCTAACATCATAGGCTAATTAAATTAAAATGAGTGTGCTCTAATTACATGTGTAATCCTCCTGTTCTTTCTACTCCCATTTTTGCCTGATATTTAAAGTAAAACTGAAACTAACAGCTGCTGAATAACATTATCTAGTTTAGTATTGTAGCTTATCCCTCCCCCCTGAGAGAGCACAATGTATGTTTAACTCATGATTCAATGTCCATTTTACTGTCTGCTGTGTACAAGGTTATCAGCTTGGCCTGGGTAATATTCATAAGCCCAAATCAGATCTTCATAATACAAGGATAGCTCATTATATAATAGATGAGTAAACCTCTGTGAGGCTGGGAGTGTAAATCTTCATGGTGGGAAATCCCAAGTATATTCTAAAGCCAAATTTAAATTATGTTTAAATTGCGTACTCTCATTTTCTCCATTACTTATTTAAGTCAGTTCAACCAACTGTATATTGGAGCACATATTAACATCTTTGGGGATTTTATATAGATAAAATGATCAACATAATCCCTCCTTATCCCATCAGGAAATACATATATTAAACAAGTGTTTACAAGAAGCTAACAAGGTTTAGGGCCAAGAAGTCTTCGTTGTTAACAAAATGTGATGAATAATATTGTAGAGTTGGCTGAACACTGTAAGGAAGTACCAATATCATTGGAACAAATATTTATGAAAATGAGCATTGTATTGTAATGTATTGTGAACATTTCATTGTTCTAGTAAGTAAAATATTCAATAAAAGATACCATTGATCAATTAAAAATGTCACTGAATGTATTAAGATAATGTTGGTCTATACAACAGATTTTATCCATTGTGAAATCTTAATAGTTTTTTCATGGTATGGTGAAATTATCAGTGTTAAAACGGAATGTTTCCACTTATTATGAGAGGCTACTGAATCTGGCCTGCCTTTTCTCCAGGGATTCTCTGAATTCATCACAATCCCATCATTGCTCTTATACTACAGTCAGCTACTTTTACATTGCTTGGTACCATTGTATCATAACTCTCTACATTCTGTCCAATCAGCTAAGTCTACTTACTCTATCTATCTCAAAAACAATTGTCATGCCTTCTGTAGAATCATTCATAAAGTCTGTTGGATTTAAATATCTCTCCACTATTATGTATCACAAGTTATGTAACATGTATTCAAGATCTTACATTATTCTGTTTGTTTAATTTCATATGATATGATCTTTAATGTATGACTATGTCTTGGATGATTTCTAACCTCAAAACTTTGTACAATTCATGTCATATAGTAGACTCTTGCTTATTATCAAATGTGTGTCTAGCCAGATGGAAAAACTGAATGATAATTTCTATTTTTGGCCTCTAATTTCTATAAGAATGATATGTACTAAGTTTACCTCATTTTTCACTCACAAAGGAAATGGAGCTCTCCTCAACATTCAAACTCTACTTAATATTTTAAATAGGTATAGATAGATTCTAGAAAGATCAGGGAGCTGATATCAGACACAATTGCTCATTAAATACTTATTTAGAAATATGAGTAACATTTTTTTGTGGATAGCCTGCCTTCCACAGGTCCAAAACTCTGATCCATACCACCACTAGTACTTTAGAGAAACTGGTTATCACTGCTGTTTTGACTTGACTTCTTTTAATGGAAACTTTCATCTATAACTGTATGTATGTATGTTCATTATAGAAGGCATTTAGGTCATATTATAAAGAAATTTTATGTTAATCTATTATATTTTACAGAATTAAAAACATTAAAAATTAGTATTTCAGATTCCTATAGCTAAAATTAATCATTTATTTGAAATAAAAGAAAACCAATATTATATGATACCTTATTATCATTTAGTAATTAAATATGACAGGATTCATAAAGTAAACTGCAAAGCACATTTCATATTAACACAGCTAATATCTTGTAACATTATAATTTTAACAATTATAGTCATATGATTATATTGTTCCTAATGGGTAAGCTCAGCATTGGATTCTTTGCACTAAACATTTGCAATGATATTGGTTAATTTGTGTACTTCAGGAAGCTTTCTAACCTTGTTTTTAGTGGGTGTGAAAGGCTTATTTGTAAGAGAGATTGCTACTGAGAGAATTTTCTCTTTTTCTCCTGCAAATGCAACAGCAATTCCCATGTTAGAGGCACCCCCCAGAAAGCTTGGCAAAGGATTTCCACCCACACTCTGAGTACCTAACAGGGCTTGACCTATTTTTTTTCCCTTATTAATGTAGCAGATCCACATCATTGGGGAAAAATAGAATAAGTGCTATCCTGACTTGAAATTTCAAAAGTTTATCTATCTGTAACCAAAATTAATCTTTATTTCTAAATAAACCATATCAACACATCATATCAAAACCTAACATTTGCTCAATTATTGTGGTGGTGTCAGACCTATGGACCATTCCTTTCCTTTGCCTAACATAAAGCTTGTGTGCCTTGTGACATAGTGGGCCATGTCCTCTTTCCTTTATATCTGTATTTGTTGTCTTTCTTTTCTCTGGAAGCCCCAAAGTCCTTATTTGTTATTTTTTTTCTCTTCCTATAATATTTATTCTTTCGGGCTCATTCTACAGATCTCTTTCCGGCAGTAGCTCTTTCCAGTCCTCAGCACTAAAATCTCTCTAAACACCGATGGTTCTTGTCCTCAACCCCAACATTGCCAGTAACTGATTTCTCTCTGTATTCTTTTATTTCTTACTTATGTTTAGTTGCTGTGGTCTGACTAAGATTCAGACTGTGTTGAGCTACATATTGTCCAGAAATATTTAAGGGTAAAAAAGTTGACATTTGCATTTAGTTATTTTTATTCTTTTTACATATATGAATAGATAAGAATCGTAGGATAGATTTCTTTTATATGAATTAGACTGTAAAGCAATGGCTAAAAAATAATATATCAAATGTTTATCAAAGTTTCACAATTTCATTGGATCATCATACTGACTGTGTGGTTGTAGAATTTATATTCCCTTCCCAGCTTAAAGTAAGAACACAAAATTTCATACTTATACATCAAGCCTTTTTTCTGTGATGGAATTAAAACTTTTAATTGTGGGCTAGAGAGTGAGGCTGAATGGTAGTGGTTTTGCCCAGCAGACTAAAGACCCAGCCCTTGATCCCCAGTGAAATCTCAAGCTTATGTTCATGAGCTCAGCCGTTCCCACCTTAGTCAGTAACTCCTGGTTTATCTTTATTTTTATCCCATGCTCCTCTTTGGCCCTGCTTTTCTTCTTCCTGAAACAGAAATCAGTCTACACATTGATGTATGTTCTATCATGTCTAAGTTTATTCAAAAGTTACTTAACTAATAATGATCTGAAGAAACTGAGCAGATGGAGGAAAGAAAAACAAGAGAGCTTAAAGTTAGAGACATATAGATATAAACAAACTTGTGTGAAATATTAGGAAAAGCAGAACCCTTCAAAGTAGCCTGTGTTCCAAAGTCAAAAGAAGCAAAGAAGAAAAGCTTAAGTTGTGGGAAATTAAACATTTACTTTTTTCCAGACAAGGTTTCTCAGTATAGCCCTGGCTGTCCTGGAACTCATGCTGTGGCCAAGGCTGACCTGGAACTCAGAGATTTGTCTGCCTCTGCCTCCCCAAATTCTTGGATTAAAGGAGCGTGTCACCGCTGCCCAGTGAAACATTTGCTTGTCAGGTACTTATATTAACATAGATTATATACCCAGGAAATACTTGTTAAATACTATTTTATTCTAGGGAAATGATTTATTTTCAGTTATAAACGTGTCATTTTTAATGTCTTTCCCATGTACCAGGATTCATAATCTTTCAATAATTAGTGGTAAAAGGAAAAGAGCCCTGTTCCTACCCTATGAAATGACTTCTAGCTGATTTGAACTCACAGAACTTGAGAAAGTGTGGAAAACAACCAAAGCCCATAGGCACTGGTAATATGTTGGGAACATGGAGACAAAGCTAGGTACAGTTTTCAATAGGTTAAATAGTCTCAGAAAATGCTCAGCCCTCAAACATATATACAAGTAACATGTATAAGTAACAGTATATAAATTTAACATGTTAGATTAGGAGTATATCTGTGTACACACACACACACACACACACACACACACACACACACACACACACACGCACACACACACACCAATTAATGAAAAACTATGCCATGAATTTGAAAGAGAACAAGCAGATGTATATGGGAGATTGTGAAGGGAATAAAGGGAAGAGAGAAATTATGTAAATTAAAATTTTTTCTTAAAGTCCATAAAATCAAAATGTTTTAGCAAACATTTAGGAAAGGGAAGGGACTGGCTACAATTAATCTGAAAATGATGGCATCCCAGCAAGGCAAAACCCAGGACAGGCTGAAGGTATGGCACTTAAACTGAATTTCTGGCTTACATTCTAAGTGAAATGGGAAATTATTGCAAAGCCCAGGAATCTGTGACATATTCTGACTTATTTTAAAGTATTACTCTGGCTTCTATGTAAAGAATAGTCTCATGAGGCCAAAGGCAGAAGCAGGGGAACTAGAAATAGAGTAGACACGAAAATAGTGTCAGTAAATGTGTGTTTAGATACCATAATCTTCACTGGGAATTTGAGACTGTCAGGCTTGGCAATTGATACAAGAGCTATGCATATGTTTGCATGTTTTTAGCATATCCTCATTTGTCAATAGTTTGTAAATATTCAGGGTTTTTGTTGTTGTTGTTGCTTTTGTTACTATTTTTAAGTTAATTGATTTCTTCTCATACTTGGTACCATCTCTCCTGTGGGGAATGAGCTCTTTAAAAACAAAATTGATATTTGCCACTGTTATCTATGTCCAAATTTTGTTTCTTGAATTAAACTAAAATACCCTTAATACACTGTGCAAAAACAAACAAACAAACAAAAACAAAAAAACAAAAAACATCATAGAAAGAATGAGTAAAGAAATAGGTTTCAAGCCGGGCGTGGTGGCACACGCCTTTAATCCCAGCACTCAGGAGGCAGAGGCAGGCGGATCGCTGTGAGTTCAAGGCCAGCCTGGTCTACAAAGTGAGTCTAGGACAGCCAAGGTTACACAGAGAAACCCTGTCTCAAAACAAAACAAAAACAAAAACAAACAAACAAAAGAAATAGGCTTCAAGTAGCACACTTTAATTCTAATCTAGATGGTGCCAGCCTAGAGTGTGAAGTAAGTCCTGTCTTAAAAAACAGACTACTGCTCAATGTGGTAGTTTGCTTTTTCCAAGTTAGCTATTAAGCTTTAACTTTTTATTCTAAGTTAGCTTATCCACTAGCTTTAGCATTTATCAGTGACTTCCTTTTGTTTAAACTTACAAAGCTCCAGTTCTTCATTATATAGATTAGAGCATCTACTTTGATTTTAAATAATAACAGAAATAATAGCATTTTTTTAATTTTTAAAATTTTTTTGGCTTATCAAGACAGGGTTTCTCTGTGTAACAGCACTGGCTGTCCTGGACTTTCTTTGTAGACCAGGCTGGCCTGAAACTCACAGTGATCTTCTTGCCTCTGCCTCCTGAGTGCTGGGATTAAAGGCATGTGCCACCAAGCCCAGTTGGTTTATTTTATTTAATGACAGCACACATATTAGCATTTTGAGGAACTAGGAAGAAAGACTTTAGAACTGATCTTCTCTGTGCTCTTCTCAAAGCATTAAGCTTTGCATCTTCAAGAGATTGTAGGCCTCTCCTGGGCAGAAGGTGCTAAGATGCCACTTAGGTTATCCCGCAGATCTGAGCCCAGCCTTTGCAAGACTCGCTTGGCTGCACTACCTCAGTTCTTCTATTCTTTTTCAGGCATCTTATCACTTTAATAATTTTCGTATTATCTTTCTGATTATTGATTAATGTGCCATTTTTGATAGATAATTGCACTAGTTAAACTTTGTGAGTCAATTGACACTGTAGTGTCCCCAATATACACAATTACACGATTACATTGCTTTCTCCTTATATTTAAAAGCAGATGCAGAGTACCTAGGTGTCTGCAGAGGTTTCAGATGATGAGAATTAGTTCCATGGGTTGGTGTTTTGTTTTGTTTTGTTTGCTTGTAAATTTTCTCTCAAAAACAAAAAGAGACATTTACTGCAGTTAAAATCATCAAAGTAGAAAAGTACCTAAAAATCAGATATGTTGTTTGCCTGTATTTCTGCCACTTAAGTTCTTTTCGTGTTTATACCCAACTTCATTATATGCTACTATTTAATAAAATTACATTATTTAGGTGACTTGAGAGAGGTTTGGCAGTTAAGAATAGTTGCTCTGCAGATGACCCAAATTTGCTTCTCAGCACACACTAAGTGGTTCACAACTATCCCTATCTCTAGTTAAATTACTTCCAAATGTCCTTAACTGACCTCTGATGGCACCAGGCATATATATGATACACCCACACACGCACGTGCGCCCCCTTCATGGACATAATCTATATTTTTAATCTATTATTTGGGACATTATTTGAGAAGAAACCATTTTTTTTTCTTTTCCCCCAATTTTGCAAGTACTAGCAGCATTCTGGTGCCTAAGAAGTTAGTATAAAAACTTAATTCAAATTAAGAATTACATTACGGACCCACCTTTGAAGGCTTATCCTGACTATTTGATTTAACCTAAGTGTGTGAGTACATGTTAATGTGGAATGTGGAAGCTGGAGATCGGCATGGCTGTTATCTATCTTCCTCTGTCACTATCTACCTCATGGTTTCAAATAGAATTTCTCATTTAACCCGGAGCTTGTGGATTTGGCTAACCTTGCTGACCAAGGGCTTCTAGACGTCATTCTGTTTCTGCCTTCCTGTTGCTAGGCTGTCAGACATAATGACATGTACAGTTTTTACAAGGATGCTTGGTGTCTAAACCTAGTCTCCATACCTGTGTGGCAATCACTTTACTTTACCTGCCCTGTCTCTCCATGTGTATGAACTTGTAGGGGGGGCCACGTCTTGACTAGACCTTGTTTTTGTTCTTGTTCTGTCAAGAAATTGGCTTTGTTCCACTAATTTTTTTTTGATTCTTGTAAAGTTTTATTTTTAGAATACTATGTACATTTATAGTTTTAAGGAAGAGTATGAAATGCTGGGGAAAGAATGCAAGTCTGCAGATACCACTGAAATCCATGGATGAGCCGAGTTAAAGAGATGGGATCAGGAGAGATTGTTCCACTAATTCTTAAACTGATTTTTTTTTTTAATTTTCTATTTTTAATCTGGGCAAAGTCCTCTGAATGCTTAGGTTTTGGGTATACATTGCTATGCCCAGCTTCAGTCAGCTTTGTTAATAAGATAAATGTTTTCCAAATTTGCCTACACAATTAGCATAGGCTAAAGTTGCTGTACAATATAAAGTTTATTCTTTGTAGACATGATGATTTGCATCTGATTATGTTTCTTTTCCCTGACACACTTCCTTTCATCTTTTCTCCTTTTCCGTTTATTTGGTGAAAAAGATCTTTCAATCTTTGCATATTATAGTGACTTTATTTGTGAGATGTTCTGAAAGGTACTCTCACCGAGCATAGAATCCTGGGTTGACAGGTTTTTTTTTTTGTTGTTGTTGTTTTGTTTCCTGTTCCATTGTTCCAATATGTTTTTCCAACTGTCTTGAAGATTATATTACTTCTGGCAAGAAGTATTTCATTATATTTATGTTTGTTATAAGATATATAATGCATTTTAAGATTTTGTTATGGTACTGTTTATTTAATGTCATTATGATAAGCCTTGGTAGGGTTTTCTTTCTATCTCCTGTGCTAATATCTATGAAGTTCATAGGCTTCAGCTATCATTCACATCTGTGTCCTATTTCTGTTAGATGTTTGATTCATGTATTTGGTGCCTTCACAATTGTCTTTTCTCTCACCGGTGTCTCTTTAAGACCTCGCTGTGTTGATAGTCCATTTTAGATATTTTCTTTCCTGGTATCTGGTTCACTACTTTTTTCTCCTATATTGTCTAATCTTAAGGGATCTCATCATGTATTATTCATCTCAAAAATTAAATTATCATCCTTAGAAGTGTGACTTTTAAATAGCCTCCATAACTTAATTAAAGTAGTATTTCTTCTGGTTTCTGGTATATATGTTATTATAGTGTGACTGTGCCAGTGACTTCTGTTGCCTTTGTATTCTGTGAATCCCTGGCTATTTTT
This sequence comes from Acomys percivali, assembly GCA_907169655.1. Taxonomy (NCBI): domain Eukaryota; kingdom Metazoa; phylum Chordata; class Mammalia; order Rodentia; family Muridae; genus Acomys; species Acomys percivali. The sequence continues at coordinate 38,724,822 of OU015742.1, forward strand.
CAAATATTTCTCTTCGTTCTAGTCCATCATTTATAGCTTATTTCTATGCCGAGAGTTCCTTTTTGATGTCAATTATTATAAACTACACTGTGTTATATTGTCTATAATTTTCTATTCATATATCTCCTATATATTTTGTTCTGGCTAAGTATGTAAGGTACTTGAAAATAGTTTGATATTTTTGATTCTTGATTTAGAGCTTTTACAATCTTTTGCCTCTCTTCCACAGTGATCCTATAGCCTTAGTTTGGGAAGTTTAATATTTGCCAGCAGTTTAAACTACTTTTTCAGAAGTGCATTGGGTCTTTGTTTTCCTCTCTTTTTTGATGGGGTTGCTTTTTATTTTGGCCTCTTGAGAATGTATAGCAAAAGACAAAGTCTTGCTTTTATTCTCCACATAATGAAAATTACTATGTAATGTTATTTTTAATTTATTTCAGTAAATGTCACAGTACACTTACATATCTGGTATTTTTATTTTTCCCAGTTTATTATTGAGGTATTTAGTACCAATTTCATGTAAATCATCTCTTTCATTTCATACAAAATAAAAGCAGGCCAGACTCTGTCAAGAAATCTTCAACACATATATTGGTCTGATAAGCCCTTCTATGCAGGCCTTTCCATGCACTCCTCTCTGCTTTTGTTGCAGAAACTCTGCAGTTGTGTTCTAGGGACTATACCATTTTTTGAGGTCACCTATGAGCAGCAGCAGAACTGTTCTTTAATGGAAATTTTACATTGCTTACCATTTGACTGGATTAATGAGAAGATATGGAATAGCCTATAACTAACCATAAAATATAGAATTAGACTGACCACCCTGCAGGGTGTTTGAAAATAAGGTGAAACTATTTTCATAAGCATTTCCTGAAATTTAGTTTATAAAATGTTGAGCCAAAGCTTTATACATGCTACATATTCAAAAAACTGTACATTAAATAATGAGGATAATTATTTCTATTTCTTCTTTACACCTTTAGGTACTTAGGTGATTACCATACCCAGTATTATAGCATGTAAATATATAACTTCCTAGATATTGCACGGTATTTTATCCCATTGTGAACACTGACCTTGAGAACTAAAAATATTTGTTTGATGTGGTTCAGCCCTAAAACACACTTTTAATTCAAGAACTTTCTGTTTATTGTAAACAGGTGACTATGGTGTAGCCTAGCTGTACCCCACACTCTTGATCCAAGAGCTTTCTGTAAACAGGATTTAATAAAGTTAACCCTAGGTGAAGAGAGAGCAAGAAAGCAGTTGACAGGGGCTAAGTAGAAAGGAAGGACTTTGAGTTAAGAGTATTTAAGACAGTGTGAAGAAGGAGGAGCTTATTGGCTTTGAGCTTTTGGCTTTTTCCTCTTGGGCTGGCAGCTGAGCTAGCAAGCTTATTGCACAGAGTTTTTGGCTTTTTTCCTTTGGGACATGAGCTGAGTAGGAAGGTCAGCTGGGTGCTTTCTAGCATCTGGTTCCTCAGTCTTTATTAGTAAAATTCATCTATTTGGGATTTTTCTTACTCTATAACTTACTTTATAACAACACTTAGAATAAGTTTTTCTACAGAATATGGCATTTAAAGATGTTTTTATTATTCTGAAGATTCTTTGACAAGTTAACTCCTGGCAACACCCAGCCTTCCTCAAAGAAGATGATCAACATCAAAGAACCTCATTATGGAGTTGGCCTCCAATATGTCAAACCAGCCATTGGGCAAAATGTCCTCCTTTCTGCCACAGACAGAATTCTGACGAAAAATGAGCAAACTTAGATGCAGGCAGAGTCGATGGCCTAACTCTGCCAAGACAGGGTAAGCAAGTTCTCAATAGTTCCTGCCTTGCAAATATGTCTGTCAGAGATATTGGGCTAGAAGACTGAAGATGATGCCCCAGCGTTATAGAGCGTTTTGGGTGACTGTTCAGGCAGTAAACTGTCTCAGTCACTTTTTCATTTTGGAAGCTACTAACCTGTACTTCCGGTTTACTCAGGTATTTAAGTTTTATTCCTTCTCAAGTCTATGATGGGGTTGAAGACCAGATAGTTTAGTCTTACAATTAAGCTTAGTTGTTTAGGGGTTAAGATGTTTTTAGATTAAAATAGATGTTTTAAGTTAATAGAGACAAGATATGATAGATACTGATTTTCGTTCAGAAATTTAGACTCAACAAGATAGGAAAGATACTTTCTTCAAGTTTGACAACTACAAATAGGCAAATCACTATGAATGTAACATTTATATAACTCCTGATTTTCTTCTGTTGTATGTATTTTATTTTATTCATCTGTAATAATATAAATGTATATGTTAAAAGAAACATAATTTTTAAAAAGCTCATGCTCCTTCAATCCAATCATTTTCTTGTTGCTTGTATACTGGAGGTGTTTCAGTTGTCTTTACTAGTGATGATGTAATATCTTTAAGCCATTAAGTCAGCAATGCTTGTCATTATGTACAACATGTTTCTTGCATAAGTTCCCAGATAATTGTGTTGTGTGATGTTTACTAATATAGTACTGCTCTAATGAGGTATTTTGGAAGTGATATGTTTTAAGAACTTGTATATCTCTTGGGTTAATTGTTTTATGCCTTTCTTTTTTTGAAAAGCTGGGGCAGTGTAACCTAATTTCAAAACTTCTTAGTTTGTATTCATAATGGAATTAGCAAAATTATTGATTGAAAGACCAAACCAACCTTCTGTTAGTGATTTTACATGTCAAAAATTCATCTTCAGTTGTTTTTCAGCTGCCAGAAAAATCATCTTCTTACTTGTTATTATTAACTTTTGACTTGTGAGTAGCATTCTAAAAATTATCTCTGTATTACTAATAAAATACATCAGGTCAGCCACCTTGTCAGTTTCAGCTTTCACCTTCCTAGCCCACTTGTAATATCTGAAGTTGGAGGTCAAAGGGAAGAATTTTAGGGATCTCTATTGATATTTTGGGAAATGAATGATGCTTGAATCAATACCGTAAGATTTATATTTTATTTCATCTTTTCTTCATCATCTCATCGTATATAACTTATTCTGTGAGGGCCTGTTCTTGTTCAGCCTCCTATTTGCTTGTCAGAACAAGCAAATGTTATTCTTGGGGACAACTGCTTTTCTCTTTTGTATCGCACTCTTCCCAACACTGACAAGAGTTGTCCCTTTGGGGACCAGTCTCCTATTTCTGAATGAGGAAAATCCCTGATTTAGGTAAAATTTTGCTTCACTCACTATAAATATTCCTTTCATCAGTACATGTTATAAGTAATAATATACATTTATAAAATTTATGGAATATGTATAATATGTTATATAACCAAGTATCTTAACTAACTTCAAATTACAAACTTCTTTATTAAACAAACAAACAAACAAACAAACAAACAAATGTGTAGGATGGTGAGAAGACTTAACAGGTAAGGGCTGTTGCCACCAAGCCTGATGACTTTAGTTCTATCCCCCAGACCCTTGTGATGATAGGAGAGAGCCGTCACTAACAGATTGTCCGTTGATTTCCAAAGGTTGCTCATTGCATGCATTTAACTCCTCCCAAAAGACAAAATATAAATAACCAAGAAGTGTACATACAAAAATAGTTACACATCAATTATACTTTTGGCAAAAACATAAATTTTCTAATAGAAATCAGTCTTTACTATAGGTGTCTGAAATTTCCATGTATGGAATTGTTTGCATTAACTGAAGTAGGAAGATCTGCCCACTGTGAGTGCACCATTCCTGTCCAAGATCCTGGACTGTGTAAGTGGAGAAAAGCAACTGAGCAATAGCATGAATTCACTATTCTTGCTTAGTTTTTGTTGTTGTTGTTTGGTTGGTGTTTGTTTGTTTGTTTGGTTGGTTGGTTTGGCTTTTATAGTGGTTATGAGGTGACCAGTTGTTTTAAGCCTATGCTGCTTTAATTTCTCCACCATGATGGACTGTACCTTGAATTATAAGGTAAAATAAACCTGTACTTCTTTAAGTCAGGGTAGCTTGCCATAGCACCTGAAAAAAAGGAAAACTGCCATCAACATTGTGTGTGTATGTGTGTATGTTTGTGTATGTGTGTATGATGTGTGTATGTGTGTGTCTGTGTGTGTGTGTCTGTGTCTGTGTCTGTGTCTCTCATGCCATGCCCCACCACCCCTGCCTGTGCATGTGTTCTCTAGGCTTTGACCTCAGAGTCATTGTGTCCTCATTAAGGATGCTCTCCAGTTTCCTTTAATGTGCTACTGATTGTGATATGTCTCTAGCCTTTGCCCTTGGCCTTTTTCTTCTGGATGTTCTTTTTAAAAATTTGATGCATTGGCTTTCGAAGCTACTGCATTACTGGTCACTCCAGAATTTATATACTCAGCTCTAACCTTTTCTCCAGCTCAGATAAAATTTAGTTTAATTAACTGCTTAAAAATTGCTATTTAACATGTTCAAAACAAAAAGATGCTTATTCCTCAGCAAATCATCTTTTCCTTCTTATCTCACTAATAAAATAACCTTTTTCTTTCCTCTCTCACTAATAGACACCTCCTTGTATCTGTCAAAAACAGTCACCCCCTCCTCTGCTTACTTTCTGATTACTCCACAATCCAGCTTCTCATATTCCTTACTGCCAGCAGCTTAGAGAAGTGCTCAGTATTGCCAGCTTTTTTTTTAACGTCAGAACTCTCCTAATTTTGGTCTGCTTTTGTGAACTTGTTTAATCTACACAATGTCATCATTCTTGAAGTTTCTTACAATGTCCCAGGTGTAGCATTCAGTGTGTTTTGAGGACTTATTGGATTTCTTTTCCATATCATGTACAGCATCTTGCTGCAATTTCTTACACCATTCTTCCCTGTATGGCTCCTTCTTTTCATCTGGGATCAAACATTTACTATTTTAGGTAAAGGCACTTTCTGCATATTACAGCTGAAACAGCCACTTTTACCATTTTTTAGTCTCATTGTAATCAATTTATCCTCTTTTGTATACTTTTTTACAAGGGAGTTTCTAAAGAGTAATGTACATATTCATTGTTCACGGTGCCACTTTACATGTCGTCACTTTACACTAGTGTATATTGTACTTGTTAGTGTCCTTGCTGTTTGACAGCTTCCCTTCTAACTTCTTGTCAAATGTACATGCATTATTTTAATTTTATATCTTTCCATAAAATCTAGGAGCCATTTAGGAAGAAAACATTATGTTTGATGCTAACTAAATTTGTTTGTTATGATTAATCCAGTTATTTCCATTTCTCTGTAGATGACATAGCTTTGTTCTTTGTGGCTGAATAAATAGAATTCTACAATTTTTATATAACATAATTTCTCTTTCATTTTTTCTATCTAGAACTTTTTGTAAATTATTATGTATTTTGACATGTATGATTTTTTTCTTTGTGATTTGTTTTTCTTTTCTTTTTTGAGATAAGGTTTCTCTACATAACCCTCGCTGTCCTGGAACTCAATATGTAAACTAGACTGGCCTTGAATTCACAGAGATCCATCTGCCTCTGCTTCCTGGGTGCTAGGATTAAAGGCATGTGCTATCATACCTGTCTTTTTAAAGATTTCTAAAATTTAAATGCTTTTGAAAAATCATACATAAATACTGTATTTACATATTTTCCACTGCTTCTCTTACCCTTTCAACTCCTCCCATAACCCCACATTCTTGACTTCTTCTTTAGCTGTTGTTTCAAACACACACATGCATGCACCACTGAGTCCATTTAAGGGACTTCATATATGCAAATATTTAGAGATGACCACTTGAAATCAGATAACCTATCAGAGACTTGGAGAAAACTGAATCTCCCTCCCTCAGCAGCCATTGGTTGCCTGTCGTTTTTTTCTACCACGTGTTTATACACCTAAATTTGTTTTATAACTGCTTTTGTGAATATTACAGTCCACATTGGTATGCATTGTTTGATACTTTCCTTGAGGTGGAAATTTTCCATTCTGCAGGAAAGATCATTATGGCAAAAAGGAAACAACTCAGAATAGCTCTGATTGACCAGGAGCTTACCAAACTTACCAGACTGACTAGATTTTACTTCCCAAGGATAAATGAGCAATAAAGACTGATGCGAGTCGCTTTCAGAACAAGCAGCCTGGAAGAAACAGAGCCCCCAGAGAACCTTTGAAAATCACTGACAAACCAAAAAGCTTGAAAGGAACAGAGCCCCCTAAACGTCCTAGATGAAACGGACTGAGACCAAGCTGCATAGAATAGGTTCAGACCAACTGAGCCACCAGAAAAGAATACCCTCCAAGCCACTGAGCTGCCTGCAGACTGTACAGTGAGCTCCAGGTTTCCAGCTATGATGAGAGGCCATCCATGCTGACTTGAGCTTTGGTGATGCAGCTGTTTTTGAGTTTCTGCTTATGTAAATATCCCCTCACCTACATTTCTATAAGTAACCCTAATAGAACAAATTGGTTCACCATTTTGGACTTTGGTGGTATCTGTACTTTGGTCTGTTACCAGTTTTCTGTCTGTGGTTATTAGAGGTTGGTTCCAATCTCCAAAAGAGGACTGCCACACGAGAATAAAAGTGTCTCTGTGGTGTCATGACATAAAATCTTCTGGGTAAATTCCTAAGGAGTAGTATAGTTGGGTCATATAGAATGTCATTATTTGTTTTTGTTCTTGTTTGTTTGTTTGTGTTCTATTGGTTTTGTTTATTTAATATTTGATCCATACATATATCTGTTCTGGCTGTTTTACCAACTAGTTTACAGTATCAACAGTTTTTGCAGGCTTCCTTTTTGTCTACATCCTGACTTTCAATAATCATTCCTTGTTTTCTTAATGTCAAATTGGGGTGAGAATGCAGTATAAAGTGAACATGTATAAAGTGAAATGAAATACTGATATGTATTTATAATTGCACAAAGACTATTATTCCACTTGCAATGACCATTAAAATCTTCAGGGGTCTGGAGAAGTGGCTTAGAGGTTAAGAACACTGGATGCTTTTCTAGAGGATCCTGGTTTGAGTCCCAACATCAACATGACATCTCTGGCAGTTCACAAAAGTCACTAAATTCAGTTACAGAGGATACAATTCCTTCTTGTGGAGTCTCTGTGCTCAAGATACATGGGTGGTGCACAGTCATTTATGTAGGCAAAATAGTCATGCGCATAAAAAATTAAATAAGTATTTGTTACAATGTCTAGTAATTTTCAAAGCTAAACATTATTTAAAATAGAAGTAAAACTGATAAATAAATGAAATTAAGGAATAGTTTTGGAATAGAGACAAAGAAGAAAGGTGGTTATATAAAAGAAATAAAAGAACAAAACAGAAACAATCAAGATATAATACATTGAAGAAAATATATGTAACAAAGTTTGTAACAATAAAAATAAAATATAAAATCATAAAATATTTTATTCGAGGATTTTATACATGAGTACATTAAATTTACATCACTTATGTCCTACCCTTTCCCCTCCAGCTCCTGTGTCTCCCTAACCATTCCTCTTTGAAATCATATTGTCTTCTATTTTAATCCTTGAATTTATATGTAATACTAAATATAAGTGTTGCTTTTACTCGAATGTGCTTAGTGATGTCCACTCAGAATGAAGTCTCATTCCTGAAAATCAGAACAAAGGAAACCAAGCAAAAGGCTGTTCTCCCTTCAACAGTCTTTGACTGACTATGATTCTTCATCTAGTAATGAGGCCTTGGGAAATGTTCCTTCATCTATATTGGCATGTTTCCATGTGCTGTCTTTTCAGGTCTTGTGCCGACAGCCATATTATTGCGAGTTCATAGAAACAACCTCGCTTTCATGTCCAGAAGAAATTATCATCCAGCTGTCATCCCGGCTCTTAGACTCTTAAAATATTTCTACCTTCTCCTTCATGATTTTCACCAACCTTTAGGTGTAGGGCTTGTATTATAGATGTTCTCTGTAGGGCAAAACAACCCACAGTCACTTACTCTCTGAATTTTCACCAGTTTTAACTCTCTACTTTTTTCCATCTGTTGTGACCAGAGCTTTTTTGAGATGTGAAAACTGCACTTACCTAAGGGTATAAGTTTAATATTCAGAAGGCAGGAGGAAACTATACTTCAGAGTAATATGGCATCAGTGGGTTCTTCTTGTAGGTTCTAGAATATCCCACAGCATGGATTCATGAGTTCCCTCTAAGTGACTAGGCATTGAGTCCAGTTTTCCCTGTTGGTTCCTCCTAAAATATAAATGCCATCATTCCACCATTGACAGGTGTCTGTCAGTTTCTGGTAGGCTATGGCCTGGGTCCCATGTCCAGCCCATTGGTTCAGGCACTGTTTGCTTCCCTAAAAGAACAGACAGACCTTGAGATCAAAGGTCCCAAGGTCCTGTTTCTTGTTCAGAGGCAGCTTAGAGTGCTTAGGGTGAAGCCTGAGGCTTGGCACTAGGCCAGGTTCCTGGTCTCTCCAGGGGAGGTGGAAAATAAGTTTTCCACAGAGTGCTAAGAGTTTAGCTCTTTTAGAATGAGACTGCTGGTCTCAGACAGAATTGGAGACTCAGGATCTCCATAAGCCCATGATAATACCAAAATTGTTACAGCTCCGTGTTTGAGCTAATATGCTAGGCACAGCAGAGGAGGCAGATGTCTGAAACCCTCGGGCCGGCAGGTCCAGTGAGAGCCGGTCTGGAGGTGCTTCAGTGGTCAACACCAAGCTAGTGGTGGCAATGGAGCATGCTCAAGCAGTTGCAAAGGCAGTTCTGCAGTTGCTCTCTGACTATGGGATTCCATGATTCCGACACCAACTCCCGTGATAAATGGAGTCTCAGATAGTCATGGTGGAGGATGACATTCAAGTAGAGCTAGCAAGCACTCCAGTCAGACTTTATTTCTAACCTTGTGCAGTGGGGAGGGTTTTGTGGGTGAATGTGTCTGATCACCTAAGGCTAAGGGTTCTAGGACACTTAATCTACATACAGGGGTATAGTACTTCATTTACATGCATCATTTACATGCAGTAACATGAGGTTCTAGCATTAGAAAGAGAAAACAGTACTTAATTATCCTATGGGTGAGGGGATAACTTCTAGGTCCTATTAAAGGTAATTTTCTGGAAGCTTGGATATCCTCAGCCTAGGGTGGAGGTACTTCCAGAAATTCCCTGTGCTTGCTGAACAAATTCCTTATTAGGAAAGGGTCAGGCCTGTAATCATCCTTAAGGGTTATTGACACTCCTTACAAAATCTGAGGTTACCAGATCAGATGGAGTGAGGACTCCACTGAGCAAAGGGAATCCAACATTATGGACAGAACACAAAAATGGCTTTCCAGAGATGTCAGACTTCAACCTTATCTAGCAGAGTCCCACAGACAGGTCGCTTGTCATTTTCTAGCTCTCTGGCTTCATATCTGGGTAGGGATATTGATAATTTTTCCAGCTTGTATAACATCATCTGATGCTTTGAGAGCTTGACCTTATAAGGATGCTACCAGGTCAGTACTGCCTTGATTTGTTCAAGTCTATTGGCTGAAGCATTGATTGTGTTTATTTACTTATTTATTTTTTTGGTAGAAGTGCTGAAAGTTTATTTTTTTCTTTTTTCATTTTTAAAATTTTATTAATTTATTCAGATTACAACTCAATTGTTATCCCATAATTTGTATCCTCCCATTCCTCCCTCCCTCCCACTTTCACCCTATTCCCTTCCCCTAGGTCTATGACTGAGGGGGACCTCCTCCCCCACTATATGGTCATAGGCTATCAAGTCTCATCTTGGTCGCCTAAGCAGGCTTTCTTTGAGTGCCACCAGGCCTCCCCACCAAGGAGAGGTGGTCAAATATGGAGCACCAGAGCTCATGTCAAAGTCAGTCCCCGCTCTCCACATACTGTGGAGAATGTCCTGTCCATTGAGTAGATCAGAGTACGGGTTCAATATTTACTATTGTATTGTCCTTGGTTAGTGAAATAGTTTGAACAGAAGTCTCTGGGCCCCAATCCACCCATCATGATGTTCTTCTTGTAGGTTTCTAGGACCCTCTGTGTCCTTCTATTTCCCCGTCTCCTATATATCTCTTAGCTAGAGTCTCAGTACGATGTCCTCACATCTGGATTGTGTTTCTTAATAGGCTTCTACCTAGATATTCTGGAAGGCAATCAAGAACAATGTCAATAGTTATATGTTGGGTGTGTATCTTGGAACCCTCTCCTACCCAACTATCAATTCAATAGTAGGTATCTCCTTGCCTGGGATTTTTTTTTTTAACCCATGGCTCTTGAGTGTGCATTATCTCTTTAGGTGGGGAAATTGAGTTAGAATTCTTTCTTCCCCTCTCATGCCCTCCAGTGTGTAATGTGTGTGTTTGTGTATGTCTGTGTGGAATATGTATATTTCAAGAAAGCTTATTAATAATGGTCTCTTTGGCTTTTCCAAACATCTTTTGAATCATGTGTCCCGCTCACTTTCCTTTCCTTGTGTAATACCCATATTGCCCTTAGGTAAGTTCCTCCAGTTTCTATCCTTTTCCATTTATAGTAGTATTGTCCTCCTTCCTAGAATGCTTTTTCACCCCATCCTCAATAGTTCTTTTCTACCTTTCTGACTTTTATTGTTACTCTGAATTATACACTCAGACCTAAAAATTTGGCTATAGGATTTACATATAAGAGAAAATGTGTGTTGGACTTTCTGTAACTTGAGTTGAGTTACTCCATATAATATTTTCCAGTTGTATCCATTTACATTCAGATTTCATCTGAGTAAAGTTCCATTGTGTATTTAGAACTCATTTTTATTATCCATTCACCACTGATGGACATCTAGGTTGCTTCCATATCCTATCTATTGTGACTAGAGTAGTAATGAACATAGGGAACCAAGTATCTCTGGAGTAGGATATTGAATCCTTGGGGTGCATACCAAGGAGTGATATTATTCTTGGTAGTGGTAATTTGTCTTCAGCTTTTTGAGGATTCTCCACACTGATTCCCATAATTGCTGCACCAGTTTGCAATCCCACCAACAGTGAATTATAGTCCCGTTTACCTACATCTTCACCATCATTTGTTGTCAGTTAATCTTAATATTTCTTATTAGGGTAGGGTAAAATCTCAAAGTGGTTTTAATTTGCATCTCATTAACTACTAAGCTTTGAACATTTTTTAAAGATACTTCTTGGACATATTTAGAAAGATTTCATTTTATGATAAAAAGTCAATAATGATTTTGTAATGCTAAAAGATAAGAAAACTAAAATAATACATTCTATTGTATAAAACTATGTTTGTTAAACATGATATCGAGTTATACCTTCCAGGGAGCATATAGCTTTATGCTTAGACTTAGGGCCGCTGCACTCCATATCTTTGCCTCAAATCCTTAACAGATGCCTCATGATCTTGGCATCTCTAATATATTAGGGTCCCTATTACAACTGAACCTTCACCTTCACCTTTGCCTTCACCTTCACCTTCACCTTCACATTCACCTTCACCATTGGCAGTTCTTGGCCTCTGCAGGAATTTCATCCCAGACACCCAGCGTCAGGCTTCAATTTGTCTTCCTTCAGTCTTGCATCTCCTGTGTCTTCAAACTCCGTACCACATGGATGAAGCTTACACATTGCCAACTTTGGCTCTCAGTTGATTACATAGCCTTGTCCTTTTGGCCATCTTAGTGCCATGAGGAAATACTCTACTATTGTCCAGGTGAAGCACACAATTTGAACATCAGTGGTATTGATCAGCCCTAGCTTGACCACACAGGTTGTGAAATACAGAGCTTTCCTCCCCTCCTTATAGAGCTCTCCTCCACATTGCAGGTTGCAAAGGAATGGCAGGTGTGCCAACAGTGCTATGTATAGTTTTCAGTGTCACGATTTCAAAAGTACCCCCTGGTCTCTGGTTGTATAGTCCCTTCTGCATTTTTGGATTTCTTTGTGGCAGTAGACAATTCTTCCTCATCTGGTACCTGGAAGAAAGAGGCTTTCCACACTTCTATTTGCTGATGTTTTTCAGCCTTTCTTGTTATACAGGTATGATGTTATAGTTGAATTGTTGAAATGCAGCTTCCAAGCCTTGCTAGAGAGCCTCAAGTGCCCAAGGAAGGGAATGGATGTACTCCACCCAGGAAATCCCTGCAGCCTGCTGCTACCTTCCTTTCTCTGTGTTCCCTCTCTCACCAAGCAGCCTAACCCATCAGCCTGGCCCATGTTTCTGGAATTCATGATGGCTGAAAGGCAATCTTTCTTAGCCATTGTTACTTCTTTAGAAAACTCTTTGTTCAGATCCATACCCAATTTTTAAAATCATTTTCCCTTCTCTTTTTATTTTAATTTCTTTATATAATCTCTATAATAATCCTCTTTCAGCTGTATAGCTGGCTCCCACTCTGTGAACTCCCTTTTCACTTGACTGTGTTCTTTGCTGTAGAAAAGCTTTTTATTCCTGAGGTATCATTTGTCAATTGTGGCAACTAAATCTTGAATGAATGAAGTCCTATTCAGAAAGTCATGCTCCTTTATCTTACTAAGATACTACCTATATTTTATGTAGCTGTTTCAGATTGATATTGAGGTCTCTGATTCTTTTTGGTTGATTTCTATGTGCAGTGTCTAGTTTTATTGTTTTGTAGATAGACATTCAGTTTTCCTAGGACCATTTGTTATAGATGCTGTCTTTTCTCCATTATGTGTTTTTGGCATCTTTTTCAAATATCAGATGATTATAGTTACATTTACTCATGTTTTGGTTTTCTACTCTGTTCCATTGATCTACATGTCTAATTTTGCACTAGAATCATGTTGTTTTATTACTGTGACCCTATAATTTTAAACACCATATAAATCTATCTAGCATGATTTATTTTGTTCAGTATTGTTGTGACTATCTAGTGTATTTTGTGCTTCCATATGGACATTTAGAAGGTCTTTGTGTTTTTCTGTTTCTGTGAAGAATGTCATGGGATTTTAATTGGGATCACATTGAATGTGTAGATTGATTTTGGTAAAAAAGTCATTTTCAAAATGTCAGTTCTACTAAACCCTAATCATGGGAAGTCTTCTAACTTCCTCAGTTTCTTTCTTCAGAAGTTCAAAGTTTTCATTATAGAGATTTTTAACCTCTGGTTAGACTTCTTCCTATATCTTTTTTATATTTAGACTATTGTAATTAAGAGTGTTTATGATACCTTTTTAAAATTTTTAATTTTAATTTTATTAATTTATTCAGATTATAACTCAATTGTTATCCCATCCATCACTTATGATATGTTTTTTTAATCATGTTTGCTATTAGGAATAGGAAGACTACAGAACACCATAAAAACATTTAAAAATATGGAATCAGTAATGATAAACATATAGTAAAAAGAAAAAAAGTTAAACAGAATTTCCAAAAAAAGAAAGAAAGGGAAATGAAATGGTATTCCATTTGTTTCTTTCCTGGTAGTGTAAAACGGGCAGGTTATTCAGTTGAAGCTATACTAGTTTGTCTTTTCTAATATTTGAAGTGGTGGTGTTCCCAGACTTGTCGAGGGTCAAGAATCTGACAGGGCTACACTTATTCTAGAACCTGCAGGTATGTCTAACCTACAGCACATGGCCCGGGTATCTGTGAATTCCATCCAAAAAAATTTAAACTTAGGACATTGTAATTTTAGGTCTTGTTTTGTTGTTGCCTTTTTTGTTGGTTGTTTGGCCACTGGATTGTGCTGTTTGGCAGTGTGAACTTCACAGATGGCAACACAGTGTCACAATAGCAAATGGTGGCACATTTTTATCATATTAGGTGCCTTTGCTGGCTACGTCTAGCTGTAGAGCCTTTTAGCCATACAGAGCCTGCCATTCTGTATCCTCTGGAGAGGTTCATGTTCAAGACAAAGTTTGTCAGCAGTCAGAGCCCTGAAGTCTGTGGTGGAGTTCCACTCCCCATGCTTTCGTGTGTTGCTCAGCAGCACATGCTGTGAGAGTGAAGAGCTTGCTGTAACCTTGTTTCAGAGTTAATGCCACTAGAAATGAACTACATGACAGATTAATGACTGCAGGTCCAACTACCCTCTGACCTCAGGTCTGGGGCTATGATTACCAGCCAGTATTCTTGGGTGGTGAGGTCTGCTTTAGGCCACAAGGGGCAGGCTACTGAGGATGACTATGCGCCTGCTGCTTCCTGAACTTAGTATCCAGTTTCTAGGTCACCTCCTCTACACAAGTGCCTCACATAGTGTCTACAGTGACTTAGTTGCCTACATTAGGCTTTCTCTCAAACACCAGGTCACAGCGCTCCCTAAACTCCAATGCTGTTCTTACCAGAGTCTTCAACTCCATCTAACACCTGAGAAAATTATGGGCTAGGCTTGGGGGCAGGGCTACTTGTTTTTTCCTCGGGGATGCTGGGATTTTGAAAAGCCTTCTGTCCTTCCTCCTCATACAGATAGATGCAGCTGGTTGTGTGGTATCCAGTCCTTTTCACTGTGCATAGCCTTTTGTTCTGCTGCCGTTTTCCAGCTGTCCTGTCATCATCTTTATCACAGCTGAAACTCATCCAATCTTGGTGTATTTGGAATTGTGTATGCCTGGTTGTCCTGATTCTTTCTATTCACTGTGTCAGAGAGTAGTAGCTTCTAATCCATCTTCGTTGAGCAGCTGCCATTGTTCTAGAGGATGCTATACCTAGTGTTCCTGTCTCCTAATCCATTCTGAACAGGACAGCCCCTGAACAGGACATGCGATGGTAGATGATTCCACTTGCTTGCCCAAAACTGTAATGGTTATTCTCTTACAGAAATGAAATGTTTCACATGGCTCCCAAAGCCCTACCATGTCCAGCTTCTTCATTTTTCTCTTCCCCTTGATCATGTTACTGTGGTTTTGGATTCCTTGTTATTCCTGGCATGAAAGTACAAAAGGTACTATGAGATGAGAGGAACAGACCTAAAGGGATGCAGAAGAGGGAAGTAGGAATAAGTAAACACATGTGATAGTAAAGCTAAGAGAAAGGTCAGTAAGAGAAAGAAACGGGAGCAACAAGGATGGAGAGGGATATGGAGGGGTCGCAGGCGAACAGGAAAGAATAATAACAAAGTACAGTGGCACATGTGCGTGCATGTGCAAAAATGAAACCTAGTATGGTGCTAATTTTAAAAGTTAACAAAAGCTCAGCTACATAAAATAAAACATTCCTCGCTGTGCATACCTCTAAATTAAGGCTGCACATTAAATGTTTTTTCTGTCTGGAATATTCTTTCCTCACCTCTTTATGGAGTCTTGCTATGATGCTAAAACTCCTTGGCTAGAGGAAGCTTTCTCTCAGAGTCAAGACTATGGGCAAGAGCTGTCATATCCAGCACCTTCTCAAAATCTCTTATTTAAGCACCACATTCTCAATTTATCTTACTGCCTATCCTTCACCCATTTAAAATGATCATTTTGACCTTAGTCTACTCTATCATTACTTTGCATTTCTAATGTTATTTCTCTCATTCTTTGAACTATATATTTTACTAATTTATAATACATTCATAGCCTCATCCCTATTAGCGTTCCAACTCCACAATGGTAATCATATTTATTTCCTGATGACTCTTAGTAGTCTTGCAAGGCATGTGGTGGGCTGGATGCAATGAGCACTGTCTTGGAGACTTAATAGTTAGGTTTCATTTCACTTGAATCTCTTATAGTTCACTGAAGATCTCAGAGTCATTCAGATGATCTAACAAGGCGGAACTTGCTTCTAGAGAGTTAACAATATACAGTGAAACTCCTGCCCTTACCCTCCTTGAAATGTGAGTGAGACATTACTAAGGATTAGAGTAGTGCCTATGTATGCTTGGATTTATGTGATATTTCATGCTTAACACACTCATGCGTGCACGCACACACACACACATACACACACACAGAGGAATAAAATATTTTCTCTAGAAATGTGTGTAGAAACGGTAAGTAATACACTGATTTATTTTCTTATGTAGAAAGTCTTTTATCAATGACTTCATTATCTTTTGACATTATTCAAATAAGGATTATTGCTAGGAATTTTTAAATTTTTTCTCCTCTCTCCTATATGAGTATTTATTCTATCCAGTTCACATCATGAGCTAGAATGGAGAGGTTACTGTCTTGATTGTTTATTGTTTAGTCAGTAGGTGGCTGAATTCCTAAAAGATCTCACAGTATCCCTTTATCATAAAACAAATTATATATCCTGATCTTTTTAATATGAGTTTCAATTTGTGATTGGAACAGATATTTAAAGGGTTTTCAAATAATGGTTTCAAGTCTAGTTCTAAGCACAATTGCTATTTTAATTATAAATTTCGATATGTATTTAAGCAAAAGTTATTTGCAAAACAACTGCCATCCTAACAAGTATAATAACCTATCTTTTGAATTCTTTAGACATTTCAATGTTTATTACTTCATATAAAATTAGAATATTTTTACACCTATCAAGGAGTGTCTAGCAAGGTAAAAACTGCTGCATCTTTGGAATATGTGAATATTTCTATCAAGACAATATCAGCATTGCATTTCACTTCAGAAAAAGATGCAATAAAATATAGCATTTTATTATTTGAAATTTGAGAATCTGGACATCTTTAACCACAAGATACTATTTTGGTATATCCTATCACCTTTGTTGATGTTTTATTGGACATAAAACTTATTGTATCAGGTTGCATAGTGACAATATGGTTCACCAGCCTTTCTATTTTTATAACTTTATTTAAAACTGACATGTAACTTGCTGTACTGAAACTTCAAGTGAGCCAGTTATTGGAGTGTAACAAAGTTTTGACGTCAGAGGAGCTATTTATTCTACTGGAAACCATTAGCAATGCATTACTCTTTGGCACTGCTGTTTTTTGCAGAAGCATAGTTAAAATTTTATGACTGATTTTTTACCAATTCATTTTTTCTCCTTCTTAGAACTAGGAACTTATATATACTATACAATTATATTTTTATATATGCATATATATAACATTCTTCAGTATATATATATATTGAAATTATACATATTGAAAACTTCTTTCTTAATGGATGTGTATTTTATTTTATTATTTCATGCCTGATTAGTATTTTATAAAAGATATTTGAGTGATAATATTATTAGATATTATTTTTTATATAGATGCTGATTAGCAGAAGAATGTTGCAATGCTAGTTAATGTTAATGCTGCTACTATTAATTTTAAAGTGCCCCTTATAATATTTTTTACCATAAAGAATAGATTCTTTATAAGTCTATAATATTACTTCACATAAAATAAAGCCAGTTGCAGACAGGTTTGCCTCCTTTTAGCTCCATCTATACACCTTTGGCTCTGCTTAAGTATAGAGATAAGCATAATTTGTCTGTGCATGGAGATTAGGTCCCTTGATGGCCTAGCTGACCCATTGCCAGCTTACCCAGTGATCCATGCCAGAGCATTTCAAATTAGATCTGATGGGACCACCATTTGGAATTAAGTAGAAGAAAATATTTTAGCCTTTCATCAAATAAATGGGTAGCTTGCGCTTAAAATCCTATGTGATAGTCTTTGCCAATCTTAAGTGTAAGTTAACTTCATGGCATCACCTAAATAAAAGATTATATGTAAGGAGATCGAATTACTTCTTTCATTTTCTACTGTGACACCAGGAATTTTAAAACATTACATTTTCTTCCTGTTTGTGAGACGAGCTCTGACTTGTAGTACAGCCTGACCTGGACATCACTATTAGGCCTAGTTGGCCTCAATTTGTGATCTTCCAGTTTCAGCCTCCTTTGGGAGTTAGAGCCCCCATGATCCATTGATCTCTGCATGAACAATTGTGGTTTTCTGTGCTAGTTTCCATTTGCTGTTGAGAGAAGTTCCTTTGATGAAGGGTGAGAGCTATACTTCCCTATGGGTGCAAAGATAGATTTTAGAATGTAGTAAGTATTTACATTGGTCTAGTAAAGTGGCCATTGTAGGTTCTCTTCTGAGACCCATGACCTAACTCCCTAGGGAGTTGGCTAGGCTTAAGCCAGGCATGATTTAACTCCTGTTGAGAGAACCATTAAGATTTTAGGTATTCTTCCAGTCCATTTCTGTTATTTTATAGTCTTACATGCAGAAATTATTGTCTCACACACCGAAATAATTTGCCCAACATTCCATAGAATTTCAAGATGTTGTGACACCTACCTTAGAGATCTCAGATCCTTGAAATTCCATTTTATAAGTATTTTTGTCAAATTCATTTAAGTGTGACAGAAATCACCAGTTTATAGAAATAAATGACAGGACATTTTGAATGGTTCATTTCGAGTTTATAATTCAAGTTTCAGATTTTGTTATATATCCTTTAAATGTTGCATATGTGATCTCTTTAGAGATGTTATTAAAGCCATTATGACACTAAGCTAGTAAATTAAATTAAAGATAAATATTTGGATTATTTCTACTCTTTATTACATTTTTATTTTTATGTGGCAATAAGTGTCACAGTGTGTGTGGTGCCATTTCTCTCCATCTACCATGTGATACCCAGGATCAAGTTCAAGTTTTAGGCTTAGTGGTGAGGGCTTTGCCCACTGAGCAATCCTGCCATCTTGGATAACTCCTGCTTATGGTCAAGAGATGATTTCAGTACCATAATCCCTGCCAGTGACCTAACCGGCCGGTAACAACACAGATGCTAGATCTCTGTAATGCCTTTACACTGTTGCTCTCTCCTCCACACAGAAATGCCAGAACTAGCGTGTGGAATAGACTTGTTCTTCCTTTCATGCTGATCTCCCTTCCATAAACAGTGTATGTAGTTAATGTGTATTACTCAATTAATTTTACCTGAGCTTAAGTATTAGTCTCACTGCTACTACTTGTGTGGCCTTGAGCAGTATCTTATTTACTTCTTATCAAATTTTTATTGCAGACTTATTGATCTACTTCAAACATAAATAAGAAAGTATTTTGTTTTTTAAGTTCAAGTTGCTATAATTGTAATATGAGTCTATATTGTTTATATAATCCTAAATTTTTATAAAATGTATATGTTTATATAATGTTGTGATGGAAATGAAAATGTGGTTAGCACATTTAAAACATTTATGAATTGTAAACTTGTGTGAAGTGTTGCACACTGTGAACTTTTCAAGAATGGGCAGTACATCTTACCTTATTATCTTATTATCTAGCATTACTTGAGATATAACACGGATATATTCAGAAGGTCTGTAGCTGATTTACTGATGTTACTAAGTATCTGAAAACCATTTATATAGATACAGAAGCATAAAGTATGAAAATGTAAATCTACAGGTATAGACAGTTGGGTCTTTTATTTTTAACTGTAATACATCTATATTTCCTGAAAAAGAACTGTGACCTTTGATAAAAAAAATTAGGCTTCTTGTGTTTTCCTTTTTCTTTCTTTCTTTTAATTTTTATTAGTTCTTTAAAAATTTCTTGCAATGTGTTTTAATTATATTCACTCTCCTCATCTTTTCCCAGATCCACCCTACCATCTCCATTTACCAGACTTGATTATTTCCTCCCATCAAGACCAGTTTGTGCTGCCCAAATTATCTTGGCTGTATGACTTTCCACTGAAGGCTGGGCAACTTAACTCTGCCCTACAGTTTCCTTATAGCCGTCTGCTACCTGGATCCTATACATTTTCCAATTTTCTCTTCTACATGGATCCCCAAGCTTGGCTGCATGGGGTGGAGTGAGTGCAAGGCAAATGTTTCATTTAGGCTTGAGTATTCTCCAGTCTCTTATTGTTTGTGCCTTGGCTAGTTGTGTGAAGGGACTCTGTGTTAATCACCATCTACTAACAGTCGAAACTTCTCTGATAAAGGTTGAGAGATGCTTTCATCTGTGGGTACAACAATAACTTATTAAGAATCAGTTTAATATTGTGTTTATTTTGCAAAATACTTATAGGTTTTCACTTATGGCCTAAGACTTGTTTGGTCATAGATTATTAGCCTAATAATGGTGCCAGGTAGGCTTGTTCATCTTGTGGAAAAAACAAACACAATCAGAAAGTAATTGGTTATTTTCATAACATTTTTGTCACTATTGTACCAATGGACCTCTCTTGCCAGGTGAGTCATGACTGTAACGTGCAGGATACACAGTTGGATGCAACTGATCATTAATTTTCTTCTTGGGTACTATGCACACCACCTTCCAGCATTGGGAGAGTGATCTAGTGGGGATAAGTTCGGGGCTAGCATTAGCAATAGCCTATAATATCAAGAGTCTATGGGACTTAGCCAATGAATCTAAAACAAGTAACTCATGGGCTATTGATTAGGTAGTTCCTTATTTCTAGTAGGGGTATTGTTGCCCTGCCATTTCAATTTTAACTCGTGTGTGTGTGTGTGTGTGTGTGTGTGTGTGTGTATAGGGAGTGTATCTGTGTAAGCTTCTACAGTAGTGATTTTTATATGACTTTTTCAAATAGCCTTTAGTGTATTGTTCACTCCCCATATTCCCTCCTCTATCCTGCTTTCCCCTCATACCCCAATTTAACCCTTTCTGTTCCATTGTTCCCTTTTAACCCTTTACACCAGTGTGTTTTATATGCCCTCTCTTGAAAGACCCTTTAGTAACTTCCTGTCCCCTGTATGTACACTAAATAAAATGCGTATAATTTAAGATTCATAGATAATATCCACAAATGAGCCAGCTATACTACTCGTGAACAATACCCAAAGGACTCTATATACTACTGTAGAGAGACCCAGTCATCTAATTCAATTGATGAGCTGTTTACAGTAGTGAGCTGGAAGAAGCATAAAGTCGGTCAATTGATAAATAACATAAATAAATAAATTTTAAAAAACAAAAACAAAAACAAAAATGAGGTACATTTACACAATGGAAAATTATTCAGCAGTTAAGAAAAGTAATTATGAAATTTTCAGGTAAATGGATGGAGCTGGAAATAATCATTCTGACTGAGTAACCCAGACTGTGAAGACAAATGTCATGTTTTATTTTTAGTTTTGCTTTTGGAGGTGGGACAGTGAGACAGTGTCTCACTGTGTAGCTCTGGCTATCCTCTAACTAGCTATATAGATGAGACTGGTCTCAAACTCAAAGAGATCTACCTCCCAAGAACTGTGATTAAAAGCATGTGCTATTACACGCAGCTTAGTTTTGTTTTTTTGAATTGTGGACTTATAGCTCATTTTGACCTTAAATTTGTCATCCTTCTCCTTTAGTCTTTCAATTAGAGTTGTAGTTATACACTGCCAAACCCAGTAATGCATTTTTTTTATATTTTCAGTTTTCTCAGCAGAGGTGTTTGAAATATGATATAGAACTTGAATTAAAAGAAATTTATACAACTAGTCACTTGGGCTGTTTGTATAAATCTAGAATGATTAATTTAATATATCACATGTCACTTCATGAGCAGTAGAGAATTTATATGCTTTATTGATACTTGGTAGTCTTTTTATAATAAAAAAGTAAAATTCATTACTCCATTTAACTTCTTTTCTTGGTCACTTTTTTATTGCTGTGATAAAATTCCATTATCAAGGCAACTTATAGAAGAAAGTGTTTCATTTGGGTTTAGAATTTCAGAGGGTTAGAGTCCATGGTGATGGAGCAAAGGCATAGCTATGGCAGCAGGAATAGCCAAGAGTCCACACTTACCTAAAAATTTGAAGCAGAGAGAGACATAGGACTAATCCAAGATATTGCAAACACAAAGCCCACCCCATCAATACACCTCCTCCACCAAGTCCTCATTTCTTAATCCTTCCTAAACAGTTCCATCAACTAAGGACAAAGTATTCAAACGCATGAGCCTATGGAGGCCTACACACACACACACACACACACACACACACACACACACACACACACACCAGCTTATAGGCTGGTATAATAATGATCAATAGAAGTGAATGCTCCAACCACTACCACCAAAATGTCACATTCTGACATTCTGAGGACTACCTTTCCATTGCACTTCAGGCAACCTAATAACTGGTACCATCCTTTCATAACAATATAATTCTTATATCAATTTATAATTGGTTTGATAGATTATTTGATTTTCACACCTGCTTACATATTGGTAAAACAGGGAAAGATGCACAATAATCATGGAACTAAAATTCAGCAACTATAATTTACAGGGACCTCTTTCCTAGAGATGTCACTGGAAAATAGTGTGCCTAAAACAAATTTTCTTCTGAAATACATCTAGATAATTTAATTTGCATTTTCAGAGGAATGAATTCATCTTACACCCACTGAACTTTAAAAATAAAGAAGCAAAATCCTAGTAGAACTCATATTGCCTATTTTAGATTTTAAGAAACTTTATTCACGAGGTCAGAAGATCTGCATTCTCATTTTATTAGATCAAAGCCATTAAGTAGCTGTGATAATTTTCGTATGTGTTGTTCAGTACCCACACTTAGTTTCAGAGCTAATGAGAACCACCAACACAAGATATGATTTGTATGCCTTTGTTTTCTTCTCTGGATGCATGGCTGTGCTGCTACCAGTAGTTTTGAGCAGCATTGCTCTAGTAGTCAAAACTTCAGGAAAAACATCATATCTCTTTTTTGAACATCTAGCTTGCTAGCAAATAATCACTTGGTATTTTTGTTGAGAGAGAAAGAGTGAGCTAGAGCAAGAGCACTTGCACACCTGAGGGGGCTAGGGAGAGGGAAGAGAGACTATTTTTCAGTCTTAAATTGTAGGCTAGCCTGCACTGAGACTCACTTCATAGCTTATGCTCATCTTGAGTACGTGGCAATCTTCTTTCCTACCTCACATCTCTTAGTGCTGGGATACAGGCATGTGCCTCATGCCTGGACAGAAATTAAATGTTTTTTTATAAGAAAGAAGGTAGACCCAAAATAGAATAAAGATATGCATATTGATTTTAAAACCCAAATTCCAGATGCCATGGGTTTTGAGCTCTTCAGTGATCTTTACATTTGAAAGTTAGACTTCCATTGTAAGTCTTTCTTTCCTACTTAAACATTTAATGTCTAAATATATGTTTTTTTTCCCTTTAATTAAATGCTATTTTTAAAGGCCATCTAAAGCTCTTTGAGTGAGAATGTCCCCATAGGGTCATGTTTTTGAACACATAGTCCTCTCCTGATAGACACGCTTAGATAGGTTATAAAAATCTTAGGTCACAGATCCTAGATGGGGGCAGTTTTTTGCTGGATGCAGGCTTAGAGAGTTGATGACTTGCCCACATCCAGCTCCTCTATCTGATACTCATGTTCAGTTGAAATGTGATCTCTCAGCTTCCTGATGATTTAGCCCTGGCCTTTCTTCCATTGTGGACATCTAGATAACTGGAACAGTAGCCAAAATAAACTCTCATTTATCTTGCTTACAGTTATGGTATTGTCTTACAGCAACAGTCAGTAAAGTGTTTGGATCAGAGTTCAATCCTAGAACTCATGTGCACATAAATGTGTACATCTATACGCACCGGTACATGTAACATGAATGTGCACATCTACACATAAAAGATATTTTTTGTTTAAAACCCAATATACATGTGTGTGTGTTTGTGTGTGTGTGTGTGTGCGCACGTGTCTTAAGGTCCTATTTACCATGTCATAATCCACAGATGTGTTAAGATAAATTATGACCAATCATTGGAGTGGGGCAGCCCTTTGATAGTTAACCTTCATTGTGACCTGACTAGAATGAGAGTCACTGAGGAGACACATCATTAGGTGTATCTGTGAGGAATTTTCCATAGAAAATTAACCAGGGAGGGAAGACCCACTCTGAGTGTGTAGGGCACCATCCTATAGACTGAATAAAAATAGAGACTGAGTGCAGGGAAGACCAAAGAACACCAGCATGCATGTCTATCGACTTCTTGACTATATATAGAATGTGGCCAGCTGCCTTTGCTCAGGCCCCCACACCTAGTATTCTTTGTGCTGTCATGCCAAAATTATAGACTATACTCACAAACTGTCCACAAAAATTAATTCTTTAAGTTGCTTTTGTTAGGGCATCATCTTACAGTAATTAGAAGACTAAAGTAAAAAACAAACAAACAAAGAAACTCACACAGAAGGCAAAGCCGTTACTGAGATAAAACTGACCAATCATCTGTTGCCCTTTAGAAATGCTTTATGGGAGGAATATGGGAAAAGTTAGAGCTTTGGCTTAGAATATACCCCCAAGTTCTATAAACATGTCTTAAGGAGTTGTGCTGGTGGGAGGACTGAAAATCACAATTTTGCCTGAATGGCCAGCACGGATGGCTGTGTGCTTAAGTATTCAGAAAGTAAGATCAGTTTCAGGAATTAAATTAGAGGCTGTTTTGTCTCACATGAAGACAGCACTCTTAGTTGTCTTCTTCCCTCATGCAAAAACACTGAATGGAGCAGATTTCAAAAATAATGGACTAAGTTGTTTACGAAGGAAATTACAAGATGGTAAGATATCCAGGCTAAGGTATGGTTACTATTTGATGAAATTAGTCAGATAGACAATAAAATCAATAATAAAAAACATGAAAAGTTTGATGAGGAATGCACTGTAATTTGAAATTTGCAGATACAATGGGTACACACAAAGCAGCTGTAATGGTAAAGATTTTAGCATCATTAAAGAGAAACCTCAGGTTGTTCAGTAAGATAATATATTGTAAAGGTACTATCAGGGCAAGGCTTATTGAAAGTTCCAACGTGTATAAATGGAAACTGATTTGAAAGGAAAAAGCCAAAATAGAACATATTTTTGACCATGTTCACCCCCAGGTTCCTCAGCCAAAGTATACAAAAATCATGACAGCTGAGACAGAAGGGAGAAAGACTACATACTGAATGGGTATCAGAACTTGTCAACATCATGGTGTGTGTTTGGTTTTTAGGTGTGCAAAATATAAAAATTGTGTAGTCATAAAGTCTTGACCGGAACGTTCTAGAAATTTGTTTAACCTACCTGATGTATGACAGAGTCAGATTCTCTTGAGAAAGACATTATGAAGCCATTGCATGAAGCTATTTAAGGTGTAATGGAGATATCAGGATGAAGAAAGTACCAGAATCATAAAAAGTTCGGTAAGGGTCTTATAAAAAGTATAGTAAAATATCAAGGAAACCAAGGGAGAACATAGTTATTTGAAAGAAAATGTCTTTTCTTGCGTGCTGATTTTCTAATTTAGGTCCTAATAATTGGTACTGAAATTTTTAAAGAAAATGACACAGTATTGTGTTGGTAGAGGAAAAAAAGAGTGAGTTAGAAAATGGTTGGAAGTGAATGTGATCAAAGTACATTGTAGGAAACTCTACAGAACAATATTTTTTTATTAATTTATTCTTGTTACATCTCAATGGTTATCCCATCCCTTGTATCCTCCCATTCTTCCCTCCCTCCCATTTTCCCCTTATTCCCCTCCCCTATGACTGTTCCTGAGGGGGATTACCTCCCCCTGTATATGCTCATAGGGTATCAAGTCTCTTCTCGGTGACCTGCTGTCCTTCCTCTGAGTGCCACCAGGTCTCCCCCTCCAGGGGACATAGTCAAATGTGAGCAGAACAATATTTTTAAGTAAATGAACTTGTATTTGTAAGGCCATGTTAAAGGCTACGCATTAAAGAAGGCTGTGCCTTTGTTTCATATTTATTTTAGAACCAGATATTTTGGGCAGGAGATATGGCTTGGCAGTTAAGAAAAGTAGCAGTTCTTCCTGAGGAAATACCACATAGAGGCTCACAGCTATATACCACTACAGTTTCCTCCTGTGGCCTCCATGTTCACCTGGCACACATGTGTATATAATACATGCATGCATAAAGCACCCTCCATCTCCCATCTCCTGTTTCATCTGGATCCATTCCCTTTCTCTAACTAGAAAATAAACTGGCATTTAAGAGATAATAAAATAAAAACTAACACACCAGACTTGGACCAAACAAACAGAAAGAAAAGAGCCTTAGGAGGGGGGAAAAAAGCAGAGACCCACTGGTTCCCTTTATCTTAAATTCCAAAAAAAACCCCCACTGAACTGGAAGCTATCATATATGTACAAAGGACCTGGTACAAACCTGTGCAGGTTCTGCGCATGCTCCTCAGTCTCTGTGTGTTCATATGTATGTTAGTTATGTTGACTTAGAAACCCTTGTTTTCTTGGTGTCCTTCATTCCTCTGGCTCCTATACTCTTTCTACCTCTTCTGCGGGGTTATCTAATCCTTGAAGTGAGAGATGTGATGGAGAATGTCTCAAGGTCTCTCACTCTGCATAATGTCTGGCTTTGGTGTCTGCATCGTTCCCCTCTGCTGCAGGAGGAAGCTTCTCTGGTGAACAAGGCACTGATCTATGAGTATAACAGAATGTCATTAGAAGTCATTTATTGCTACATTCTTCTAGTAGAATGGTAATATTTGGGTTTGTCCCATGTCCCTTGGCATATTCTCTGGTTCTTTGTCACCCAAGCAGTGTTGAGTATGGGTTTCATCTAGTGGAGTGGGCCTTCAATCAAATCAGATATTGCTTGGTTATTGCTTTGTACCATTGACCTAGCTTATATTGCAGATAGATACCATTGTAGACCAAAGCATTTGTGGCTGAGTTGGTTTATCCTTTGATAGAGTACAGAGTACCTTCCGTAACAAAGATGCTAGCATGTAGGTGTAAGGGCATTATGTAGGCACCAGCTCAACTTTTTCATGTTCAGTGGGTTGTGCAGGTGGTATCTTCAGGAGTTTGTCCTTGCCATCATTTTGTGGAGAGCACCCTATAGTCTTGACAATAGCCTGTGTTGTTGGAGGATTCCCTTGGAACCCCTCTGTCCAACAATGAAATCCCATTACTGGCAGCTTCATTTTATGACAAGAGATGGAAAGTAGGGCCTCTGTTCCCACCCAATATTTGGCAATTTTATTTAGATTGCCTTCAATTATGTATATATTTCAGGAATCTTCTACATATTAGGTTTCCATAGTATTCTTCAAGTGGCCCTTAATTATATATCGTTCCTATATTCTCTTACTCATTCCTCCCTTTCCTCCCCATTCCTACCTGATCCTCCTGTTCCACAACCCCATCCGTTTGTAACTATGTATTTACTTCCCTTTCCTAACAAGATCTATCTGTCCCCTGAGCCCCTAAATCGATACGTTGACCCTCCTATTCCACATTCTCCCATCACATCCAGTATGCTTGCCTTGTGATCAGAGTTAAAAGCTGTCTCTTTTTTTTCCTAAAAGATTGTATTATAATATCAGTGTTTTGTTTATATAATATTGGAGTTACTTAAATAGCTAAATATTTAAATATTTGGAAGACTTCATAGTGGAGCCACCTGTGCATGTCTTTTTCTCTGTGGGAGTCTATAATTACAGATTAAATTTTAAGGGATTTTATAACTGTATTGTACATTTTATGTTAATTTTAATAAGTTATCGCTTCTTGAGAAAATTTTTATTTTATCTAAAGCTCTTAATTTTCTAGCATAACAGTGTGAAATATTCCCTCTTGTGATATGCGTGATGTCTTATAGGGTCTGAAGTAATTACTTTCCTCTTTGTCCCTCATATTGGTAAACATTCTTTTAGATTGTTAGTCAATTTTCTTAGTTCTTTCAATGAACTTATTTTAGAGGCAGGAGGATCTCTGTGAGTTCAAGGCCAGCCTGGTCTATAAAGTGAGTTGAGGGCAGCCAAGGCTACATAGAGAAACCCTGTCTGGAAAAGCAACAAACAAAAACCTTACTTTAACTCATTGTATAAAATATATTTTTTTTTCATTTTAAATTTCTGCTTCTTTTATTTTCCTCTTTTGGATTTGTACATGCTGTTGTGTTAATTTATGAAACTTAAATCTATAATTTATTATTACTCCTTTTTAAATGTGTGCACATGTACGGAGTTTGCCCTGAGCACAGCATTAGAAGCATACCTAGCCTAAGTCTCAATGTGTTACCTTTTCATTGGGCTATTTTATCTGTGCTCAGTTTAACTCATTTCTAGTTTCCTTCCATGGTTTGTTTTGCTTGTGGATCATTCTGAAATAAGGAAGCATGAAAACAATTTTGGGATTTCAAGTTATCTCTTTATTAGTGAGGGCCAGTTAAATTCCATGGCTAGATCCGTGTCTGTGATCTTACCACCAAGGCAGGAAAAACGACTACTTGAGATGTACAATTGACACAGTAGTTGCGATGATATTTGTATATGTGTTTGTTCATACATACAAATACACCCTTCATAGAGCTTCACTAAATTCCTATGAAAGCTTTCTGCTGCCATGTACTCTACCTTCATCCTACAAAGATCACTGTTTTATATGTATTTGGCTCAATTGGATCTGCTTGTAATTTTTGTATTGTTGTTATTTTGTATGTATGTATATATGAAAAAAATAGAACCCTTTCCTATGAAAGAACTAGTAGAACTAGTAGGTATTCATATGCACACACACACACACACATACACACACACACACACACACATACACACATGTTTTTATATATATGATAAGTTACGTAAAAAATGTATTTTTGGTTTAGTAATGAAAAAATAGAAAAGTTGTTTTTGAACCCTGGCCACTCGGTATCTTCCAAGATGGCCTCAGGGCTGTTCTATACTTTCCAAGAAAAACCAAACCCTCATGCCTGTCCCAAACACCTGACACCACATGATGTCCCGAGCTGAGCTCTTGCGCCCTCAGGGATAAAATAACTAGTAACCAATCATTTTAAAAGGCATTCTTAAGAACCAATTATGGTCCAAAAACTCTGCTTAACCACCAATTCTGCTTCTGTGAGAGTATAAAAGACCCAAGCTTTGCTTATTCTGGGTTCTCCAGCTCAATAGAGCTTGGTAGACCCCGTGGCGATGGATCAATAAACCATCCCCTGCTATTTGCATCGGTCTGGACTCTCCTGTCTCATTGGGCTCTGGGAAGTAGGACCTAGGTGGGAATTAGGACCCAGCCTCCGGGTCTTACAGTATATAGAAATTCATGTAAGAAACCTAAATTGTTGATTTTTTATTTTTAGTAATAAATTTTAGTTATGATTGTGTGTCTGTGTGGGGGTATGTATTCTGGAGTGTACATGAGAGTAAGTACCCACAAAGGCCAGAAGAATGTATCAGAACACCCAGGCTTGGTATAACAGATGGTTGTAGATGTACCTGTATCTCCTAGTCAAGAAAAAACTTAGGCCCCAGGTAGGCCTTTAAAACATAAAAATGAAGACAACAAAACCTTTTAAGTTTTCAAAACCGAGGCCTTAGCTGGGCAGACTAAACTGTCTCACCCAAGTTAACCCATACACCTTGTCTTACCAAGCCAGGTATCCTCCCAGTATCCAGGAACACGTCTTCATGAACAAGTCTACATTCCTTGCCTCTTAAGGCCCAAAAGGCATTTCTCTCTTAGTTTTCCAGAGGTCCTTTCTCCCTACCAGGAAGTCCCAGCCTTCCACTGCCTGTCCTTCTGAAAAGCTGATTGGCCAAATATCTCTTTATTGACAGCAGCTTCATCCACACAAGATATCCCTCCAAAGATAGTCTTGAGCTGCTATGCAGGTACTGGAAACCAAACTTGCATTCTATGCAAGAGCAAGTGCTGCTGACCTCTGAGCCATTTCTACAGTCCCACACAAAGTATAGTGCAATCTCTCTCTCTTGCTCTCTTTCTTCCTCTCTCTCTCCTTCCCTCCCTGTGGGGGGTAGAGGACAAAGAAAGGGGGTGGGGAGTAGATGGAGAAATGGGGAGGGGGATTTATCTCAAGGAACTATGAGGTCTGTCTTGTGGGAAATCTGTATGTCAGTAGGCTAGGAAGGCTGAGATAGGAAGTAATGTTATAGCCTTGAGGCAGAATTCCTACATCCCCTGGGAAACATCATTTTTTGCTTTTTAAGGCCTTGTAGTTGATTGGATGAGGCACACTTCGATTCTTAAAGTTAATGCTCTTTACTTAAAACCCACTCATTGAAAGTACTTTTATAGCAATATCTAAACTATTTCTGCTTTAATAGCCAAACTGTCACATAAATCATCAAATACATGGTAGTTTTTATAAGTCTGTAGCTGAACTTTTGAGGTCCTTTTGGAATGGAGAGTTTGACATCTGGTGTAAAATACTATAAAACGAGTTTGCTCACATGGCATTAAGTCGATAATAGGCATAATTTTATTCTCCAGTTATATTAACCATTATATAGTAGTTGAGATATATAGCATCAGGATTCCCCAGAGAAACAAAGGACTAAGGATTTTAAATAATTACATTTATGGATATATCTAGATTAGTTCTTATATACAATTACATGATGGTTATTTTAGTATATGTAAAACACTTGTATCCCTCACTACTGTGTTCTTGCAAATACGATTCACTAGCTGAACATCCTTTTTTTGCAAAGGGATCTCTCAGGCTCCATTTCTGCTTCTCCGTGATGAGCAGGTTCAGTTCCATGTGACTATGTGCAGTTTTTCCTACAAGCCAATCTCAACCTTCTGTAGCAACAAGGAGGCATCTTTTGACAAGCTACAGTCTTCTTCCCACATCTATCCACACTTGGCTCCCAAGTGAACCCCCGTGTGCTCTAGCATGATGCTTTGTTTCCTTGTCAACAAAGCTGTGAATATCAGTGACTATCAACTCTTTTCAGTCTCATCCATACTCAGTGGTGAGTATAGGGTGTTTAGCTACTTCTGTAGCCTAAGGTGGGATCTGGAGGTGATTGAAACAGACCTTCACCCTTTTATCAGTTGTTGACAAAAATAACTAGTTAAATGTCTTTCAGTCCTGAAATTTTATTGTTTTTGGTTTTCCAATTCTATTTTGTTAGCATTCATACTTTCCAAAAATGGGGAGGACATTTTTTTATCTATCATCAGCTCCAGCCAAATTGCTCTGTAAATTATATCTCTTCCTTTCAGCTGTTTACTCAAGAAACATGACTTACTGTCCCCTTGCTATATCCTACAAATAGCATAATCACTGGCAACAACAAAAATTCTGTAAATATTTGGCATGTAATTAAAAAAATTATTCTTTCATTTGGAATTTGAGGAAAAACTACCTATATCTGCAAGTTTCTCCTCAAATGGCATAAGACATAAGTAAATGTCCTAGATATGAATTGCCTAATGTTGCTAAAATACAAGCCTATTCCATTCACGTTCAGCGAGGAAAATGAAAGCTTCAGGGTGTTGCCCTATTTTTCTTTATGCATTTTCTTTCCAAACTGAATTTTAGTTTCTTTAAGGCCTCGAAGAAACCTAAGGGCAGCAGCTCACTGTGTCTAAGAGAGAGACTTGGAATAACAAAATAGTGATCGAGACATCTTCCTGCCTGTTGATTCTGAAAGCTTCTTGCACAGTTTGAATTTCTTGCTACAAGTTAAAACAGCACTTCTTCAGGAGTCGTTTAGTCTTGTCTTTATTTTTATGCTCAACTTTTACCCTCACTACAGGAAAAACGTGTATAGTGGTAAACTAATTGGAGGAACATATTGGCCTTGTCTTTTTCTCTTAGTTCTTTTCATTTAATTATATTTTTTTAACAGATACATAAAAACTTCACATGTAAATGTGGTAGTATGGAGTACAAGCATGCACTGTGCAATGTTTAAATTGGAGTACAAGAGCACATTGCAAATTCTTGTCATTTTTTATTTTTCATTCATTAAACATTTTATTCTTTCCATATACATTTATATTATTACACATATATACAATAAACTACCTATAGCAAGAAGAACCATGGCATAATCAGGAATTATATCAATATTGCATTCTTAGTGTTTTGACTATTCATATTTGACAGCCTTGAAGAAAACATCTTTCCTATCTTGGTGTGTCCAAATTCTGAAAATAAATCAATCTCCATCACATCTTGTCATTATCAACTTAAAACATCTGTCTAGGCCCAAAAACATCTGAACCCCTAAAAAACTAAGCTTCATTGTCTTCAACTCCATCAGAGACTTGAGAAGGAATAACCTTGATTGCCTCATCTTTAACCATAGTTTACTGTCCATTGATCAACCTTTTCATCTTATTTTCCCCCACTCTTTCCTCACCACTGCAAGATACCTTTGAGATTAGTGTATTAATATTTCATATATGAGTAGGTTATGGAGAACTTGTCTTCCTGTACATTTTTAATTCACATAGCATAATAATCTCCAGTTCCATCTTCATTGTTGTACATATAACTGGACTTTTTTCTTTTTATATAACTAAGCAACATTCAAGATATAAAAGCATATTTTATTTATATTATTTTTGTTTTTATCCCTCCTGTATATGAATTGCCTTGGGCATTAAGTAATTCTTTTCAAAAATGTCATGTTCTACTTTTTATATTCATATATTTAGGGAATTTTTAGAAAAAAGAATGAAAAACTTAATTTAACAAAGGAATACTTCTGATTGGTAGATACATACATTCTCAGAAGTTTAATGCTGAGCAAGTACTTGACAGTATATTTTTTGGGGAGGAAAGCATCCAGTGATAGGATGTGCTCATACTTCCACTAGTCAGAGACTTGAAGAAAGACTAATACAACAGAATATCTCCATCTCTCTGATTTGCTCACAGGAAACAGATCCAGGCTATGTTGGGCCAATTCAGCCAGGCAGAGGCTTTGCTAATGAAAGCTGGAGTGCAGCCAGGAACTATCGATGGAATTCTTTTGGATCTTGGGTGTTCCTCCATGCAACTTGATGCCCCTGAGCGAGGTTTCTCCCTTCGGAAGGATGGCCCCTTGGACATGAGGATGGATGGAGACAGGTGAGTATTGAAAAAAGCATTTCTTCTTACCACAAGAAAATCAATTTCTTAAAAACATTCTAAATTTAATTTCCTTAAAGACTGAAAAATTCCCAGCACACTCCCACATTCAGCATTGTCCATACATAGAAAATCATCTATGTTTGGTACACATTATGGACCTTAGTATTTCTTTAGCTTTGGGATTCTAAAAGGAAAATATTTACTGTCTTCAGAAAATAGTGAGAAGGTAATCAGAATAGGGGAATCAACTTTTAGGTCATTTTTTTTCCACTGATAACATAGCTTTTCAGTAGTGATGTGGAAAAAAACAGAAACTGAAACAACATCTTCATTTTTGTGCATCCCAGCCATGTCTCTGTGAGAAAAGGATCTGTATTTAATTGATACTATTTTATAATGCTGCAAAAAAGTATCTGGTAGAATCTCAGTGATCATCAATTACGTTTATATCCTGTCCCTTCAACAATCATGCTATTTGAACCTTCTCCAAAAGATCTCTAATGTATGATACCACACCATACATCATTACATATCCATATATCTGTATATAGAGATGTCACCAGTGACACTTCTTTCTTCATCACCATAGAAATATTAATGATTATTTGCCATTATTTAATTCCAATAGACATACAATCCAGTTAATGGCATTGTGCTACACAGTAGGAGAAAATAAGAAAATTTCTTTTTTCCTACATTAATTTAAAAAGCTTAAATTTGTACTTTCTTCTGGACCTAACAGTGGTACCCAGCCAGAAGCTTACCCTTGCTTTTACTGTACACATGTGTCATGCAACAGATAGCCTGAGGTAAACACTTACCATAGGTAGCCTCCTCCCTTGTTAGATGATTTGACTGGTTAACTGGCATTGTGGCATCCATTAGAATCTCATCATTTCTGAGTTCCATGCCTCCTTCTAGTTGTATTATTGGCATTTATAGACTAAAGAATATCATCATGAAATAAAATAATAATTTTTTTAACAACCAGTGACTAGTTGTAAAGGTCAGATATTCTCAACTTTAGAGATTAAGGTGGTTTTATAGAAATAAAATGTTGAATAAATTTATATACTTCCTGTGTCTTGCTATGGGAGATGTTTTTTGTAATACACTGAACAAAGGTTCAAATTAATAGTAGAGTATTGAATTGCCGTACTTTTAATCTAAAAGCTTCCTCAGCAATTTTAATTTGTAAATCTCCACTTTTAAATTTCTCCTCCAGAACTTCAAAATAAATGTGTTCTTGACAAAGAGACTATAAAGGCTGGTGAATCTGGACATGAGGGGCGGGGGCTGTGTAAACTGAGGCACCAACCAAGGACATTGCAAGCAAAGGACCTAGACCCCCTGTTCAGATGTAGCCAGTGAACACTTCATTTCCACATGGGGAGGGGGCTGAGCAGGGGACTGCCTCTGACAAGAACTCTGATGCCCATGATTTGATCACTGCCCTTTATGGGAGAGGCCCTGTGGGAACACAGAGGAAGGGGATGCAGACTATTCAGATGAGATGTTGAGGGAGGAGGACCCCACCTGTCAGAGGTCTAGGAAAGGGGAATAGAACAGAAAAGAGAGGGAGGATGCGAACAGGAAGATAAGAGTGAGGATATTACAATCAGGATATAATGTAAATAAATTACAATAATGATAAAAAGTTAAAAAAACTTTAAGTCAATAGCTTATGTTTGAGGGTGTGTGTGTATGTGTGTGTGTGGGGGGGGGAAGACAGAGAGAGAGAATATGGACTATAACCTATATGAGATATTCAGAATCGGAAAATAGATTCACTTGAATATGTAGGAAAATGAAACTCAGGCATGCAAAGATATATAATGCAAATACAAATAAAAAAGTAGGCCATGGCAAAAAATACATATCTATATGCACACACACAAACATACATGTGGTCTGTCAGCCCCCAGAGAGTGATATATCTCTGTGATAAAGATACAAACAAGAGACATTTAACACTGAAGTCTTAATTTTATGCTGACCTCAATTTCAATAACCACTGCTTTTAGATTATATTATCTTCTTATGTAGCAGAGGGAAATTCCAAGCCTTAAGGATTTGAGAGGCTAATTCTTTTAACAGATACAGTCTTTGTTGGGAGACAATAATTGGCACCCAAGTTAAGACTTTATCTTGTGAGATTAGTCACAGTAAGTCAGTGAAATCTTTGGACTGGCGGGGAAATTTGGTGCTTTCTTAGAGGAGAAGTTTTTCTTGTTCATCATATAAATGCCAGTCTAAAGAAGATTTCTGGCTTGCTAGAGTGTTATTCTTTTTGTCTTCTATCATTATGGAAACTTACACACAACTATATTGTATTAATGTAAAAGTAAAATAAAATTATACCTGGTGTCCATTGAATGCCACTTAATCAAATTGCTATTTTAATTTTCTTATTTAAAAGTAGGAAGTTATCATTAAAAAGTAAATCCATTCATACTATCTTAGCATTGTCTTAATAGAGCTAAGAATCTAAATTGCCATAATTCACAAGGATTATCCCAACAGTCAGTGGCTTGGGCAACTGAATTCATAGGTGGGTAAGATCTTGCACAGATTTTGTCTTTTCTAATCAAAATGACGACTGGAAAATACATGAATGAGTAGAGTCCAAAGGACAAGAACATCTCTTGCCCAGTCATTATATTGTCTGTATTTACTATTTTATGTGGGCCTTCTCTCACAAGTATTCTGATGGAGATAAGTATTGTTATATTCATTTCCGAGGTTAAAATTGAGAGTCTAATACATTTACGACCTTTTCTAATGTAATAAGGCTACAAGTCTTATAAAGATCAATGAACCCTTAAAGAAAGGGTCTTTAATTTGTAAGCAAAAAAGGCAACCCACTGAGATGAAAGTTAGGGCTACCTAATAAGACAGTCATTGGTGCCAGAATGTCAAGAGAAAAAGAGGATGTCACTTTAAAGAGAATGGGAGAGGATGGAGGGAGGAAAAGTGGGGTGGTATAATTCTACTTCCTTTTAAAATATACATAAATAAATAAAACAAGCTAAAACAAAAGGAACATCATCATATATAGAAGAGGATTTTTTTCCTACTCCCTAAAACAAACATGGGGAGGTGGGCTTTCAAAGACAAACAGACACACCCTAAGGACAAAAGAAATTTCTCCTGAATGTAGAAGCAAGTTAACAAGGTAATAATTTTCAAAGAAAGTTTTTGATGTTTTTCCAACCTCACTCTGGCTTAAACCTTAGATCTTACTGCTCTCGTATCTTTGGAACTCATAACTACTCACAGTATGAAACTAATAATCCAATATATTTATGTGGGAGTAGTAGGTGTACTACCAGCAGATGTTCCTAATAACTCGAGTCATGGCTAGCTCATCAATTATAATGCTTTGACCCACTTCTCTAAATGGAAATAAACTAGAACGATCTGACAGTAAATGCCATTTCCTGCTAGTAAATTTAGTCCATGTGGTCAGAACTTGGTCTTTCTTTTTGTCCCCCAATTGAAAGTAATATTTAAGCTTATTCAATCAATACTCTTTATTTTGAGCATTTAATCCATAATGACCTTTCCCATTAGTGACTGAGCTAATATCAAATATCCAAAACATGAATGGTTAATACTAGGTCTTTTTAGTTATTGTTGGAGGAAACTGCCCAGGATATTCTTGTGTAGACTTTCAAAGTTAGATGGTTTTGGTCTCACTCATAGGTTCTTTGCAGACATAGATTAATTTCTTCCCCCGCAGTTAGTCCTGGTCAGCTGTCACCTATCAGCATTATATTGCCCATTCTACAGAAGGGAACAGTAGTAATGTAATGAGTAACTCAAATTTTGAGCAAGTTAACTCTGTTGAACATTTTTTATTGTTTTATCTTAAGATAAACCTACAGAAGCAATATTAACTTTTCTATGAATTTAAAGGATAGCAAGGTATCTTTAACTTCCCATTACCCTGACTTCAGCAAATATTCCAGTTTCTCTTGCTATAATGAATACAATGGAAACTGTCTTTCATGTGTGTGATATTTCAGTCTATTTTAGAGTTTCATCCAGGCAATGTGTTATGAATGCCTGAGTTCTGTCAATGAGAACAGTGCCCATAAATTAATTGACTCTTCTTGTGCACAGGTACCCTGACATGCCCACTGCCGCTGATGTTGTGAATGCCTTAGATCAACACGCACTTGCTTCCATCCTAAGAACATATGGAGAGGAGAAGCATGCCAGGAAAATTGCTTCTGCAATCATTCAAGCGCGCAGCATATATCCTATCTCTAGAACGCAGCAGCTTGCCAGCATTGTTGCAGGTACCCTCATTAATCCTCTTTAATGTCTAAGAGTAAAATATTAAATTAGTACGTGTTACATATATATCGTGTGTGTGTGTGTGTGTGTGTGTGTGAGCGCGCGCAGGCATGTGTATATGTGTTCCTCCCTGCCTGGCTCCCAGAAGTATTCATTTATATGTCAAATCATTCAGAACAGAGTCCTTCGATGTCCTTCTCAAATGTTGGCTTTCTTTTGCTTTTTTGTTTGTTTGTTTCTTTCTTTGTTTCTTTGTTTTTCAAGATTTCTCGCTCCAACAACGCTAATACCACACACAATTTTTAAAAATTATTTACCTAGGTGGCTGACTAATATAATAGAAATTTTATGCATAACAACTTATTATGTGGGCTGACCAAAGTGAAACATGGAATGGCAGGTTGTAAAGATGCCTCAGTTCATCACAATGGTTGATAAGCATCTGGTGTGACATTTGACATTACCTCTCATAGTTTCATATTTCTACATTTTAATATTTCAGGCAAAAGGCGAATTGCATTGCCAACTGCTAAAATAAAGCTCAGTGAGTCATACATCTATTCTAAACAATCAGCTAACAAAGGCTATATGATGTATAGGTTGTTCTGCTTTGTGGACGCTAACTAAGTCAGCCTAAGGGACTTATTGAAACATTTCATCTTTTCCAATGTTCACCACCACAAACCTCTTGAACTGGATTCTAGCTAGGAGGCACTTTATTGCACTTGTTCCATTTGAAGCCAAAGCTGTTTCACAGCTATGTTTTGATGAAAGTTTCTCAAAGTAAAAATGCAACTCCTGCAGTTATTTAACAGAATTACAGTGGTAAATTATTCATCTTGTTGGACCAACATAAACAATATATCATTTTTATAGACCAAAAATATATTGATTATTTTCATTGTTTTTTATTAAATTATAGAAGCAATAAATAAATAAAAGACATATTTGTGAAGCATTTTGAAAGCACCCCATACTGGCTAAGGCTACCATAATACTACATGAAGTTTAAGAAATAAAACTTAATTATAAATTCACGTAAATCATTAAGCTTTCTTGTAACAATTGTTTTATGACATAATTAAACATATTAAATAATATTACATTCTATTTAACATAATAAAGTATAATCTATTGACTAAGTCATTAATTTTTTAAGCTGCATTTTTCAGGTCCTTTCAACTTAATATCTTTTCATTGATATTGGAGCAGAAATCATGTGGATTTTATAAACATACAGTAATTGACCTTCTCTTTACACACTTTGCCCTTCTCATTCTTTACTCACCAGCAACTCTACTTGTCCTTGCTGTCTTTTTTTTTAATTTATTTTATTAATTTATTCTTGTTACATCTCTATGGTTATCCCATCCCTTGTATCCTCCCATTCTCCCCTCCCTCCCATTTTCCCCTTATTCCCCTCCCCTATGACTGTTCCTGAGAGGGATTACCTCCCCCTGTATATGCTCATAGGGTATCAAGTCTCTTCTTGGTGACCTGCTGTCCTTCTTCTGAGTGCCACTAGGTCTCCCCCTCCAGGGGACATAGTCAAATGTGAGGCACCAGAGTATATGAGAAAGTCATATCCCACTCTCCACTCAAGTGTGGAGACTGTCCTGTCCATTGGCTAGATCTGGGTAGGGGTTTAAATTTTACCGCCTGTATTGTCCTTGGCTGGTGCCTTAGTTTGAGCGGGACCCCTTGACCCAAATCTGCCTATCATAATGTTCTACTTGTAGGTTTCTAGGACCCACTGGATCCTTCTATATTGCTATTCTCACATAGTTCTCTCATCTAGAGTCTCAATAGGATGTCCTCCCCTCTGTCCCAGTTTCCTGGTAAGGGAAGGCTTTCATGGGACATGCCCATTGGGCTAGTATGCAGATATAAGTGAGTACATACCATTTGAGTCTTTCTACTTCTGGGGTAACTCACTCATTATGATCACATCATAGGTCACAAAGCAGGCCTCAACAGATACAAGAGGATTGAAATAATACCTTGTACCCTTACAGATCACCATGCTCTTAGGCTGCAATTCAACAACAACAGAAACAACAAAAAGCCTACACGTAGCACTAAGTGCCTTTAAAAAGGAATTGGAAACATCCCACATAAGCAACTTAATGACACAGCTGGAAGCCCTAGGAAAAAGGAAGCAGAAACACCCAAGATAAGTAGATGTCTGAAAATAATCAAACTTGGGACTGAAATTAATAAATTAGAAACAAAGAAAACAGTCCAAAGAATCAACAAAACCAAGAGTTGATTCTTTGAGAAAATCAACAAGATAGACAAACCGTTAGCCAAACTAACTAAAAGGCAGAGAGACAGTATTGAAATCAACAGAATCAGAAATGAAAAGGGAGACATAACAACAGACACTGAAGAAATACAAAGAATCATAAGATCCTAGTTTGAAGGCATATATGCCACAAAATTTGATAATCTAAGGGAAATGGATGATT
This sequence comes from Acomys percivali, assembly GCA_907169655.1. NCBI lineage: Eukaryota > Metazoa > Chordata > Mammalia > Rodentia > Muridae > Acomys > Acomys percivali. The sequence goes on from OU015742.1 coordinate 38,764,277, forward strand.
TTCTTGATCAATTTCATTTGCCAAAGTTGAGAGAAGAACAGATAAACAAGCTAAATAGTCCCATTTCCCCTACAGAAATAGAAGCAATCATTGATAGTCTCCCAAGCAAAAAAAGCCCAGGGCCAGATGGTTTCAGTGAAGAATTCTACCAGACCTTCAAAGGCGAGCTAATACCGATATTCTTCAAGCTATTCCAAAACATAGAATTGGACGGAATATTACCAAATTCAGTCCTTGCTGTCTTTAAGTAGCACGGTATGCCGTTTTCTGTGAAAAGCCACATTATTAATTCATAAGAAAACACAGTTTTGTCTGATACGGATATGAGGGCGTGTAGTTAACGAGCACCCTGGAGATTGTTCTGTTAAAAAACCTTTATCTAGTAACTTTTGAAAACAGTTCTAAAGAGGAGCAGTAGTTTGCTCAAGACTTCAGCCTAATTAAGGGTTAATATTAATTAACCCTTAGAGAGGCCATGGAATCGACATGATTGGAGCTATACCTTTAAGAATTTAACTTAGCTGTTTTGTTTCTGGATCTTAATCTGAGAACATCAGCCTTCTATTAGACAGAAAAGTTGCAAACATGAACCAGAGTGCTATGATGTTAAAAATGCATTAGCGCTATATCAACAATGAAGGAAAAGTGAGAATGTTCACATATGGGCAAGAAAAACAATTTAAGTCTCATTAAACCACTGTATTTTCTAAGTCTGTCTTTATGTCTTCAGTATCACTCAATATAAATATAACTTTATTGGTGACAATATGAAATTTTGAAATAGAAAAGACATGATATTTCTGAAATTTTCAGAAAACTATGATTTACCACAATTGAACAGATAGACTAGAAAGCATAATAGATCTATAGCAAGTGATAATATTTGAGTGTTCCAACTAAAACAGCTTGTGCTCATGTGTATTCTCTCCTGAATTCTATGAAACATTTGTAGAATTAACCAACTCTCCCCCCAAACTCTCCATAAAATGGAAAGTGAAGAAATGACAAAAAGCTCATCTTATGAAACCAACATTACCCAGATATCAAAGCTGGTTGAGGAAGAAGGAGGAGGAGGAAGAGGAAGAGGAGAAGAAGAAGGAGGAGGAGGAGGAGGAAGAGGAGGAGGAGGAGGAGGAGGAGGAGGAGGAGGAGGAGGAGGAGAAGAAGAAGAAGAAGAAGAAGAAGAAGAAGAAGAAGAAGAAGAAGAAGAAGAAGAAGAAGAAGAAGAAGAAGAAGAAAAGAAGAAGAAGTAGTGGTGGAAGAGGAGGAGGGAGAAGAACAAGAGGAAGAAGGAGGAGCAGGAAGAGGATGAGGAGGAAGAGAAGGACAAGATGATCATGATGATTATAAGACATTCTCCCTGGTGGTCATGGATGATATGTTTTTCATTTTAATTTTTTGTTTGTTTTATTTATTGAGATTGTAATATAATTATGTAATTCTCTTCCTCCAATCCCTCCTTTTTATATTCCTTTTGATCTCTTTCGAACTCATGGCCTATTTTTAAATAATTTTTATAGGCATATATGTATTTCCAAATACATAACTGAAACTTACTCAATATGTATGGTGTTATTTGCATGTATGTTTTCAGGGATGGTGATTTAGTATTGCATATCCAATTGTTGTGCTCTTTCCTCAGGAAGACTATTTTTCCCTCACCTATCATTCCTGAGTTGCCTGTCATATTTTGTATGTGGTTCCAGCCTTCTGGCCTTTCTCCCTCCACATTAACATGTACATTTTGTATTTTGTTGTCTTTGTTCAGAATATCTTTAGACAGTCATGTTGATGAGACTATACTCTATGGCTGTAGCTTCTGTTACTACTGGGAGACACAATCTCACAGCAAAAACACTGTTTCTCTGGCTCTTAAAATCTCTCAGCTCCCTCTTTGACAGTGATCTCTGAGCTTTCAATGTAGGTATTGTATTGGAGATGTATCCATTAGTCCTGGGCTCCACAACTCTACTTTTTGATTAGTTGTGTTTTTCTATAATGGTCCTTGCCTGTTGCAAAAAGATTTTTCCATGATGAAGAGTGAGGACAACACTTTTCTGTGGGGATGAAGACAAATGTTACCAATGTAGTTGGGGATTCTGCTGGTTTAGTAAAGTGGTGGTTGTAGGTTCTCATATCCCGGACTTCACCAATCCTGGGTAATTGACTAGGTTTCCAATGAAGTACTTGCAAACTAAATTCAACAACACATTCTTCTTTGCAGTGTTAACATACCACTGTTCTTCAATCAGAAGAGCTCTGGGTTCATAGCATTTACTAGTGTCATTAGATAACTGAATGAAATATTACATAAAATGATGAAATATTGACTATGAAAGAAAAGATATACAGAGGAGACTGTTTCTTCACAAGATTATTTCTGTGGCTGTGCAGAAACCTTTTAATTTCATGTAATCCAATTTATTAATTCTTGACATTATTTCTGATCATAGCTGTCTTTTTCAGAAAGTCAATTCTTACTGTGACAAAATGGGCTTTATATCAGGGATGCAAAGGTTGCTCAACAAGCACAAATCAATAGATGCAGAAAAGACCTTTAGTGAAAACTAGCATACCCTATTAATAAATGCCCTGGGGAAAATAATAATAAAATATTTCTCAACATGAGAGTACATATGCCAGATCTATGGCCAACATTCTACTCAGCGGAGAAAAGCTGCACATATTTTACTGATGAGGAAAAGACAGGATGTCTTCTCTCTCTACTCATTCAGTGTTGTCTTTGAAATCTTAACTAGAGTAATAATGCAAAAGAAAGAAAGTAAAGCTGTATAAATAGAGAAAGAAGTAAATGGTTCCTCTTAAAGATGACATGCACCTATATATAAAATCCTTGAAGAGTCTACCAAAGAACTCTTTGAAGTGATTAACAATGCAACATTATATAACATCATCATATAATTCAGAAGCTTCCCTATATACTAATAATAAATCACCTGAAAAGGAAATGAAAAAAAAAACCACAGTGACAATAACTGCAAAAATGAAATAAAACAGGCTTGGAGAGATAGATTATCTGGTAAAGTGCTTGCTACACAGCATTAGGACATGTTTCATCCCAGAACTCACCTAAAATGGTGAACATACTAGCATGTGTATGTTTTCCCAGCACTGGGAAATTGGAGTCACATGGAGCCCTGGTTAGCCAGCCTAGCCACTAGGCAGGATTCAGACCTTTTCTGACATAACAAGAGGTCAGGGGATGCAAAGATAGTTCCCTTAATGAGTTGAGGGTACTTACTATTCTTGCAGAAGACCCAGGTTTAGTTCTCAGCCCCCACATGGTAGACAGACTCACAGAGTCTCAAAGATAGATAGATAGATAGATAGATAGATAGATAGATAGATAGATAGATA